>CM076574.1:450779398-451304606 GCA_034641835.2 Pinus albicaulis | reverse complement strand
TTTAATTGTTACCAACTAGGCACATTAAAGTGTTCTCCAAGCCGACCTGATTTTGAGAACTACAAGAAGAATAGTCTACACAGTTTGACAGCGGCTACTTTTCGTCCCCTTCAGGGATTAACCATAGAAGAAATTGGTTTAGTAGCAGAAAATTTATTGAATGGAACCATTTGGTTTTCTATTCCACCTAATCATCTAGCAGATGCCATAAAATTGAAAGATTATTGTTCTAAATTGAAAACCAACAGAACAATATTGGATGCAATGGTTGCATATTGTCAAAGTCATGATGAGAAATTGAATGATAAGACTCTTACCACATTCAATATTCTTGAGCATTATGGAATTAACGAGCTCATATTTTCCAATTTCTGCAAAACTGTGGAGGAGTCTACTTATGTAAAAGGAACACGAAATACAAAGATAGATTCCCTTTCTAAACAAGCATGTGGAGTCCTTGACAGAATGATAAAAGAATCAACAAACATTCAACAGATTGACAACAATTTTGAATTTGGTTGTCATTTTGGAGGGCCTGATCTTTTGTCAACACTTTTGCACTCTTTTCCATGTCAGTTGCAGTCAGTTTTACATACTGACCTTGTTGTTCTGGATACAGTGGCTTTGAAAAAAGAACCATTCCATAAGAGCTATTATATTGAATTTTTTCGATTTCTTATCGAAAAAAACGAGTTGAATGGCTTTACTACAGTTCTCTTAGTAGAAATTTGGTTTTGTAATGATGTACGTCAAACTTTGGAAATTGCCATACAGAACTCCAAGTTCAAATATAAAATGACTACTGGAATTTATGAATATAAGTCCCAAAATAATTATAGTTATGATATAGTTTTGACTATACATTTCTATACTTCAGAACTAAAAATGTTCGAGGCTTCAAAATACTCTCACGCATTTGAAGACACACTTGATGAAAATGAGAGAGATTATGGTTTCTGGATGGATTTATTGGAAAGACATCAACAATGTAGTGATGCAAAAGTGGTCATTTCTCTTTATGCGGGGGCAAATTTAATCAAGGCTTGTTGTACATATAGAAGAAGAATTGCATGTGTTGTGCAAATAGAATCACAAAGGACAATAATGTTGAATAGTTACAAATCTTTTCAACTATCAAACCAAGGATCCATTAGCTTCTTGGAAAATTCAGGTACTATAGTTTCTTTGTTGTTTCTCTTATAATACTTTGGATACTATTTTGGTCAAATTTCTTAGTTGTCAAAATGTTAACTACAATGACTAATGATGGGGATTCTAAAACAGGGAATGATGAAAGTGGGAAGCAAACAAATAATCAATATAGTGCACATGATGTTGAAACAAATTTAGAGATGGAAATAGGAGGAGAAGATGTTATTATACCAGGTACATAATTTGTTTGGTTATTGCTCGTGTTACTTTTTTAATTTATTTAATTTTCATATTTATAACATTTTCGGATGTCTATTATAGGGAATTATGAGAAGAAAGGAATTAATCAAGACATTGACCATGAAATGATGGAGATAGAAATAGGTATTAGTCTCTCTCTCTCTCTCTCTCTCTATATATATATATATATATATATATATATATATATATATATTTTAAAGAAAGTATATATATATATATATATTTTAAAGAAAGTATATAATGACAAGGGAATGTCCCAAGAAACTACAACTAAGACCAAAATATTATATGGATGATTAAAGATGATTCATTGTTTATATAGTTGATTGATGCTTTTATTCATTGTCACAATTTATAACATTTCTTATGTTTATCATAGTGACAAGCAAGGAGAACAAAAACATTGTTCAAATGCATGTGAAACAAAGCTATAATAAAGCAAATGATATCATATTAGGTAGTTCACATGAACTTTATTGTTTATTCTTTTGTTTGTTTTTTTATTCAATTAATCATTGTCACAATTTATAACATATTCGTTGTACATTATAGAGACAAATAATGAGAACGAAGACAATAATCCAAAGATTGATAAACAAAGTTGTAATCAAGAACAAAATATAATATCAGGTACTTGTAATTTTCCCATTTTCTTTCCTTATTAATTTTCCCATTCATTTTCACAATTCAAACTATTTTATATGTTTAATGTAGAGACAAATAAAGAGAACAAAAAAGATGATGAGGTACTTATTACTTGTGAAGATAATGCCATATCAGGTACTTATTACTTGTCTTTTTGTTTTTTATTTTTTATTATTATTCTTCAAATTCTAATGCTTCTATACCATAACATTGTATATGTTTATTATAGGAACAAATAAAAATAACAAAACTAACAATCAAAATAATGTTAAAAGTGTGCGGGTGTGTATTTTGTAGGTTACATTGATAAGGCTTTTCTTTAATTGCGAATTTTGTATTGAATATATATTTTATTACATAATTTGATCATATTTAATTGAAGATTTAATATTTTTAACTTCAGGTTCTGTGAAGATGATAAAAGAGAAGATTGTTTCATCTATAAGTAGTCAAAAGAACACTCATGGTAAGTGTATTGTTTCAATATTTTTTTTAGTAATTTTTGTAACAAGAATAAAATGGTTTGACTAGACTATTTTTTATTGTATTGCAGCCCAAAAGAAATTAGTTATTCTTGAATTAAGGGACATTTTTTACCATAGCATCGATGATGAAGCAACGAACAAAGGACATATTGAGAAAATGGGAACTGATGCAGATTAAAAAATAGAGAAAAAGTTATTTTGGATTCATCCACATGCAAATACATTTTTTGAAATGTGTTTCAAAAATGAATATTTTGAAATTGCAATTTGGACGACAGCTTCAAAACAAAACACAACAAGAGTTCTAAAAAAGTCCTTTTCAGAAAAAATACAAGATAAACTTGTGTTTATGTGGATTGCTTCAGAGTGTAAACCAAAAAAGGGACATAAGGCCATTGACAATCCAAAAAAAGGTATACACACTAAATCATTGAAAAAAGTGTGGGAAATGCATACCCAATATGATGCAACCAATACTATTATAGTGGATTGTTCACTTGAGAGAATGCAAGGAAATCCAAAAGAAAATGTGATTCTTGCCCCTCAATTCATTGGAACAAATAAAGAGGATGATTGGTTGATCGAAAAGCTATGGAGGATGTTGATTAAATGCAACAAGGAAACAGATGTGCAGGCTATTTTGAAGGATGTTCAATAACATCTAATAGTACCTTAAGAGGATTGGTGTCTATTTCATGTCATAATATGTATGACATCATGAATTATTACTATATTTTGTAGCCTCTTTAAATTTAAGTTGACTTCTATTTTACAATACTAATAAAAGAATTGTTGATTTGGTTTGTCAAAAGTAGAATACAATAATTTTATGTTCTTTATTTTTGTGAGATATTATTGTATTGATAACAATTATTGATTTGAATGGTTGTTTAATGTTTTCATATCAAAATTTCTCATGCTATAGAAATTTTTACAATGGATTAGATTGTATGTAAAAATTAATAGATAATTGTTCTATTTGTATTGAAACATTACAATTATTTTTTTCAATTGTGGTTTAAGTTATCATTATACAGGATTTGAAATTAGTAATGCAAATGATGGTTCACTGCATTGTTATAAATTTTTTTATTTCATATAAGTTGAAAAAATATATTAGGATGTACGTAGCCCCAACAATAGACATAGAATCTTGACTAAAAGAAGCACCAAAAGAAACTAAAGTAGAGACTCTAGAGCGTATAATTAAGTAGGTTTGAAATTTAAAAAATGTATTATATTACATGTGGAAACTAATATATAATTAGTTTGTTTAATTGCAACCATTGTAATTATATCTTTCAATTCAAATTAAACAAATCATTATAAGACTTAAAATCAATGATTTAAATGGTGGGTCAATGTGATCCTATAAGACTTGCTTATTCCAAACAAATTAAATAAAGGTATTAGGTTGTACGTATAAAGTAAACATATGATTAGTTTGTTCACTTTACTGGGGCTAGTAATTATAATTTGTGATTATCGTTAATTCATAATAAATACTAACATAATTTTTGAAATGTTAGGTTTTTATATCATTAAGCAATAAAGTGTTGAAGTGGAGATATGTTAATATCATATGTGTGGTTGCAGTGCAGTTGCAGACTCAAATGGGCATCACTATAAGTCAAAAGATGTTGTTGATATTTGAAATGGAAGGAGTTTTCTTCCAATCGTACACCAAAGATGAACAAAATTGTTATATTCAAAGAGAAGCAGATTGGCAGTTCAGTGATAGGTCCTATTTTTTAAGGCCTTTTCATTCAGAACTTTTAAAATATTGCTTAAACAATTATGATGTTGCAATATGGACATTAAATGTCACTGACAAGTACATCCGACGAGTACTTGAAATTTCAAATATTGATATAGAGGACTTTAAATTCACATGGAACAGGTCTCATTGTCATTTGCAAACAAAATTAGAAGCAGGGAGGACAATACAATTTTATGAGAAAATATTCACTGATGTGTGGTCCCAATATGGAGATAATTATGGAGAATCGAATGTATTGCTAATAGATACAACAAAGCATACTTCTCAATTCATTGGATATCGATCAAACCACATCTTGATAAAAGCCTATACAGGAAAAGAGCAAGATACTTGGCTTATGCATATTTTATTCCCCTTTCTTAAGACTCTTCATCGTATGAAAGAGAAACGTGAGTACATTCAAATGTTCAATAGAACATGTACTTCATTGTAGTGGATGAAGATATTTTTCTTTATAAAATTGTTCACAAGTACATTCCAATTTTTGAATGCAATTTGAACATAGTTTTTCTGAATCAATTTGTATGATTTTATATCTTTTGGAATCTTATATGAGAATTTTCAATTTTAATTTTTTGTAGGAAAAAAATCAGAACTTTGTATTAATAAAAAAAAATTACAATGGGAATTGTCAATTATATTGTTATATATTTCTATTATTATTTATAATTATTTTTTCAATGACTTTGTTGTATCAATTTTTTTTTGCTAATATGTGTGTGTGTGTGTGTTCTTAAATGAATTATTTTCCATTGAAATCATCTTACATGAACCATCAAGGCATGATTGTATTTTTATTGACTTGTATTTACTTATGTGAAATAAGTTTTGAAATAGAGCTCATTGCAAACAAAAGTGCAATTCTTATTGAATAAATTATTATAATTTACTTAATAAATGCTACAAGCACTATTGGCTATTCAAGCTAATGGGAAATGTGTCATAAGAAAATGATTTGAAATGTTTGAAGCATAAGATATATGATTTCTCAATCCATATTTTACATAAATTTATATACTTCAATCAATTAATGGTTGTAATTAAAATTATATATCATATAGAAAATCAACAACACTCAAAGTTCATTATTGACCTTTTACCTATAAAATGCATTAATATGAGTGCATAAATGTGATATTTATTGTTTGAGATAAAAATCTATTATAAAAAAATTTGCATTTTTAAATAAAAACATATAATTAATGATAATGATTGCGAAGTGGACTATCAAGGTTTGATTGGACGCTATCATAGATAATTATGTCTTTGAACTTTTTTTAATTTTTTTTAATTTTTTCTTCATATTTTAAATAAACTGAAATCAAATCATATGAGCCATAATTTTATTTTATTTTTTAAATCAACTATTTGCGTATGCAATCATCTATCCCATATAAGTTAATAATGAATCCATTTATTGACCGTTATTTGTCTACCATAATGAGTATTAATTTCATATTGTATTTTAAAAATAAAAATAAAAATGCATGTAAAAGAAAAAGCTCTTCTTAATAAAACATGGAAAAATTAATTAAAAATGTGTTAAGTGGGCCATCTAGATTAATTAAAGAGATAGATGATAAATGTTTGTATTTAAACTTTTTGCACCATAAGTCATTTATTTTTCCATCCATTTTAACATATTTTCATTTTCAATTCTTAAATAATTTACTTGTAATTTAAACAATCTCATAGAATCCACCATTACTCGAAGCTATTTATTGTATTCTCTTTGGTTATATGCATTAATAGAAGTTTATAAATGTGATATATTTTTGAAATGTAGCTCCTAATGTAAACAAATATATATTTTTTATAAAACAAATTAAAATTAATGGATACTAAGTTATAAGTAGTCTATATAAAGCCATTTACCAACTTTTATTTGCTTATCATGAAGTTTAATATAAGTGTATAAATGCGACATTGTTTTTTTGAAATAAAACTCCATGTAAAATGAAATGAATTTCCTAACAAAATATGAAATAATTAATTGATAATGAATAGTGAATAGATTCCTCAAGTTCTCTTAAGATATTGGTCATAAATAAATGTATTTAAACTTTTTACAACATACACCATTTGATTTTCTCATCCCTATTAGCATTTTGTAAATTTCCATTCGTAAATAAATCATTTATAATTGAAATAATACAAGCCAACTAGACATAAAGCATGACATATTAAATTCTATTTAGTTATATGCATTGATACAAGGTTATAAATGTATTATATTTTTGAAATAAAGCTCTTAATGTAATTAAAGATACATTTATTATAAAAAATAATAATTTAAAATCAATCGATGATGAGTTCTAAGTGGTTTATTATATTTTCAATAGATAATTTTTTCTATCTATGCATTTTTAAATCAATTACTTTTATATACAATCATGCCATATAAGTCGATAAGTCAAGAAACAATCGATTGATTTTTATTTACTTATCATGTGGTTTAATATGAATGTATAAATGTGACATTGTTATTTCTAAAAGAAAACTCTATGTAAAAAAATGTTTTTTTATTAAAACATGGATTGATTAATTCATAATGTCATGCATTAAGTAGACTCACAAATAAACATATTTATTACCTCTCATGTGGTTTAATATGAATGTATAAATGTGACATTGTTATTTCTAAAAGAAAACTCTTAAATGTAAAAAAATGTTTTCTCTTAAAACATCATTGGATTAATTAATTCATAATGTTGTCAAGCATTAAGTAGTCTGTTCAGGCTCATTCAAGAGTTGCGTCACAAATGAACATCTTTAAACTTTTTTCCACCACATGACACGA
Source organism: Pinus albicaulis (assembly GCA_034641835.2). Classification (NCBI taxonomy): domain Eukaryota; kingdom Viridiplantae; phylum Streptophyta; class Pinopsida; order Pinales; family Pinaceae; genus Pinus; species Pinus albicaulis. The sequence goes on along the minus strand of CM076574.1, from coordinate 451,297,483 downwards.
TTTTCCCATTAAGATTAACATTTTGTAAAAATCAATTATTAAATAAACTATTTGTAATTAAAATAATCTCGTAGAAGCTAACAAGGCGCGAAGCTATTTATTGTATTCCATTTAGTTATATGTATTGATATAAGTTTATAAATGTAATATTATATTTTCGAAATAAATCTCTTAATGTAAGTAAAGATACATCTTTTACAAAACTAATTAGAATTTATTGATAATGGGTTTTAAGTGGTTTATTTAGATCGTGACACGGAAAATCATGTGCAATAGATAAATGACTTTTAGTACATATTTTATATTCAAAATTAATATTTTAATGATAAATTATTAGTAGTTACATTAAGTATTTAATAATCAAAGAGCATGAAGACTATATAAATATCAACTAAAATCCATATTAAGTTGTGTTTCACACTTAATTATTCCCCATTAACAATTCTTATAAGTTTCTCCTCTTGGTGAAAGTACAATAGGTTGTGGGAAAGGGGGTTAGAGTCGTCTAACACAAAAATCAAACATCGATGGCTCTATTATGTTATCCATAACTATAATATATTTCTTGGATGTTAGGCATACTAATATGATTTACCTTAAATAAATTGTTTCTAAGATTTCTGTTTTACACTCTTATTATGAATTTATACTATTGTACCTAATAACCCCATGTTTGACCTATTCATGTCTCTAATTCGTTTGACATTCCTAAATTATTTTTATCTTAAATTAAGTTAATATGATGATTTACAAAAGAATGAATGTTGTTGAAGGCCTTGTAATAGAATACATCCAAATTTAATGAAATATGTGTTATAGGCTTCTTTTATGTTGAAGTGGCCAGCCGCATTGGAGCCCCATCTTAGCTTGCCCAGCTCATCGTCCCTTTGAATCTACCTTTTCCTTAGCTCATCGGCTAGGTTAGTCCAATCCTGAGGGTGATTTTGTTGGACCCATTCCAAGGCCTTGATTCATTCCCTCCATTCAGTATTTTCTTTGTTTTTCCAGAAATATTTGACAAGCCTTTTTTTGTGCCTGTCCATATGGGTTCGTATTTGTTGGAATTGGTCTTGATTGAGATGAGGGAATTTCTCCCATGCATCATCCCAAAATAGTGTTATCCTGTCATTTCGAACTTCCCAAAAGCAATGGTTTTGGACCATTCCTATGTTCTCCCAAGCTTGGTTCTAAACTGAGGAACCTTTGAGGTTTCCAGAGATCCTGATTAGAGACTTCGGGTTGTGAGATGGGGCATATTTTTCCTTCCAGAGTGCTGCGTAAGAGGTGTTTGGGCTGGTGATCCATCTCCACCAGGTTTTGGCACCTAGAACTTTTTCCAACAAGTCTGGATCTTTGAGACCAAGCCCCCCATCTTTTTTAGGTTTGCAGATTTTTCCCCGGGCTACTAGGGCCCATTTTCTGTTGTTCTCTTTGTCTTTCCATAAGAAGTCTCTTTGAATGGTTTTGATTTGGTTTGAAATAGATTTGGGAGCAGCAATGATCGGGTATTGGTATTGAGGAATGGCTTGCAGGACTCAGCGAACCAAGACTTCTATGCTCGGGAGATTTAAGGACCTGAAAGTCCAATTGGAAATCTTTTTTGTTTTCAATTTGGTGACCAGAGATTCCCAGTTTTCTTTGATCAGGGGTTTATCAGTCAGGGGAACTCTGAGGTACTTGGAGGGGAAGGAGTCGAGATGAGTTGAATGGTCTAGGAGGTATTGAGGAAGAAGAATTTTGATTTGGCTTTATTGATGGAGGTGCCAAAGGCCTTGGAAAAATCAGCAAGAATATTCTGGAAGGAAAGGGCTTCTTTGACCGGTGGAGAGCCCATAAGAAGAGTGTCATCCACATATTGTTGGTGGGTTGAAGGGGGACTAGAGGGGTAGAGATTTAAACTAGAGATGCTTCCATAATAAGGTGTTTTCCTATAATGGATTTAATAAATTACAAGTAAAGCTTGTGCAAGTTTGAAGATCCATTTACAATTACAAGCATACATAACTTAACTATTTGATTGAGAGGCAACGAGTAAAATTCTCAGCCTGATATGTCAAACAAGTATGAATTTATTATGAAGTGATCATCTACGATGGTTTAGGTTGTTGTTTTTATGGATGAAATAAAAAAAATTCCTAGAATGATCCTCCTTGAGCACACCCTCTCCAAGGGCTTAGGGCTTAGGGGATTTAGCAGTTAAGGATTTTAGGGGTTAGGGGTGAGGGGTTAATGGGTTGTGAATTAAGCATTAATGGTTTAGGGGTTTATGGGTTAAGGGTTTATGAGTTTAAGTGTTAGTGTTTTAGTGGTTTAGGGGTTTAGAGGTTTAGCATTTTAGGGTTTTAGGGGGTTAAATGAGTTAGGGGTTTGGAATTAGAGTTTAAAGGGTTACGAGTTAAGGGTTAGAGGTTTAGCATTTAGGGGTTAAATGGGTTTAGGTTTTTAGAGGTTTAAGGGGTTGGGGGATTTAGTAGTTACGGATCTTAGGGGTTATGGGTTGGGGGTTAAGGGGTTAAGGGGTTAGAGGTTTAGGGGGTTAAATGGGTTAGCGGTTTAGAGGTTTAGGGGGTTAGAGGATTTAGCAGTTAAGGATTTTAGGGGTGAGGGTTTTGGGGGTTAAATGGGTTATGGTTTAGAGGTTTAGGGGGTTAGAGGATTTTAGGGGTGAGGGTTTTTGGGGTTAAATGGGTTAGGGTTTTAGGGGGTTTTGGGGTTAAATGGGTTATGGGTCGGGAATTAGGGTTTAAGGGGTTAGGGGTTAAGGGTTTAGAGGTTTAGGGTTTAGGGGGTCAAATGGGTTAGGGGTTTAGGGGGTTAAATGGGTTGGGGATTATAGTCATTTCTTAGGTGAACAAGGCACAATCTAGTTGTAGTAACTGTAACATGGTCAAGTTGTCATAGTCAAGGAAAGACATGGTTGGGTTCCCAAGTCCCAAAAAAAGTAAGGGTAATTGTGAGGGCATGATAACTAAGGAGTGTTGGTGCGTGCCAAGGATTGAAAAGGCATGATAACACATGCCAGAAAGTGTCAATGGATGTTGAGGAGTATTAGGGAGTGCCAGGACATCGCAAGGGAGAACTAGGTCAAAATTCATGGAAATGAACGAATAAGAGTGTGTGCCAAGTAGTGTTAACGAATTCCAAGTGTCTCAAGGATAAAGTGTGTTAGGAAAAGGCCAAAATAAGACTTGTAGGAGGTAAGATAAAGGTTACATAAAGGGTTGGAGAAGGTAGTTTTAGATAAAGGGAAACTTTGGGTTGGGCACAACATTGATTTTCCAATGACTTGGTTGGGCTCCCAAGTCACAAAAAAGGTAAGGTTGTCTATGACGACATGAAAGCTAAGGAATACCAAGGTGTGGCAGGGAATTCCTAGAAGTACTAACACATGCTAGGAAGTTCCAAGGCATGATAGAAATTCCAAGATGTGCCAAGTGCCAGGGTGTGGCATGAAAACATGCTAGGGAATGTGAGGGCCAAGCGTCAGGGAAACACAAGGGAGGAATAGTTTCAAATGCATGGAAATGAAGTATCAGTCAGTTCCATGTGTGCTAATAAGGGAGTGACATGGTATTCTAGGAAGTACCAATGCATTTTAGAGTGCTAAGGAAGCATACAAAGATGTTCCAAGTTCCAAGGTGTACCAATGTGTGCTAAGGAGTCTTAGGGATTGCCAAGAAAACATAACAGAGTACTAGGTCAAAATGCATAAATGAATGAAAAACATTGTGTGACAGGGATTGTTAGTGAGTTTTAGGTGTCTCGAGGAGGGAGCAACATCGTATGATAGGCAGTGCTAAGTCATATTATAGTGTCAGGGCGACATTCATCCAAGATGTGCCAGGTGCCAGGGTGTGCCAACATGTGCTAGGAAGTGTTAGGGACTGTCAGGGAAACACAAGGGAGAATTTAAGTTGTAGCAATTGGAGAAGTATCTACATTATAGCCATTGCAGGACCCCAAGAATTTTTGTCCATGGTGAATTATTTATGTTTTATCCATTGCATTAAAGAAAGAGGTCCATCAATGCTTTTTTGCATGTGTTTATAAATTGGAAGAGAGAAATCATAAACAAGAAGGGCCTGAAAGAACTGAACAAAGAAATGGAGGTCACTGGGATAAAGTTGATGGCATTGGAGTTGGTAGTTTAATACTGCCACAAGGGCATCCAAGACAACCTTGACCTGATTGAAGAAGTGGAAAACAAGCTGGAAGTCCACATTGAGGAAGATATAAATCCATTTTCGACTAAACCAGATATATAATTGTGGCTCTCTCTACTCACAGTATTTCATTGAGATTGTGTTAGGTATATTTTATTAACCTATTCTTGTGTCTGTTTAAATGGATACTATATTGATAGCCCAAAAATGAGGCATTCTAGATTGTCTATAGTTTGTACTAGTTCTGAAAAAGAACTAGCAACAATTAATCTCTTTGGCTGCAAACAAGTATTCTACTTGTTGTGTTGGGGAGTTTCTCTCGGGAAATTTAGGGATAACCCAACATATTTTTTATATACATATGATGCAGAACCTTTATAAATCTACCTTTCAAATCAGGGTCAACCCAAATAAATCTGATTTGGGGGTTCCACTGCAACAACATTTTCCACACAACAAGCACAAGATCAAGCCAACATGTGTGTTGTGTGCATTTAAAGAGATGGATAGGTAGGTTTACCCTTATGAGAACATGGTACCTTAAAATCTGACCACAATTGGTGAGTGCAAGCATTTGCAAAATGGCATCATGAGTGGAGCCTTTTCCAAAAGAGATTATTCATTTACATTAGAATATATACAACATATAGTTAGCATTCCATCCATGTTAGTGCACACACCTGATGGTATCAGTCCTTAAACTCGTACCAAAAAAATGATTTTACATATTCACATACGGGACAGTCACAACATGTCAACAAAATCACATACTTATCGAAATCCTCAACCACAAATATGCTAAATTGTTTCAAAATGTGTTTACAACTAGGTAGGCATCAAAGACAATCATTGCAATGGGTTAAGGGGATCTAAGAGAGAATTATGTAAGAATTTTATTCTAGGTAAAGGACATTGGCATCACTATTGTTAAAGGGGGTGGCCTACAAGGATACATTGGTAGCTATTGATGCAAGAGCATAATTTCAACAATTTATTTCAAAATTTGTATTTGTCCTCCAGAAGGACTTAGAGATTTATAGAAGAGGAAGTTGGTTTCCTTGTTGTCCTCTAATTTTGTATAATTTCTAATTTCATATTTGGGATAGGAAATTTTAGTAATTTTAGGCATAAGTTAAGATGTTGTTTGATTTTAAGGCCTCCTAGTCATTAGGAAATTTGAGTATTATGATCAGGATTACTTGTGGCATACTATGTATTTTTCAAACTCCAATACACCAAAGCAAATATGTGGAGGACATTTGGTGGAAGTGTGATTGTCCATAAAATGTAGATCAGATTTGGAGAACTTGTAGCTGTTTTCCTTGGACCCTACTAGTTCTTAGAGGTTTTATTTGGAGTGGTTAGCAGGAAAAATCATAATATGCCCAAGAATATTAGTGTTGGAGCACTTTTGGTTTGGGAGAAATGATAAGGGGCTCTTATAGGAGTTAAGGGGTTTAACGGTTTAGGAGCAAGGGGTTAAGGGTAGAGGGTAAAGGGGTAGGGCTTATGGGATTTAGAGGTTAGGGGGTTAAGGTATAGGGGGTTTAATGGTTAGAGTTTAATGGCTTAGTGGTTAAGGGATTCAGGGGTTAAATATTAACCATCAAGGGCTTACATGTCAGGGGATTTAAGGGTTAAGTGCTTAAGGGTTATGGTATTTAGGTGTCAGCGAGTTAAGGAGTTACGGTTAGGGGTTATGGGTTAAGGGTCAAGGTTTAAGAGGATATGGGATTAGGGTTTATGGGGTTCAAGGATTCTAATTTAGGGGTTAGGGATTAAGGGGTTAGTGGCTTTGGGATTAAGGGATCAAGGGGTTAATTTGTTATGAGTTATGGGTGTAGGGGTTAAGGGATTGTGGCTTTGGGGTTAAAGGGATAGGTATTTTAGTGTTTATGGGTTAAGTGTGTATGGGTTGTGATAATTTGGCCCCCAATCCCCTTATCACAACTATTGGGGTTTCCCCTATCAATTTCTCTTATTTCCTTACCTATAGGTCCCCTAGCCCCTATGCCATAAGGCCCTAAGGCTGCTTCTCATTCTCTAATGTTAGGATTATAGATCTCGGTAAACCGTGCTCGAACCCCTCACTTCTACCCATCCATGCTACCCTTATGTCCCATTTCCTTGTTCAATACACCAAAAGATCCCCCTCCCCCAAAATTCATGATAATTGAATAATTGGCGGCGATAATTTAACAAAAACTTCACAACTAGTCCATTTATAATGGTGTCTTGGAGCTATTAGATGTCATTTCATTGAGCTACAGTGATAGGTGAGAGCTATGCATAGCTCACTAAAGGTGTATCAAGAGGCTATTAGTATATTGGCTATAGAATTTGACTCTTTTTATTTGTAACTTAGCGAAATGGAAAGGATGTGGAGACAATCTCCATTCTTCTTCTTTCACTAGGCCATCTAAAATAAATGAAGAAAATAGTTTGAACCCCTTGGACAAGGAAAGTTGAGAAAAATAATTAGCATGAACAAACAAAGAATCCAATGATTTAAGTTTAGAGACATCTCCCTTTGTAAACAAGCATCCATAAGCTTGTTAGAGTTAGTATGAATCTTTGCTAGAGGTTGAGTAGTCTTCACATCACCAACCACATCCAATTGAAAGGTACCAACCCCTACAATAAAAGTGATATCTCCAAATAAGGTGTAGTTAATACCAATAATATCACCATATGAATCTATTACAATATGATTTGGAAAGTATGTTTCCATACATGTGTGAAAGAAACAATCCATTTGGTTAGCAAAAGGAAATCTTTTTGAAAACCTCAAGAAACCCCCTTGAAGGAGACAAGGGTTTGAAACCATATAATAAAAGTCAATTTATGAACCCTATTTCTAATGTGTTCTATGCATGTGTTTGTTCACTCGATTTGAAATGTGATAGACAATATACGAAGCCTTTTTTTCCACGTATCATTTTTATTAGATATCATGTTGCTAAGAATGAAGTGTTTGGATTAGAGTTAAAGTTCCTATTTTAGTTTGTTGTATTTTTTTGTCTTTTAGAGTACAAATGTTTGTGGTCTACTGTGCTAAGGCAGTTTGGCTTTCAAATATTCAAGGAATATGTGAGCTAATATAAGACCATATTGTAATTTTTGAAATAACATGATGAACTATTTAGCATAATTTATGGTGTTGGATTGATTAAGATGTTTATCTTTGGATGGATGGATGTACATCTCTTTAGCCAATAGAAAAAACTCATTAAGCATTGTTGCAAGTATGTTACTGACATGTTGAAGTGCCATTGAGACTTAGAGGTAGAAGATTTAGACTTGTATGTTGTCCACTATCTAGGTGTGATGATACCTTGTGGAGGTAGGCAAATTTTTCATTTTTTCAACTCTTGGATATATTCTATACGCTCTTGAGAGAATTTCAACCTTTAAATAAAATTACAAATAAATGTAAATTCATGCAATAATTACTAATTGACTTGGGGGTGACTCAACAAATTGTAGCATGTTGGCTTGTTGAATTTGTTAGTAACTTAATTAGGGCTTGATAAATTTGTAAGCTTCAGTGGGATTTACTGCAGTTGTATGTGTTTTAGAGAAGCGAGTTTGGAGTGGTGGTTGTGCTTCATTTATTGAATTTGATTTCTTTGGTTCTTCTTCTTGTGCATGCCCACTGTGGTATCTTCTTGTTTGCAAATATTTTCTTATTATGTACAGAAAAAGTTGTTGTTGCATGCTTGAAAAAGTTGCCCAATTGTCCTGATTTATCTCTGTAATACCTTGATTTTTCTTGCTTCTTTCAATTGGGCTGGAATTTTCCGCCTAAAGAGCGTTGTTAGTTGTTTTATAACTAAATTGTTAAAACATTTTTTCTTGTTTTATTTATTTATTTATTGTTCAAGGAGGTGTTTCCTTTAAACTCTAGAAGAAGAATTGCAAGTGGCCTGATTACAGTTGTCATCAGAAGTTGTCTATGATCATGGGCAAGACAACCCTCAGAGGGTGACAATTAGGTATGTTATACATATGGAAAAATTTGGCTAGCATCCAATTAGACATGTTATACATAGTTCACAATTAGGAGATCGCAGACCATACAATTTCACATAAAAATGCACTACTCCTAAAATATCAAGGTAAGTGCAAGATTATTTATTGAATATAGTTTAGTCACATGATACAACTATCCCACAACTCTAAAGTAGAGAGACCAACATGGAAAAACAAACTTAAAATCGATCGATGCACTCACTTTCATGGGAATTTAATGAAAATTTTCTTATACAATGCACTTTTACCCACATCTTGAGATCACATGAAAATGGTATTCATAATATAGTTTTCTTGGTGAAGTAATTCATTTTTCATACATTTGACCAGAAACATACCTTGCATGAATTTTGAAGGAAATCCCACTCAAATTATCAGAGAATCTCGAGGTGATCTCATTAAAAAAGTATGTTTCTCCTTATAATTTGATTATTCTTTCTCTTCACTGTATTTTGTATATAAATTCATTTCAATTCATTCATATCATATATACTCCAGCTCCTAGTTCCAATTTAAAGGTCAAGTTATCATCATCATTTTTTGTTCTTTATTTGGAAAGTTCTTGTGGTAATTTGAAGAGTTTGCAAGAGACGGGAATCTCAAATAGTTGTTGACCGGGCTAATGAAAGTTTTATAAGTAAAATGTGAGGCTTCAATCCCCAATGTCTGAAAATTCGCCATGCATTCAGGGGCTAGAATGGTCATCCTTCACCCACATTTATCATGAGCTCAATCAACTAGCAGATAAGCTCTCCGAGGAGGCATTCAATTAGTAGCCAGCTGATGAATTAATAGCAAGATCAAGGTTGTGGCACACCCAAAAAAAAGGCAACTTGCAAAATTTAAGCTAACAAAAACCCTAACTCATGAAGCTGACAACTTGTCTCCCTCAAGGACCACTGCCTTCTCCTTCATCAGGCAATACTTCCTCAACAACTCACTAAATTGCATCATTTCTATACTCCCAAAAATCTATTTATGTTATTGTGCCCATAACATTTTTCGAATAATATGATGTTTCATAGGTGAATGTCAAATGCCAATTTACTATTTGAAAACCAAATTTTCATCCCTTGTACCTAATGAGCCTTCTTCATTGAATTTTTTTTTAATGGTGTTTTGTTTACTATTTTTTATCATTCAATGATATCTTATATGTCAAGATTCTTCTAAATTTCATGCCTTACAGTGTTTCCTTTGCAACATCTAGTGCAATTGCTAGTTTAAATTTTTTCACATATGTAAAAAGATAAAAAAATTTAGTTCATGGAATGTAGCTCAATTGACAATCACCTTGTTATGAAGTATCATGTTAAAACATGAGATTCAAAGTTCAAATCCCCTTGAGTGGCCAACCAAAAAATAATATTTTTTATCTATCTATTTATTATATTTTTAGAATGTGGTTTTAATGAAAAAAGAAAAATATAATATAAAAGAAATAAATATCATGACATGATCAAATTTCATGTGGTTTGAATATCTATTTTTAAAAATAAAAAATATAATTATCCACTATCCACTCATGGATATTTCAATGAAAACCTCTGAATGCTACTGATTTTGTCTTAATTACTAACTATCTTAAATGGGTTTCGTCTTAATTGTCATTGTCTTAAGTAGCCATTGTCTTAAATATTTTTGTCTTAAGGTGCTTTTGTCTTAAATAAAAAAATTTGTCTTAATTTTTTTTTCTCAAATTGCTTTTGTCTTAAAAATATTTTGTCTCAAAGTGCTTTTGTCTTAAATGTAAAGTTTTGTCTTAAAATGTTTTTGTCTCAAACTGTTTTGGTCTTAAATATAAAGTTTTGTCTTAAAAATACTTTTGTCTTAAATTTTTGTCTTAATATTTTTTGTCTCAAATTTTTTTGTCTTAAATATTTTTGTCTCAAATCTTGTTTGTCTTAAATATAAAGTTTTGTCTCAAACTATTTTTATCTTACACTATTTTTGTCTTAAATTTTATCTTGAAAACAATTCAATTGATATTAAATTTTAATATAAAATAACTAAAATAAAAAGCCACTTTTTAAAACAAAAGATTTCTTTTGTCTTGAAAAAATGTCTTAAACACCCCAAAAGTAGTATTGAATTCATTCACTACTATAAATTTCAAGCAAATCTATAGTGAAAACAATTCGCAGGCGGACAGGTTATCAAAAAAAAGGTTTGAATGGAGTTTTGGATGTAATGTATTACCAGCTGATAAACAAGGAAGGAAAAAGGGCAACAGATATGGTGAAATTCTCTTGAGCAGAGTTATGTTGACAGAAACTCTCGAGAAGACTCTCGAACGAGAGTTTTAAAAACTCTCATCCGAAAGTTTTTTCAACTCTCATCCAAGAGTTTTATTCGTATAATAAAACACCAAAATTATTAAGTTGTTAGAATTGGTACTTTATTTTATATAAAACTCTCGGTACTTTAAAATTGGTACTTTATATAATTTTAATAGTACTTTAGTAAAATTAAAAAATGATAAAAAATAATAAAATTATAATTTTATTTTAAATTAAATTTTATTATTATTAATGATAAAAAATACATGAAGATTTAATTAAATAAAATTTGTTACAATATTTTGTAATATCAATATTATATAAAAAACTAAAAATATTTTATATAAAACTAGTTGATATATTAATAAATAAAATAAAATTATAAAACATAAATCAAAATAAAAACAACTATATATATGTAATATTTTTTTTGAAATTAATGAATAAATTTAAATTTAAAAAACAATTGACTAAATGCAATGAGGTGATAAAAGAGACAATGCATAGCACCTTAATATCGTTATAAATTCTTGGAAATCTCGAGAACTTTTTGAAGTGAGATGAGCTTCTTGGAATGGGTAACTTTATCTTCCACTTCAGTTTCACACGATTAACTTGAAAGGAAGTCTATTTTCCTAGGTATGGATGTAAGGGGATAAACAATATTATTTGAACATTGAGTGAGATGCCCTTCTTGGAATGGGTCCTCTTATCTTCCACTTTAGTTTCACAAGATTAAATTGAAATGAAGTCTATTTTCCTAGGTATGGATGTAAGGGGATAAAGAATATTATCTGAAAAGGAAAGGAATGTTAAGTGTGACATTCCAAGCAGAAGCATGCATGGGATTGGAGAATTATGTTATTGCAGAAAAATAACCCTTGACCCCCTAACCATTGACCTGTTAAACCCTAATTCGTAACCCCTAACCCATTTACCCCCACTAAAACTCTAAACCCCTAACCTATTTAACCCCTAAACCCTAAACCTCTAAACCCTTAACCCCTACCCCTAACCCGTTAACCCCTAACCCATTTAAGCCCCTAAACCCCAAAACCCATAACTCCTAACCCCTAAAATCCTTAACTGCTAAATCCCCTAACCCCCTAAACCTCTAAATCAACCGTAACCCATTTAACCCCCTAAACCCTAAACCCCTAACCCCTTAAACCCTAATTCCCAACCCATAACCCTTGACCCCTTAAACCCTATTTCCTAACCCCTAACCCCTTAAACCCTAATTCCCAACCCCTAACCAATTCAACACCCTAAACCCCTAAAAACCTAACCCATTTAAGTGTGGATTGCATTTAACCCCCAAAACCCTAACCCGTAAAACCTAAAATCCTTCACTGGTAAATCCCCTAACCCCCTAAACCTCTAAACCTGTAACCCATTTAACCCCCTAAACCCTAAACCTCTAAACCCTTAACCCCTAACCCCTTAAACTCTAATTCCCAACCCCTAACCAATTCAACACCCTAAACCCCTAAAAACCTAACCCATTTAACCCCATTAACCCCTAAAATCCTTAACTACTAAATCCCCTAACCCCTTAAACCTCTAAACCAACCCTAACCCATTTAACCCCTTAAACCCTAATTCCCAACCCATAACCCATTCAACCCCTTAAACACCTAGTCCTCTAACCCCTTAACCCTTGACCCCTTAAACCCTAATTCCTAACCCCTAACCCATTTAACCCCCTAAACCCTAAACCTCTAAACCCTTAACCCCTAACCCATTTACCCCCACCAAAACTCTAAACCCCTAACCCATTTAACCCCTAAACCCTAAACCCCTAAACCCTAAAACCCTAAACCCTAAAACCCCTAAACCTCTAAACCTGTAACCCATTTAACCCCCTAACCCCTAAACCCTTAACCCCTAAAACCTTAAACCCTAATTCCCAACCCATAACCCTTGACCCCTTAAACCCTAATTCCTAACCCCTAAACCCTTAACCCCCTAAACCCTAAACCTCTAAACCTTTAACCCCCTAAACCCTAAACCTATAAACCCTTAACACCTAACCAATTTACCCCCACTAAGCCTCTAAACCCCTAACCCATTTAACCCCTAAACCCTAAACCTTTAAACCCTTAACCCCTAACCCATTTAAGCCCCTAAACCCCAAAACCCCTAAGCAATTCAACACCCTAAACCTCTAAAAACCTAACCCATTTAAGTGTGGATTCCTTTTAACCCCCAAAACCCTAACCCCTAAAATCCTTCATTGCTAAATCCCCTAACCCCTAAAACCTCTAAACCTGTAACCCATTTAACCCCCTAAACCCTAAACCTCTAAACCCTTAACCCCTAACCCCTTAAACCATAATTCCCAACACATAACCCTTGACCCCTTAAATCCTAATTCCTAACCCCTAAACCCTTAACCCCTAACCCATTTAACCCCACTAAACCTCTAAACCCCTAACCCATTTAACCCCTGAACCCTAAACCTCTAAACCCTTAACCCCTACACATAACCCGTTAACCCCTAACCCATTTAAGCCCTTAAACCCCAAAACCCCTAACCCCTTAAACCCTAATTCCCAACCCATAACCCTTGACCCCTTAAACCCTAATTCCTAACCTCTAAACCCTTAACCCCTAACTCTTTAAACCCTAATTCCCAACCCCTAACCAATTCAACACCCTAAACCGCTAAAAACCTAACCCATTTAAGTGTCGATTCCATTTAACCCCCAAAAACCCTAACCCCTAACCCCTAACCCCCAAAACCCTAACCCCTAACCCCTAAAATCCTTCACTGCTAAATCCCCTAACCCCTTAAACCTCTAAACATGTAACCCATTTAACCCACTAAACCCTTAACCCTTAACCCCTTAAACCCTAATTCCCAACCCCTAACCAATTCAACACCCTAAAACCCTAAAAACCTAACCCATTTAACCCCATTAACCCCTAACTTCTAACCCCTAAAATCCTTAACTGCTAAATCCCCTAGCCCCTTAAACCTCTAAAACAACCCTAACCCATTTAACTGCCTAAACCCTAAACCTATAACCCCTTAAACCCTAATTCCCAACCCATAACCCATTCAACCCCTTAAACACCTAAACCTCTAACCCCTTAACCGTTGAAACCTTAAACCCTAATTCCTAACCCCTAACCCATTTAACCCCCTAAACCCTAAACCTCTAAACCCTTAACCCCTAACCCATTTAAGCCCCTAAACCCCAAAACCCCTAACCCATATGACCCCTTAAACCCTAAACATATAATCCCCTAACATATAAACCCCTAAACCCTAAACATATAAAATCCTAAACATATAAACCCTTAAAAAATTTTATTAAAACATTTAATAAAACTCTCGACCGAGAGTTTCATCGGGTAAACTCTCGGGCGCAAACTCTCAGCCGAGAGTTTGGCCACGCGGTTAAATGTAACTTTAGGTGGGTTAAACTCTCGGTCGAGAGTTTTATAAATGTCACGTCTGAGACATTATCTCGGCCGAGAGTTTCTGGTCAACGAAAAACACAGAAAATTCTACAGTTTTCAGGAACCTGAAACTTTGGAGGGACGAAACAATTACAAAAACAAAATTTTATATGTCAGACCAAGTACCATTAGATTCATCTTTGAATCTAGTTTCTGATGATGTGAGATTTGTGGAGTTTCATTAAAAAAATCAATTTTTTATTAATTTTTAACTAAATTGTGTCACTATGGAATTTCATTGTTCGAAAAATTGCACTGAATGAAAATTCAATAACTTTCAAATGACGAAACCAAAAAATTCAGAAAAATCATATTTTATTTCCTCTTCCTGTCTACTTCAAAATGGTACTCTCTTTTTTCTTATTGATGATCACATTGAAAAGAAAATCTAGGGATCATAAAATGTACTGAAACATCACTATTTTTTTGTCTTCATCCATTTCAAAAAATAATAAAAAATAGTGATTTAATATGAAAATTACCGAAAAATAGTCTGTGCACTAGTGCAATATATGCAGATTATGATTCTATGGTTTTTTACCAAAAAATGAATAACCTTCCCTAAAAAAAGTTAGGGATCATAAAGTGACTATTTATGTTTGCCTAAAAATTTCAAGTATATGCAGTTAGTAAACAAGAAATTGACCCCTCTATATGTCAATATTTTTTTTTTTTTAAAATATGGGTATGGAGGAAAGACAATTCTCTACAAATCTTGTTTTTATGTCAAAGCATAATTTGCAACAAAAATATGAGTTTAGTGGAGTTGAAGTTGAAAAACATAGAAAATTACAATTTTCAACGTCAAAAAAGGGCAAAAAGTGTTTCCCAACTTCACATTTTCAAGTCACATGATACAACTATCCCACAACTCTAAAGTAGAGAGACCAACATGGAAAAACAAACTTAAAATCGATCGATGCACTCACTTTCATAAACATTTTCTTATCTAATGCACTTTTACCCACATATTGAGATCACACGAAAATGGTATTCATAATAAAGTTTTCCGGGTGAAGTAATTCATTTTTCCTGCAAGATCAAGTTACGTAGCTATAATGTCTTGTGTTTTTTTGTACATCTGACCAGAAACATACCTTGCATGAATTTTGAAGGAAATCCCACTCAAATTATCAGAGAATCTCGAGGTGATCTCATTAAAAAAGTATGTTTCTCCTTATCTGTTGATTATTCTTTCTCTTCACTGTGTTTTGTATATAAATTCATTTCAATTCATTCATATCAGATATACTCCGGCTCCTGGTTCCAATTTAAAGGTCGAGTTATCATCATCGTTTGTTGTTCTTTATTTGGAAAGTGCTTGTGGTAATTTGAAGAGTTTGTAAGAGATGGGAATCTCAAATAGTTGTTGACCGGGCTAATGCAAGTTTTATAAGTAAAATGTGCGGCTTCAACCCCTGATGTCTCAAATTTCGCCATGCATTCAGGAGCTAGAATGGTCATCCTTCACCCACATTTATCATGAGCTCAATCAACTAGCAGATAAGCTCTCCGAGGAGGCATTCAATTAGTAGCCAGCTGATGAATTAACAACAAGATCAAGGTTGTGGCACACCCAAAGAAAAATTTAAGCTAACAACAACCCCTACTCATGAAGTTGACAACTTGTCTCCCTCAAGGACCACTGCCTTCTCCTTCATCAGGCAATACTTCTTCAACAACTCACTCAATTGCATCATTTCTATACTCCCAACAATCTATTTATGTGTTTGTGTCCATAACATTTTTCGAATAATATGATGTTTCATAGGTGAATGTCAAATGCCAATTTACTATTTGAAAACCAAATTTTCATCCCTTGTACCTAATGAGCTTTCTTCATTGAATATTTTTTTGAATGGTGTTTTGTTTACTATTTTTTATCATTCAATGATATCTTATATGTCAAGATTCTTCTTAATTTCATGCCTTATAGTGTTTCCTTTGCAACATGTAGTGCAATTGCTAGTTTAAATTTTTTCACATATTTAAAAAAATAAAAATTTTTAGTTCATGGAATGTTGTTCAATTGACAATCACCTTGTTATGAAGTATTATGTTAAAACATGAGATTCAAAGTTTAAATCCCCTTGAGTGGCCAACCAAAAAATAATATTGTTTATCTATCTGTTTATTATATTCTTAGAATGTGGTTTTAATGAAAAAAGAAAAATATAATATAAAAGAAATAAATATCGTGACATGATGTTTTAATGAAAAAAGAAAAATATAATATAAACGAAATAAATATCATGACATAATCAAATTTCATGTGGTTTGAATATCTATTTTCAAAAATAAAAAATATAATTATCCACTATCCACTCATGGATATTTCAATGCAAACTTGTGAATGCTATTGGTTTTGTCTTAATTGCTAACTATCTTAAATGAGTTTTGTCTTAATTGTCATTGTCTTAAGTAGCCATTGTCTTAAATATTTTTGTCTCAAAGTGCTTTTGTCTTAAATAAAAATTTGTCTTAATTTTTTTTTTTTTTCCTCAAATTGCTTTTGTCTTAAATGTAAAGTTTTGTCTTAAAATGTTTTTGTCTCAAACTGTTTTGGTCTTAAATATAAAGTTTTGTCTTAAAAATACTTTTGTCTTAATTTTTTTTGGTCTCAAATTGTTTTTGTCTCAAATCTTGTTTATCTTAAATATAAAGTTTTGTCTCAAACTATTTTTGTCTTACACTATTTTTGTCTTAAATTTGATCTTTAAAACAATTCAATTGATATTAAATTTTAATATAAAATAACTAAAATAAAAAGCGACTTTTTAAGACAAAAGATTTCTTTTGTGTTGAAAAAATGTCTTAAAACACCCCAAATGTAGTACTGAATTCATTCACTACTATACATTTCAAGCACATCTATAGTGAAAACAATTCACAGGCGGACAGGTTATCAAAAAAAAGGTTTGAATGGAGTTTTGGATGTAATGTATTACCAGCTGATAAACAAGGAAGGAAAAAGGGCAACAGATATAGTGAAATTCTCTTGAGCAGAGTTTTTAATGGTAACAACTGTCTTTTTGCCTATGTTTTGGGTCACTTTTTTTGCCTCATATGAGAGCTATTATCTTTTTTTGCGGAAGGAGGGATATCAGATTTTTGGATTTGAGTAATGAAAGTATCCTCCTAGGAAATCTTTTGGGAAGGCGGAAAACAAACACGGATGGCATCAATCACCACGTGAAACATATAGCTGTTTCTGATTGTGTGAGATGTCGAATATGGTTCAGCATTTTTTTTTTTAAATTAACTTTAATATTCGTAAAAAAGAATTAACGTACAAAATGACAAAAAATAATATATGAAGAAATGTAAAATTATCAAAATTATCAAATAAATCCATATAATAATTCATAAAGTTATCATAATAATCTAGTGCATAATATAAAGCAGAATTATTTCTTTAAAATTATCAAATAAATCCATATAATAATTCATAAAATTATCAAAATGATCTGGTACATAATATAAACCAGAATTATTTCTTTAAAATAAAAAAATAAAAAAATAAAACTCTAAACCAAAACACAGCACGTATCTGATGAAGAAAAAAGGAAAGGCTCTAAACCAAAACACGGCACGTATCTGGTGATGAAGTTCCAGACAATTTCTGGCAATTATTTTTTTCAACCTTTGTGTAATTGAGCATCACTCTACGGCGGTCCACGGTCCACCTAAAACAAATAAGCAAATCCATTGTTGGAACACATTTAATTTGTGGTTGCGCATTTAAGAATAAATGAATCAAATGATTAGAAACATTTAACCCGCATTCCTTTCCAACGTTTGTAGAATATTATTGCTTTAATGAAGTTAGATCTATTTATATATTTAAAATTTAAAAGTAGGTTTTCATTTTATTTATTTATATTAATTAAAAAAAAACTCTATTATTATTTAAATTACTTTTTAAATATATAAATAAATTCGATACATTAAAAAAACATTTAAAATGTGAACACTTTAACATTGAAATTCATAATTCCAACAAAATGTCACTGGAAAATTGACCAAAGTATCTCAAACATATCATCTCCCAACCAGGCTGTCCATTACTTCTACAGCTGCCTCCTTTGTTGCTACCGAACACGCAAACTCCTAGTCATCACAAAATAATAGACGTTGGAATGGACTTATCCAAAAGGATGGCGGCTGACATGGATGTTCAAGCTCTTCATTAGATCACATGTTGGATTACATATCTCATTCTGTTCCAGTAGGCTGCCTTAATATAAATACGTTAAGATATCGCTATTCTGCCATGTCTGTGATCTTTGTATCCAAACTCTCATAGCTTCATCCCATATCGTCTTTCTCTGATAGAACCTCAGACTTCAGAATTAGGGGAAACAAGATATCATTACTGTGAGCGAATTCCTCTACCTAAACCTCTAAACCCTTAACCCCTAACCCCTTAAACCATAATTCCCAACCCATAACACTTGACCCCTTAAACCCTAATTCCTAACCCCTAAACCCTTAACTCCCTAAACCCTAAACCTCTAAACCCTTAACCCCTAATCCATTTACCCCTCTAAACCTCTAAACCCCTAACCCATTTAACCCCTAACCCTAAACCTCTAAACCCTTAACCCCTACCCCTAACCCGTTAACCCCTAACCCATTTAAGCCCCTAAACCCCAAAACCCCTAACCCCTTAAACCCTAATTCCCAACCCCTAACCAATTCAACACCATAAACCCTTAAAAACCTAACTTGTTTAACCCCATTAACCCCTAACTTCTAACCCCTAAAATCCTTAACTGCTAAATCCCCTAACCCCCTAAATCTCTAAACCAACCCTAACCCATTTAACCCCCTGAACCCTAAACCTATAACCCCTTAAACCCTAATTCCCAACTCATAACCCATTCAACCCCTTAAACACCTAAACCTCTAACCCCTTAACCGTTGACCCCTTAAACCCTAATTCCTAACCCCTAACCCATTTAACCCCCTAAACCCTAAACCTCTAAACCCTTAACTCCTAACCCATTAACCCCTAACCCATTTAAGCCCCTAAACCCCAAAACCCCTAACCCATTTGACCCCTTAAACCCTAAACATATAAACCCTTAAAATTTTTGATTAAAACATTTAATAAAACTCTCGACCGAGAGTTTCATCAGGTAAACTCTCGGACGAGAGTTTTTTAAACATTCGGCCGAGAGTTTGGCCGCGCGGTTAGATGTAACTTTAGGTGAGTTAAACTCTCGGTCGAGAGTTTTATAAATGTCACGTCTGAGACATTATCTCGGCCGAGAGTTTCTGGTCAACGAAAAACCCAGAAAATTCTACAGTTTTCAGGAACCTGAAACTTTGGAGGGACGAAACAATTACAAAAACAAAATTTTATACGTCAGACCAAGTACCATTAGATTCATCTCTGAATCTAGTTTCTGATGATGTGAGATTTGTGGAGTTTCATTAAAAAATTCAATTTTTTATTAATTTTTAACTAAATTGTGTCACTATGGAATTTCATTGTTCGAAAAATTGCACTGAATGAAAATTCAATAACTTTCAAATGACGAAACCAAAAAATTCAGAAAAATCATATTTCATTTCCTCTTCCTGTCTACTTCAAAATGGTACTCTCATTTTTCTTATTGATGATCACATTGAAAAGAAAATCTAGGGATCATAAAATGTACTGAAACATCACTATTTTTTTGTCTTCATCCATTTCAAAAAATAATAAAAAATAGTGATTTAATATGAAAATTACCGAAAAATAGTCTGTGCACTAGTGCAATATATGCAGATTATGATTCTATGGTTTTTTACCAAAAAATGAATAACCTTCCCTAAAAAAAGTTAGGGATCATAAAGTGACTATTTATGTTTGCCTAAAAATTTCAAGTATATGCAGTTAGTAAACAAGAAATTGACCCATCTATATGTCAATATTTTTTTTTTTTTAAATATGGGTATGGAGGAAAGACAATTCTCTACAAATCTTGTTTTTATGTCAAAGCATAATTTGCAACAAAAATATGAGTTTAGTGGAGTTGAAGTTGAAAAACATAGAAAATTACAATTTTCAACGTCAAAAAAGGGCAAAAAGTGTTTCCCAACTTCACATTTTCAAGTCACATGATACAACTATCCCACAACTCTAAAGTAGAGAGACCAACATGGAAAAACAAACTTAAAATAGATCGATGCACTCACTTTCATAAACATTTTCTTATCTAATGCACTTTTACCCACATATTGAGATCACACGAAAATGGTATTCATAATAAAGTTTTCCGGGTGAAGTAATTCATTTTTCCTGCAAGATCAAGTTACGTAGCTATAATGTCTTGTGTTTTTTTGTACATCTGACCAGAAACATACCTTGCATGAATTTTGAAGGAAATCCCACTCAAATTATCAGAGAATCTCGAGGTGATCTCATTAAAAAAGTATGTTTCTCCTTATCTGTTGATTATTCTTTCTCTTCACTGTGTTTTGTATATAAATTCATTTCAATTCATTCATATCAGATATACTCCGGCTCCTGGTTCCAATTTAAAGGTCGAGTTATCATAATCGTTTGTTGTTCTTTATTTGGAAAGTGCTTGTGGTAATTTGAAGAGTTTGTAAGAGATGGGAATCTCAAATAGTTGTTGACCGGGCTAATGCAAGTTTTATAAGTAAAATGTGCGGCTTCAACCCCTGATGTCTCAAATTTCGCCATGCATTCAGGAGCTAGAATGGTCATCCTTCACCCACATTTATCATGAGCTCAATCAACTAGCAGATAAGCTCTCCGAGGAGGCATTCAATTAGTAGCCAGCTGATGAATTAACAACAAGATCAAGGTTGTGGCACACCCAAAGAAAAATTTAAGCTAACAACAACCCCTACTCATGAAGTTGACAACTTGTCTCCCTCAAGGACCACTGCCTTCTCCTTCATCAGGAATACTTCTTCAACAACTCACTCAATTGCATCATTTCTATACTCCCAACAATCTATTTATGTGTTTGTGTCCATAACATTTTTCTAATAATATGATGTTTCATAGGTGAATGTCAAATGCCAATTTACTATTTGAAAACCAAATTTTCATCCCTTGTACCTAATGAGCTTTCTTCAAAATGATCTAATACATAATATAAATCAGAATTATTTCTTTAAAATTATCAAATAAATCCATAAAATTATCAAAATATCTAGTACATAATATAAACCAGAATTATTTCTTTAAAATAAAAAAATAAAAAAATAAAACTCTAAACCAAAACACGGCACGTATCTGATGAAGAAAAAAAGAGAGGCTCTAAACCAAAACACGGCACGTATCTGGTGATGAAGTTCCAGACAATTTCTGGCAATTATTTTTTTCAACCTTTGTGTAATTGAGCATCACTCTACGGCGGTCCACGGTCCACCTAAAACAAATAAGCAAATCCATTGTTGGAACACATTTAATTTGTGGTTGCGCATTTAAGAATAAATGAATCAAATGATTAGAAACATTTAACCCGCATTCCTTTCCAACGTTTGTAGAATATTATTGCTTTAATGAAGTTAGATCTATTTATATATTTAAAATTTAAAAGTTGGTTTCAATTTTATTTATTTATATTAATTAAAAAAACACTCTATTATTATTTAAATTACTTTTTAAATATATAAATAAATTCGATACATTAAAAAAAACATTTAAAATGTGAACACTTTAACATTGAAATTCATAATTCCAACAAAATGTTACTGGAAAATTGACCAAAGTATCTCAAACATATCATCTCCCAACCAGGCTGTCCATTACTTCTAGAGCTGGCTCCTTTGTTGCTACCGAACACGCAAACTGCTAGTCATCACAAAATAATAGACGTTGGAATGGAGTTTTGGATGTAATGTATTACCAGCTGATAAACAGGGAAGGAAAAAGGGCAACAGATATAGCGAAATTCTCTTGAGCAGAGTTTTTAATGGTAACAACTGTCTTTTTGCCTATGTTTTGGGTCACTTTTTTGCCTCGTATCAGAGCTATTATCTTTTTTTTTGCGGAAGGAGGGATATCAGATTTTTGGATTCGAGTAATGAAAGTATCCATATAGCTGTTTCTGATTGTGTGAGATGTCGAATATGGTTCAGCATTTTTTTTTTAAAATTAACTTTAATATTCGTAAAAAAGAATTAACGTACAAAATGACAAAAAGTAATATATGAAGAAATGTAAAATTCTAAAAATTATCAAATAAATCCATATAATAATTCATAAAGTTATCAAAATGATCTAGTACATAATATAAATCAGAATTATTTCTTTAAAATTATCAAATAAATCCATATAATAATTCATAAAATTATCAAAATGATATAGTACATAATATAAACCAGAATTATTTCTTTAAAATAATAAAATAATAAAATAAAACTCTAAACCAAAACACGGCACGTATCTGGTGATGAAGTTCCAGACAATTTCTGGCAATTATTTTTTTCAACCTTTGTGTAATTGAGCATCACTCTACGGCGGTCCACGGTCCACCTAAAACAAATAAGCAAATCCATTGTTGGAACACATTTAATTTGTGGTTGCGCATTTACGAATAAATGAATCAAATGATTAGAAACATTTAACCCGCATTCCTTTCCAACGTTTGTAGAATATTATTGCTTTAATGAAGTTAGATCTCAAACATATCATCTCCCAACCAGGCTGTCCATTACTTCTACAGCAATCAATTGACTCTCACTCTCTGCGTCTGTCATTTGGGCTCTTGACTCTCACTCTCTGCGTCTGTCATTTGGGCTCTTGACTCTCACTCTCTGCGTTTGTCATTTGGGCTCTTGACTCTCACTCTCTGCGTTTCGCGGATTCCCATTACATGTCATTTTCCATTTTCCATGGGTATAAAGTAAGTGGCTAAGCTGTCCCTTGTGACTCGGCAAAGCTGTGCTCTCAAATTCACAGTTCAGCTTTCCATTCAATTCAATTCATTTCCTTTGCGAAATGGCATTATGAGTGGAGCCTTTTCCAAAAGAGATTATTCATTTACATTACAATACATACAACATGTAGTTAGTGTTCCATCCATGTTAGCACACACACCTGATGGTATCAATCCTTAAACTCGTACCAAAAAAATGATTATATATATATTCACATATGGGACAGTCACAAGATGTCAGAAAAATCACATACTTATCGAAATCCTGAACAACGAATATGCTAAATTGTTTCGAAATGTGTTTGCAACTAGGTAGGCATCAAAGACAATCATTGCAATGGGTTAAGGGGATCTACGAGAGAATTATGTAAGGAGTTGCTTCTAGGTAAAGGACATTGGTATCACTATTATTAAAAGGGGTGGCCTACAAGGATACATTGGTAGTTATTGATGCAAGAGCATAATTTCAACAATTTATTTCAAAATTTCTATTTGTCCTCCAGAAGGTCTTAGAGATTTATAGAAGAGGAAGTTGGTTTCCTTGTTGTCCTCTAATTTTGTATAATTTCTAATTTCATATTTGGGATAGGAAATTTTAGTAATTTTAGGCATAAGTTAGGATGTTGTTTGATTTTAAGGCCTCCTAGTCATTAGGAAAGTTTAGTATTATGATTAGGATTACTTGTGGCATCCTATGTATTTTTAAAACTCCAATACACCAAAGAAAATATGTGGAGGACATTTGGGGGAAGTGTGATTGTCCATAAAATTTAGATCGGATTTGGGGAACTTGTAGCTGTTTTCCTTGGACCCTACTAGTTCTTAGAGGTTGTGTTTAGAGTGGTTAGCAGGAAAAAGCATAATATGCCCAAGAATATTAGTGTTGGAGCACTTGTGGTTTGGGAGAAAGGATAAGGGGTTCTTATAGGAGTTAAGGGGTTTAAGGGTTTAGGAGCAAGGGGTTAAGGGTAAATCCCCTAACCCCTAAAATCCTTCATTGTTAAATCCCCTAACCCCTAAAACCTCTAAACCTGTGACCCATTTAACCCCCTAAAACCTAAACCTATAAACCCTTAACCACTAACCCCTTAAACCATAATTCCCAACCCATAACCCTTGACCCCTTAAACCCTAATTCCTAACCCCTAAACCCTTAACTCCCTAAACCCTAAACCTCTAAACCCTTAACCCCTAACCCATTTACCCCCACTAAACCTCTAAACCCCTAACCCATTTAACCCCTAACCCTAAACCTCTAAACCCTTAACCCCTACCCCTAACCCGTTAACCCCTAACCCATTTAAGCCCCTAAAGCCCAAAACCCCTAACCCCTTAAACCCTAATTCCCAACCCATAACCCTTGACCCCTTAAACCCTATTTCCTAACCCCTAAACCCTTAACCCCTAACCCCTTAAACCCTAATTCCCAACCCCTAACCAATTCAACACCATAAACCCCTAAAAACCTAACCCATTTAACCCTATTAACCCCTAACTTCTAACCCCTAAAATCCTTAACTGCTAAATCCCATAACCCCCTAAACCTCTAAACCAACCCTAACCCATTTAACCGCCTAAACCCTAAACCTATAACCCCTTAAACCCTAATTCCCAACCCATAACCCATTCAAGCCCTTAAACACCTAAACCTCTAACCCCTTAACCGTTGACCCCTTAAACCCTAATTCCTAACCCCTAACCCATTTAACCCCCTAAACCCTAAACCTCTAAACCCTTAACCCCTAACCCATTTAAGCCCCTAAACCCCAAAACCCCTAACCCATTTGACCCCTTAAACCCTAAACATATAAACCCCTAACATATAAACCCCTAAACCCTAAACATATAAAACTCTAAACATATAAACCCTTAAAATTTTTTATTAAAACATTTAATAAAACTCTCGGGCGCAAACTCTCAGACGAGAGTTTTTAAACTTTCGGCCGAGAGTTTGGCCGCGCGGTTAGATGTAACTTTAGGTGGGTTAAACTCTCGGTCGAGAGTTTTATAAATGTCTCGTTTGAGACATTATCTTGGCCGAGAGTTTCTGGTCAACGAAAAACCCAGAAAATTCTACAATTTTCAGGAACCTGCAACTTTGGAGGGACAGAACAATTACAAAAACAAAATTTTATATGTCGGACCAAGTACCATTAGATTCATCTCCGAATCTAGTTTCTGATGATTTGAGATTTGTGGAGTTTCATTAAAAAATTCAATTTTTTATTAATTTTTAACTAAATTGTGTCACTATGGAATTTCATTGTTCGAAAAATTGCACTGAATGAAAATTCAATAACTTTCAAATGATGAAACCAAAAAATTCAGAAAAATCATATTTCATTTTCTCTTCCTGTCTACTTCAAAATGGTACTCTCATTTTTCTTATTGATGATCACATTGAAAAGAAAATCTAGGGATCATAAAATGTACTAAAACATCACTGTTTTTTTTGTCTTCGTCCATTTCAAAAAATAAAAAAAAATAGTGATTTAATCTGAAAATTACCGAAAAATGGTCTGTGCACTAGTGCAATATATGCAGATTATGATTCTATGGTTTTTTTCCAAAAAATGAATAACCTTCCCTAAAAAAATTTAGGGATCATAAAGTGACTATTTATGTTTGCCTGAAAATTTCAAGTATATGCAGTTAGTAAACAAGAAATTGACCTCTCTATATGTCAATATTTTTGTTTTTTTTAAATATGGGTATGGAGGTAAGGCAATTCTCTACAATTCTTGTTTTTATGTCAAAGCATAATTTGCAATAAAAATATGAGTTTAGTGGAGTTGAAGTTGAAAAACATAGAAAATTACAATTTTCAACGTCAAAAAAGGGCAAAAAGTGTTTCCCAACTTCTCATTTTCAAGTCACATGATACAACTATCCCACAACTCTAAAGTAGAGAGACCAACATGGAAAAACAAACTTAAAATCGATCGATGCACTCACTTTCATGGGAATTTCATGAACACTTTCTTATATAATGCCCTTTTACCCACTTATTGAGATCACACGAAAATGGTATTCATAATAAAGTTTTCTGGGTGAAGTAATTCATTTTCCCTGCAAGATCAAGTTACGTAGCTATAATGTCTCGTGTTTTTTCATACATCTGACCAGAAACATACCTTGCATGAATTTTGAAGGAAATCCCACTCAAATTATCAGAGAATCTCGAGGTGATCTCATTAAAAAGGTATGTTTCTCCTTATCTGTTGATTATTCTTTCTCTTCACTGCGTTTTGTATATAAATTCATTTCAATTCATTCATATCAGATATACTCCGGCTCCTTGTTCCAATTTAAAGGTCGAGTTATCATCATTGTTTGTTGTTCTTTATTTGGAAAGTGCTTGTGGTATTTTGAAGAGTTTGTAAGAGATGGGAATCTCAAATAGTTGTTGACTGGGCTAATGCAAGTTTTATAAGTAAAATGTGCGGCTTCAATACCTGATGTCTCAAATTTCACCATGCATTCAGGCGCTAGAATGGTCATCCTTCACCCACATTTATCATGAGCTCAATCAACTAGCAGATAAGCTCTCTGAGGAGGCATTCAATTAGTAGCCAGCTGATGAATTAACAGCAAGATCAAGGTTGTGGCACACCCAAAAAAAAGGCAACTCGCAAAATTTAAGCTAACAACAACCCCTACTCATGAAGTTGACAACTTGTCTCCCTCAAGGACCACTGCCTTCTCCTTCATTAGGCAATACTTCCTCAACAACTCACTCAATTGCATCATTTCTATACTCCCAACAATCTATTTATGTGTTTGTGTCCATAACATTTTTCGAATAATATGATGTTTCATAGGTGAATGTCAAATGCCAATTTACTATTTGAAAACCAAATTTTCATCCCTTGTACCTAATGAGCTTTCTTCATTGAATGGTGTTTTGTTTACTATTTTTTATCATTCAATGATATCTTATATGTCAAGATTCTTCTAAATTTCATGCCTTACAGTGTTTCCTTTGCAACATTTGGTGCAATTGCTAGTTTAAATTTTTTCACATATTTGAAAAAGTAAAAATTTTTAGTTCATGGAATGTAGTTCAATTGACAGTCACCTTGTTATGAAGTATTATGTTAAAACATGAGATTCAAAGTTCAAATCCCCTTGAGTGGCCAACCAAAAAATAATATTTTTTATCTATCTATTTATTATATTTTTAGAATGTGGTTTTAATGAAAAAAGAAAAATATAATATAAAAGAAATAAATATCATGACATGATGTTTTAATGAAAAAAGAAAAATATAATATAAAAGAAATAAATATCATGACATGATCAAATTTCATGTGGTTTGAATATCTATTTAAAAAAATATATATATAATTATCCACTATCCACTCATGGATATTTCAATGCAAACTTGTGAATGCTACTGGTTTTGTCTTAATTGCTAACTATCTTAAATGAGTTTTGTCTTAATTGTCGTTGTCTCAAGTAGCCATTGTCTTAAATATTTTTTTCTCAAAGTGCTTTTGTCTTAAATAAAAAATGTTGTCTTAATTTTTATTTTTTTTCTCAAATTGCTTTTGTCTTAAAAATATTTTGTCTCAAAGTGCTTTTGTCTTAAATGTAAAGTTTTGTCTTAAAATGTTTTTGTCTCAAACTGTTTTGGTCTTAAATATAAAGTTGTCTTAAAAATACTTTTGTCTTAATTTTTTTTGGTCTCAAATTGTTTTTGTCTCAAATCTTGTTTATCTTAAATATAAAGTTTTGTCTCAAACTATTTTTGTCTTACACTATTTTTGTCTTAAATTTGATCTTTAAAACAATTCAATTGATATTAAATTTTAATATAAAATAACTAAAATAAAAAGCGACTTTTTAAGACAAAATATTTCTTTTGTGTTGAAAAAATGTCTTAAAACACCCCAAATGTAGTACTGAATTCATTCACTACTATACTTTTCAAGCACATCTATAGTGAAAACAATTCACAGAGAGACAGGTTATCAAAAAAAAGGTTTGAATGGAGTTTTGGATGTAATGTATTACCAGCTGATAAACAGGGAAGGAAAAAGGGCAACAGATATAGTGAAATTCTCTTGAGCAGAGTTTTTAATGGTAACAACTGTCTTTTTGCCTATGTTTTGGGTCACTTTTTTGCCTCATATGAGAGCTATTATCTTTTTTTTGCAGAAGGAGGGATATCAGATTTTTGGATTTGAGTAATGAAAGTATCCTCCTAGGAAATCTTTTGGGAAGGCGGAAAACAAACACTGATGGCATCAATCACCACGTGAAACATATAGCTGTTTCTGATTGTGTGAGATGTCGAATATGGTTCAGCATTTTTTTTTTAAATTAACTTTAATATTCGTAAAAAAGAATTAACGTACAAAATGACAAAAAGTAATATATGAAGAAATGTAAAATTCTCAAAATTATCAAATAAATCCATATAATAATTCATAAAGTTATCAAAATGATCTGGTACATAATATAAAGCAGAATTATTTCTTTAAAATTATCAAATAAATCCATATAATAATTCATAAAATTATCAAATAAATCCATATAATAATTCATAAAATTATCAAAATGATCTAGTACATAATATAAACCAGAATTATTTCTTTAAAATAAAAAAATAAAAAAATAAAACTCTAAACCAAAACACGGCACGTATCTGATGAAGAAAAAAAGAGAGGCTCTAAACCAAAACACGGCACGTATCTGGTGATGAAGTTCCAGACAATTTCTGGCAATTATTTTTTTC
Source organism: Pinus albicaulis (assembly GCA_034641835.2). Lineage (NCBI taxonomy): Eukaryota > Viridiplantae > Streptophyta > Pinopsida > Pinales > Pinaceae > Pinus > Pinus albicaulis. Next base: position 451,268,895 of record CM076574.1, on the reverse strand, counting down.
AACCTTTGTGTAATTGAGCATCACTCTACGGCGGTCCACGGTCCACCTAAAACAAATAAGCAAATCCATTGTTGGAACACATTTAATTTGTGGTTGCGCATTTAAGAATAAATGAATCAAATGATTAGAAACATTTAACCCGCATTCCTTTCCAACGTTTGTAGAATATTATTGCTTTAATGAAGTTAGATTTATTTATATATTTAAAATTTAAAAGTAGGTTTTAATTTTATTTATTTATATTAATTAAAAAAAAACTCTATTATTATTTAAATTACTTTTTAAATATATAAATAAATTCGATACATTAAAAAAACATTTAAAATGTGAACACTTTAACATTGAAATTTATAATTCCAACAAAATGTTACTGGAAAATTGACCAAAGTATCTCAAACATATCATCTCCCAACCAGGCTGTCCATTACTTCTAGAGCTGGCTCCTTTGTTGCTACCGAACACGCAAACTGCTAGTCATCACAAAATAATAGACGTTGGAATGGACTTATCCAAAAGGATGGCGGCTGACATGGATGTTGAAGATCTTCATTAGATCACATGTTGGATTACATATCTCATTCTGTTCCAGTAGGCTTATAACTTTCTTTAATATAAATACGTTAAGATATCGCTATTCTGCCATGTCTGTGATCTTTGTATCCAAACTCTCATAGCTTCATCCCATATCGTCTTTCTCTGATAGAACCTCAGACTTCAGAATTAGGGGAAACAAGATATCGCGAATTCCAGATATCATTCAATTCATTTCTACAATGATTGAATTTGTTGTTACTTTCTGTATCGGCCTGCTTTTTATCCTGTCGAGCGTTAGCGCTCAGACGGCTGTGAAGCCTGGTTCTTGGGAAGTTGTGGTTGCAAATGGAGGTGTCTCCGCCATGCATATGACCACGACCTTCAAAAATACAGTGGTCATGTTTGATCGCACGGACTTCGGTCCTTCGCAACTGCGCCTCCCAAATGGACGTTGCAGAGACGATATAAACGATGAAGCGCTCACGCACGACTGCTGGGCTCACTCCATTGAATACAACATCGCCACCAACAATCTCAGGCCGTTGACGGTCATGACTGATACCTGGTGTTCATCTGGCGCCTTTGCATCCAACGGAACTTTGGTCAGCACTGGTGGATTCAACGACGGAGCCAAGGCTGTTCGATCTTTTGTACCCTGTGCTAATTCTGCGTGCGATTGGAATGAAGGTGCCTCTAATCCACTTAAGGAGAATCGATGGTATGCTTCCAATCAGATCCTTCCTGACAATAGAATTATTGTTGTGGGAGGCAGGCGAGCTTTCTCCTACGAGTTCGTGCCTGGAGGCCAATCATATACGTTGCCGTTTCTTTCACAGACTAACACTGCCAATGTGGAGAACAATCTCTATCCTTTTCTTCATCTCTCCTCCGATGGAAATCTCTTCATCTTCGCCAACAAGGATTCCATCTTATTTGATTACACAACAAATAGGGTTGTAAAGACATTTCCCAGGATGCCAGGTGGACCCAGAAATTACCCCTCCTCTGGTTCATCTGCTATGCTGCCACTCTCAGCTTCTAATGGATTTCAGAGGATAGAAATTCTCATCTGTGGTGGTGCTCCTGACAATGGTTACACCTCAGCAAATGCTGGGAATTTCGTGGACGCTCTTCAAAGCTGTGGAAGAATTGTTATTACAGATCCCAACCCAGTTTGGGCTATGGAGAATATGCCTGCACCCAGAGTTATGGGAGACATGCTCATCCTCCCCAACGGTGAAATTCTGATAATCAATGGGGCCGAAAAAGGGACGGCAGGTTGGGAGCTTGCAACGAATCCGGCCCTTGCTCCCTATTTATACAGACCTAATGCATTAGCAGGGCAGCGATTTACAATACTGGCCGCCTCCACCATTCCGAGAATGTATCATTCCAGTGCAAATGTATTGCCTGATGGGAGGATTTTTGTGGGAGGCTCCAACACTCACGTTGGTTACGTCTTTCCAACGGAGCTTCGTCTGGAAGCATACAGCCCTTATTATTTGGACGAATCCTACAGCACCTACACGCCTTCTATCGTTTCCCTATCTAAAGATGATGTGAGCTATGGTACAAGATTCACGCTTCAATTCACTGTTTCAAGTTATGCTCCTAACAATATTCAGTTCACCATTTACAGTCCATCCTTCACAACTCATGCATATTCCATGAATCAGAGGCTGCTCGTGCTTGCCTCAACGACACCGAAGAGGGTAAGAGGAATATATATTGCCATAGTCACAGCACCTCCGAATTCTATCGCAGCGCCGGCTGGATACTACATGCTATCAGTCGTTAACAATGGAATTCCGAGCGTCGCCAAATGGATTCATTTGTCTTAACCAGAAGTGTATCATATACGTTTCCCAGGGCATATCAATGTCATATTCGTTGTTGTGTTTAAACATAGCGGACCTAGGAGACCTTCAACGCATTAATTCGAAGGCAACAAATAACTGTGACCATTTTTTCATTGAAACACATTTTCTGTAACTTGTATTCTTTCATTTGGTTATGGAGAGCCTTTTTTACATATGTTGTACAGAATGGTTACTTGGATGGCTCAGAGGATGCGATTGGCCCAAATGAGTCAAAACTATAGACCATAAAATGCATATGTTAATAACATCTCACTACTATATGTGACGGTGTCTTAAGACATTTTTTTAAGACAAAATAAATCTTATTTTAGTTATTTTATATTAAAATTTAATATCAATTGAATTGTCTTAAAAGATAAAATTTAAGACAAAAATAGTTTGAGACAAAACTTTAGATTTAAGACAAAAGTAATTTGAGACAAAAATATTTAAGACAAAAGCACTTTGAGACAAAAATATTTAAGACGGAACTTCTATTTAAGACAATGAAAATTAAGACGAAACCCATTTAAGATAGTTAGCAATTAAGACAAAATCATTAGCATTCAAAAGTTTGCATTGAAATATCCATGAGTGGATAGTCGATAATTATATTTTTTATTTTTAAAAATAGATATTCAAACCACATGAAATTTGATCATTTCATGATCTTTATTTCTTTTATATTATATTTTTCTTTTTTCATTAAAACCGTATTCTAAAAATATAATAAAAAAATAGATTAAAAAAATATTATTTTTTTGGTTGACTACTCATGGGGATTTGAACTTTGAATCTCATGTTTTAACATAATGTAACTTCATAACAAAGTGATTGTCAATTGAGTTACATTCCATGAACTAAAATTGTTTATTTTTTTAAATATGTGAAAAAATTTAAACTAGCAATTGCACTAGATGTTGCAAGGGAAACACTGTAAGGCATGAAATAGAGAAGAATCTTAACATATAAGAAATCATTGAATGAAAAAAATTAGTAAACAAAACACCATTCAATGGAGAAGGCTCATTAGGTACAAGGGATGAAAATTTCATTTTCAAATAGCAAATTGGCATTTGACATTCACATATGAAACATCAGATTATTTGAAAAATGTTATGGGCACAATAACATAAATAGATTGTTGGGGGTATAGAAATGATGCAGTTGAGTGAGTTGTTGAGGAAGTATTCCTGATGAAGGAGAATGCAATGGTCCTTGAGGGAGACAAGTTGTCAGCTTCATGAGTAGGGGTTGTTGTTAGCTTAAATTTTGCGAGTTGCCTTTTTTTGGGTATGCCACATCCTTGATCTTGTCGATAATTCATCAACTGGCTACTAATTGAATGCCTCCTCGGAGAGCTTATCTGCTAGTTGATTGAGCTCATGATAAATGTGGGTGAAGGATGACTATTCTAACTCCTGAATGCGCGACCAAATTTGAGACATTAGGGATTGAAGCTACACATTTTACTTATAAAACTTGCCTTAGCCCAGTCAACAACTATTTGAGATTCCCGTCTCTTGCAAACTCTTCAAATTACCACAAGCACTTTCCAACTAAAGAACAACAAACAATGATGATAACTCGACCTTTAAATTGGAACTAGGAGCCTGAGTATATCTGATATGAATGAATTGAAATGAATTTATATACAAAACACAATGAAGAGCAATAATAATCAACATATAAGGAGAAACATACTTTTTTAATGAGATCACCAGGAGATTCTCTGATAATTTGAGTGGGATTTCCTTCAAAATTCCTGCAAGATATGTTTCCGGTCAGATGTACGAAAAAACACGAGACATTATAGCTACGTAACTTGATCTTGCACGAAAAATGAATTACTTCACCCAGAAAAATTTATTATGAATTCCATTTTCGTGTGATCTCAAGATGTGGGTAAAGTGCATTATATAAGAAAATAAAAATGTTCATGAAATTCCCATGAAAGTGAGTGCATCGATCGATTTTAAGTTTGTTGTTCCATGTTGGTATCTCTACTGTAGAGTTGTGGGATAGTTGTATCATGTTACTAAACTATATTCAGTAAATAATCTTGCGCTTGCCCTGATATTTGAGGAGTAGTGCATTTTTATGAGCAATTATATGGTCTGCGATCTCCTAATTGTGAACTATGTATAACATATCTAATTGGATGTTAGCTAAGGTTTTCCATAGGTATAACATACCCAATTTTCACCCTCTGAGGGTTATCTTTCCCATGATCATAGACAACTTATGATGACAACTATAATCAGGCCACTTGCAATGCTTCTTCTAGAGTTTAAAGGAAACACCTCCTTGAAGAATAAATAAATAAATAAAACAAGAAGAAATGTTTTAACAATATAGTTAGAAAACAACTAACAACCCTCTTGAGGTGGAAAATTCCAGACCAATTGAAAGAAGCGAGAAAACTCAAGGTATTACATAGATAAATCGGGACAATTGTGCAACTTTTTCAAGGATGCAACGAGAATGTTTTCTATACATAATAAGAAATTATTTGAAAATGAGAAGATACCACAGTGGGCATGCACAAGAAGAAGAACCAAAGAAATCAAATTCAATAAAGGAAGCACAACCACCACTCCAAAATCTCTTCTCTAAAACACATACAGCCACAATAAATCCCACTGAAGCTTACAAATTTATCAAGCCCTAATTAACTTACTAACAAATTCAACAAGCCAACATGCTACAATTTATTGAGTCACCCCCAAATCAATTAGTAATTATTGCTTGATTGCACATTTGTTTGTAATTTTATTTAAAAGGTTGAAATTCTCTCAAGAGCGTATAGAATATATCCAAGAGTTTTAAAAAATGAAAATTTTCCTACCTCCACAAGGTATCATCACACCCGGATAGGTGACAACATACAAGTCTAAATCTTCTACCTCTAAGTCTCAATGGCACTTCAACATGTCAATAACATACTTGCAACAATGCTTAATGAGTTTTGTCTATTGGCTAAAGAGATGTACATCGATCCATCCAAAAATAAACATCTCAATCAATCCAACACCATAAATTGTGCTAAATCATCTCAATCAATCCAACACCATAAATTGTGCTAAATAGTTCATCATGTTATTTAAAATATTACAATATGGTCTTATGTTAGCTCACATATTCCTTGAATATTTGAAAGGAAAACTGCCTTAGCACAGTAGACCAGAAATATCTGTACTCTAAAAGAAAAAGAAAAAAGACAAAAAAAGACAACAAACTAAAATAGGAACTTTAACTCTAATCCAGACACTTCATTCTTAGCAACATGATATCTAATGAAGGTGATATGTGGCAAATAAGGCTTCATATATTTTCTATCACATGTCAAACCGAGTGAACAAATACATGCATAGAACACATAAGAAATAGGGTTCATGGATTGACTTGTATTATATGGTTTCAAACCCTTCTTGTCTCCTTCAAGGGGGTTTCTTGAGGTCTTCAAAAAGACTTCCTTTTGATAACCAAATGGATTGTTTCTTTCACACATGTATGTAATTGTTTCATGATCCTTGTGGAATATACAATATGTTATAGAGGGGTTTTGAGTAGTAAGCTTTCCCCGGGAATAACTGGTGTTGTGGTTTTGATCTATTCTTCTCTTCTTCATGTGATTGGCAATTGTGTTGTTTTTAATTCCGCAAAATTTTTGTAGAAGAGATTCAGTATTTAACTTTAGTGCATTGCTAGATCGAGTGAATCCATGCAAGACATATTTTGTATTAAATTTCTACATGGCATAAGAGCACATGAAACTGCAGTAGTTAAGAAGGAGTTGAGTTTGTTGGTGGAAAGAATTCGAATTTGCAGAAAGAATTTCTTGGCTCTACAACTTATTCAAGATCGAAATGGCTTTCAATGGCTTGAGGTTAGAGTATGCACTTGAGGGCGGCTCAAACTACATTTCTTGGAAGGAAATGATCGAGGCAGTACTCGAAGAAAATGGCTTGAAGGAATTCATTGAAAAAGATGTTCCTAAGCCTGATGCTGCAAATCTTGACGCATAACGAAAGAAAGTGGCAAGGGCGAGGAGGATCTTGTTGGAGGGAGTACGAGACAACATTTTCTCAAGCCTCCATGGGAAAGCCACACCATATGCTATGTGGAAGGCTTTGATGGATCCATTCCAAAGCAACAACGACCATAGGAAATTGGCGCTCAAAGGTAAACTCGGGAAGATCAAGATGGAAAAGAACGACACTGTTCTGGTATCCTTAACAAAGTTTTTCCAATGTCAGGATGAACTTGGGAGTGTAGTAATAAGTGTTGTTGATGATGATTTGTTGATTTTGGCTCTCCTAGGACTTCCTAAGAGTTGGAACAGTTATGAAGACTCTGCCAACGGACGGGAAAAATTGCCAGATTGGGAACGACTGTGGTCGGATCTGGAGCAGGAGGAGTTCAGGCGGAACACTAGAGATGGCTCTTCATCAAAGCATGATGATGAAAAGGATTGTGCTTTGGCTGCCAAGGCAAATAAGGGGAAGGGGAAGAAATTCCATTCTAAATCTGAGGCCGGTGAAGATGGCAAGGAGCACAACATGTCCAAAATTGAAGTTTTTTCAGTCCCACGAGAATTGACATATTACCACAAATTTCCCACAAAAGAAGAAGAACAAGATGGTTGTTGGAGCTGTAGCTAGTGAGGCCCTTGCCTCACAATTTGAGAATGACTTCTCACTTATTGCATGCATGGTGTCAAGCGCAATGAGTTCGATGTGGTACTTGGATAGTGGTGCATCTTTCCACATGACAGGAGACAGATAAATTTTCAGTAGCTTGGAGGAGAAGGACCTCCAGATGAATTTCCTTTTTTGAAAGACAATACATAGTAATAGCTTTTCCAAACATTAGGTAAACCTATTACATAGTTATCTTATTGTTTTGTTGATGGAGTTATGATTTAGTGGTAAGCAAAATAATTCCTTTTAAAGAATATTTATTAATTTTTAATTTTAAAATTAATAAAATGGTTAGAAATAGTTCAAATTAAATTTTATTATTTTCAATGATGTTGAATTGAATTATTCGAGTTTTGTAATGAATGCATTCAGTGACTAGTTCTTGTTTTTTCAATTTAGTCATGTTGGATTTTTAGCTTGAATTTTGCAGAAAATTTTGTGGTTAAATTTTGATTTCTGTTATTCAAACTGCGTTTTAACTACATAAATAGATTTATTCTATTATGCAGATTTCACCAGAGTTAATTTAATTAGATTAACTAATTAAATTTTTTGAAATTTGGAAGTGTGGCCTTGCTCCACACGACAATATTTATGATATATTTTGTCTAATCATTAAAGAGGAGTGTCTTTCAATGTATTTTTTGTAATAACATAGGTCTGAGTTTACCTTAATGTCCATAATTACATTTATTTATAGTTACGTTTATCAAAAAATGAATATGGATTCCATGCGAAAGGGTTAATATTCTAGTTAAATACCTCATTAAAGAATTTTAGTGTTGATTTGCTAAGTGCCCTCGAAGAAACAATGTAAAATTATGGGAAGTTTATGATTTTCAAGCCAATTGATCACCACAGCAAAATAGAAATTTCAAATATGATGATTTCTACCATTTTAATGTTTGTTGTGATCATTTTAATAAAGAATGTGAATGTGATGTTGAAGAAAATGTTTTCACTCCATTTAATACGCAAATTATCCATTTTTTTTATCATTTTAATAAAGAATATTGATGGAGAAGAAGATGTTTTTAATAATTTATAAAATTTTAGAGTAAATGTGGGCATTATTTTGGTAAAATATTGTAATAACAGACTCCTGTAATGAAAAGAATCGAAAATATCAACCTCCTTCCGATTATAATGACTTCATTCCCACGAGTTGTCATATTTACCAAAATGCACTCATAAGTTGTCTATGCATAATACTCAACATACTGATTTCATAACCTTTAAGAGTTTATGAAATAATAATGATCAATTAAAAATGAAGCTTTTTTTGTGGCTAGTACTGATGGATAGGAATCTCACCTAGGAAAATTGGAAGAGGAAAGGGAAGATAGGATCGGGCTACTGTAGACTATGCATGATGAAGGATGAATACAATTATCATCTCTTTTACACTTGCATCTTTTCCAGGAAAGTAATGAATATTTCATGTGATTTTTTTAAGATGAAGGTGCCTACTTTGGAGAATACTACAGTTTTTATTCTATGGTGGCAAAAGAAAAGTCTTACTCTCAGAAACATCTTGACATTATTCCATTGGTTCATTTGGTGCTGCCGGAATAAATGGATTTTCGAGGAGGTGAGAAGCATCCCAAAGTGGACTGCTACTATAATAATACAAAACTGGGAAAGGCTGAAAACTGTGCAGAGACCTCCAGTGGACCTTTCCAAGTGCATGAGACCTATTGAAATACAATATCCAACGGGCTTCTTTGATGGAGCATCACAACATTCTAGATGCGGGTGTGGTGCCTGGTTAATGATCTCGCTGAACTGTAATTATACGTTTTACTGGTATGGTGGCATAGGGACTAATATGAGAGCAGAAGTTCTAGCGTTGTGGGGTTTATTATGGTTCGCCTCACAACTTCGTATTGAAAACATCTGGGTGTTTGGTGACTCAAAGGTTCTTCTTGATCATCTTAATAGGGGAACCATGTTTTTCCCAGGACATCTATTGACATGGCTAGAGCACATCAAAGTTTTAAGGAATCACTACTACATGTGGGGGTGTTTTAAGACAATATTTAAGAGAATTTTCCAATGAATTGTCTTAATTAGATACAAAAATAAAATTGTGTATCGTCTTAAATATTTTCTTTAAGCAGGTGTCTCAAAATTACTGTCTCAAACAATCGTCTTGAAATTAGCATCTCAAAATTAGTGTCTCAAACAATTTTCTCTATAAAGACAATATAGAACACATATTATTATTGTCTCTATAAAGACAGAGGCATTATTGTCTTTTAAGAGACAATTTCATTTGTCTACAATTTGTCTCTATAGAGACACTTACATTTTTGTCTTTGTAGCGACGATAACATTTGTATCTTTATGGACAATAGCTGAGATAAAAAATGTATTGTCTCTATAAAGACTATATGTCCATAATTCAAACTATTGTCTCTCTAGAGATGATATGAAATAATATTTAAAAAATAAAAATAAGCAAATCATTTTAAATGTTATTTTAAGGTGGTTTCAACATTTCAAGTTCCCAAATAGTGATTTTAATTACCTTAAATCTCTATTTTTTATGGAAATAAAAAGAATAAATTCCACTTTTTTTAAAGCTAACAACGGTCATATTAAATCTAAGAGAAAAAACAATTTTCCAAAACTTAACAATTCTGGAAAGCAACCTTGAAACTAATAAGGCATCACACTTATATTCGCTGAAAAAAATTCATGTCATTGAATTTGAACATGCAAAATCCTCATTTGGAACTTCATTTCATGACTATTATGAGGAAAAATAAAAATGTACAATATTTATCCATCTTACAAGAGATTTTAATCTTTGACATATAAATCGAAAAGGTTGAATAACATTAAATGCTGAAAAAATAAATTCATATCCAGTGGTTAGCTCCACCATTTCAACACCTTTGTATAATTGGAATTGGCTTCATTGATAACAAAAAATAACATAAATGTTTATGCATTCGAATCTACAATTGATTGCCCAATTTAGACTTAATTTTAGTGTCACCATAACACAGATTTGTGTTAAATATCAACCTCGAATCAGTGTTAAAAATAAGCTTGAATTCGGTGTTAAAAATGAGCCTGTAATCTATTGTGTCATGGCACAAATCTGTGTTAAATATCAGCCTCTAATCGACTTCATAGCAAGCTGAAGTTGCAGAGAAGTCCATATCACTAGTTTTTTTCTGGGAAGTTAATCGTTTCTTGGAGGCACAACAAACCACTCATCCTTCTTCCTGTTAAGAATAAAATAATAAATTTATGTAAGGCAAGTTTTATACCATTTCTCAACCATTGCAAGAGAGCAACTTACTGAAATAAAATAAATGAAATAGTTCATACCTAAAAAAAAATAAAAAATTGTGCACTCCTAGTATTTCTTTCATTATCACTTGCCTTGTGTTGCCTGATTCCCCAACAGTGTCTAGTACAAAGACCAGAAAATGGGCTGATTTTGCAAGATGGAGTACAAAAAGAAAAATAATATGCATATGGCTATGTTGACAACCACATAAGTCAAGAAAGCTGCAATATCAATGGCATCTCAAGGTATTTAAATGTTCTTTCCTCTTTCTCATACCTAAAACTCAACAATCTGAGAGATAAAACAAAGGTATATCTGCCAAATAGAAAAATAGAATAAACCTGAATAAAACAGATTATTGTTGGCAATCATGAAGCACTGTTGATTTACCTCAATGGCAATATATCTAGATAAGTTTCATTGTCAATCGGAAGCCTCTTTGGAAACTTATCAGGGATCTAAGAAAATTAAAAATAGATTTCACAAATGACTGAAGTGAGCCACATGCCATATGCATTGATCTCTTCAATAAATTTTATGTATACATTATTATTCATCTTTTGTTGGCTACCATTTCCCATCGTACCCTCTGGTTACCACGAATCAGAACTGGAGAGCACCTCCTAGTGGCCTCTGTATATCCCACACATCCCCATGGTTGTGTGTCATATAACGGCACCCAGAAGTGTCCACCTACAAACACATCACAAGTGAAAAACTAATTAGCATATTGGTTTTCTAAATGCACTTTCACAAATTAATGGCATCAACTAATCTACCTGAGCAACATCCAACTAATCTACCTGAGAAAAATCCATGGAAACTATGTCTTTCTGGCCTCCTTGGTACAAAAATTGCACAACAAAATGGAAAAGTTTTATGAATAGGCAGCAAGCAAAGGAAAACAAGACAAGAAAATTTCCACAAAGAGTTTTTGGTTCTAGACAATCTTAACAATGTTATGTTTATTTACATTATGTTTATTGTTTGTTTTTGTGATAGGTATAAGAATCTGTTTAGTTTAAAGAGAACAACCTCTATGAGGAAGTCCAAAGAGAAATCTTCCAAATACACCATGTAAAGCTATGAAGTGGAAATAGTTAAATTATAGAGTGATTATAAAACACTTCAGAGTTAGAAACTAGGGTAGGAACTATTACAAACACAAGTTGGATTTATTTTATTGTTATTCACATTTAGATAACACATTCCACTGAAGAATTCAACAAACCTGTAACTAATGATGGTAGGTCCAAGCAATTGGATCTTGTTCTCCTGCATAGTGATTGAATCGTAGCACTGGCTTGTACACGGTATGATCAAGAAGACTTTTTTTTAATAAAGCTATATCCAGAGAAGTGAGTGAGGCACTCTATAATGGGAGATATCTAATTTTTAAGGATCGGAGAGATGCCCCAATTTTATGCTCTCTTTATAAGATACAAATACTCTTTTTCTGATAAGATAAATGTGAATATTTAGTAGAGTTTCATCATTATCATGTAAAAGTGTAAAATTTTATATAGCCATAGAGGCCTAGGTTGTCCGTCTAATTCCAAAATATTGTATTAGCTCAAATTCTTTGTATACCTTTTATACTCAATATCTATAATCCCACCCTTGATAAGTTGGGAGCCCTTATCTGTGATTTCCAGTCTTGAGAATGTGCTTCGAGATACTACAAAATCTGTTTGGTTATTCTGTATGAAGTCTGCAACCACTATTGTTGTCCCTGACTTGTTGCATAATTTGGGGTCTATGCATCTTATCTCCAAATTCAATAGATATTCATACAAATATCATTTCCCTTTTCGTCATGAAGAAATCTGAAAGTGTGGAAACATGGTATTAACTTTTAAATATGCAATATGTCAATAAGCATAATTCCATATTTGTAGGGCTTGCATGATAGCATGCGCTACACCCAATGAAATTCCTGTAGAGATCATAACTAGCAGCTCCCAGATTTCCACCATAGAGTTTTTCTTCAAATGATCTGTATCCACAGGATAGCAGACAGATCGTAAGAGGGAGGGGTTATGGTCAAATAATTCCCCAAATTTCCAACTAAACCGTAGTCGTATTTTCCAAATGTGTTTGAGTGCAGGACTGAAAGACCATTCAATGATTCAGATCATAATAGTGCTTGATTTGATTAACATGAGCTAAGTTATACATTTTAGGAAGTCAATTGTTTGACTTGGATTATTATCTATGAAATTTCTGAAATATTCTAGAATTTGTAATCGCTCAGTTTTCAAAAAAAAAACTTACATTGAGCCAGCTGTGCAAGGTTCTTCATGGATGTGGACTATTGGTATTTTTTGTAGTATGTCGTCATCGAATTTTTCATGCATAAACTCCGCCCTGGTGACATAACAGTCCATTTTCCTTAACTTCATTGAGTATTGTAGCAACAATGATATTTAAATTTCATTTCTAAGTATAAGAAAATGAGTAACTTACAGAGTGATTCGAAAACACTTCAGAGTTAGAAACGAGGGTAGAAACTATTACAAACAGAAGTTGGATTTCTTTAATTGTTATTTAATTCACATTCAGATAACACATTCCACTGAAGAATTCAACAAACCTGTAACTAATGATGGCAGTTCCATACAATTGGATCTTGTCCTCTTGCATAGTGATTGAATGGTAGCACTGTCTTGTACATTGTATGATGAAGAATAATTTTTTTTAATATAGCTATATCCAGAGAAGTGAGTGAGGCACTCTATAATAGGATATATTTAATTGTTAAATATGGGAGAGATGCCCCAATTGCAAGAGGAAGTTGAAGCATAACTAATGGGAAATTACCAAATTAGGAAGCTAAAGCAGAACTTGACATTGAAAGAGGAGCAAGTGGCCTAGATAATGATGATGATGCGGAGGATGAGAGTGACATATATGACAATTGTGAAAGTTGTTTTTGATCATACCACTCATCTAAGGCAAGACTAACTTGACATATTGGTCATTCCTCTTTTTAGATGCAAGCAACTTTTCTTCACACTCATGCAAAGAACTATTTATGAGGTTTCCTGCTAAAAAACTTCATATATCAGAACTATTTACTCACAATAAAACTATTCCCAACACTGAACTGTTGGATGATATGAAAGTAATCAACAAAGCATATTGCCTTTGGGATTTAAGGGATGCAAATACAAAGAGAGATATTTAAATTCCTGTGAGACTGCATCGTCATAAATCTTAAGGTAAGCCCAAAATTTTTACAAAATATACAGGAAATATTTATTGTAACTCTTCTTTTGGTTGAATATTTATAACAATCTAGTGATTAGGGATCAAGTAAATCATATACTAATCTAACCAAAAAAAAATTACAGTGTAGTGATTAGGGATCAGGTAATTCATGCACTAATTAAATAAAAATATTTTACAAGGTTTGCCACAAAATCACCATAGCTAAGAATATTGTGTGGAATTATAGGATTGCAAAGTTCTTTGAGCATGGGTTGATGTTGATAGAATATCCTATCTGTTGTCCTGCCTTTTTAGAATTTCATCTTTCCTAAAATGGCTGATCCAGCAGGCAGGAAGGAATGTCAGGCATTCTAAGGAAAAGATGGTGCATAGAAAACATTCACAAGGCTACCGCTAATCCATTCCAATTGTGAAAACTAATAAATTTTTAGATCGAAATTGGCTATGTAGATCTTAGCCGGAATGGATATCTTTAGGAGAGATAGATTCCCTTGAGACCAAAGCCAAACCAAGCATGATTGTCTTCCTCGCTTACATATAGAAGGGGGACCATTTGATTGCCCTGTGGCTCCACAATTTCTAAGCATGCACTACCCAAAGGTTTATTTTCATCAAGCTTCCATTTAGACATTAAAATAACAAAGCAACAGGAAAGCATTTAATAAATTAATATAGCTATATCCATCCAAGTTACCCACAGCCTACAAGTAGCCTCATCCACAAATACAACATGAAAGTGGAGGTCACCATTAGCAGCACCAATGCATTAACACTAAACCAATGTTGATTGGATTAACATGAATTTACAGTTGGGATAGCAATGAGGGTAAGATTGTTTCCGTAGCAGATAAATATTGACCAATATCATATAGGAACAATGTGATATCAACAACAATATTGTTCTGCTACTACTAATGTGTAATGATACTACTACCGGAATTGGAATGAGGTCATTGTCTACGAGAAAATCCTCTATCTCGGAACTCGCTTAAGTCACTTATTTTCTGGTGCTCTGTTTCTAGCAGTTTGATCCAAAAAATCATTTTCAACTACTATTCCTTCAAAAACGACCAGCTCTACAATTCAATGACTTTTGGTTACGAAGTAGTGCATTATTTTTTTATTTTTTCTGGGTCAAAGTTACCCACGGCCTACAAGTAGCCTCATCCAAAAATACAACATGAACGTGGAGGTCACCATTAGCAGCACCAATGTATTAACACTAAACCATGTTGATTGCATTAACATTAATTCACAGTTGGGAGAGCGATGAGGGTAATATTGTTTCCATGGCAGATCAATATTGACCAATATCATATAGGAGCAATGTGATATCAACAACAATATTAATCTGCTACTACTAATGTGTAATGAAACTGCTACCAGAATTGGAATGTGGTCATTGCCTACGAGAAAATCCTTTATCTCGGAACTCGCTTAAGTCACTTATCCAGAGTTTATTTCAAAGAATGATGAAAAAAAATAGATCTGCTTAATTACAAAAAAAAATAGGTACCATATGGTCACAAAATTACCCAAAACACAGTGCTAGCTCGACATGTGTCGCTAGGGCTCATGAACAAATTGTGGTAGGTGGTCAATCTTCAATGTGCAAACGACATGTAAAAATTACTAATTTGAAACTACTAAAATACAACTAATCGTAGTTAACATTATAACATTAGTAATTTGAGAAGGAAGTAGTTAACGTCATGAAAAATGAGTATTTCCATTATTAGTATGCTCAGTGTCAGTTCGGAATAAAGTTAATTATTCTGTTTTGTTTGCATTGTGGGAATTACGTTTCATAGACTTCCATCGGAAAGGCAAGAGCCTCCAGAGTGGAAATGAACTGAAACACTATCAAATATTTGACAACAAAAAAAGGAATTGTGCAGGTCAATTCGATATCCGCAGAAGAAGAAATCTTAGACTTACCTACTTCAATTCACTTTTCAATGGTTCCATTGTTGTGCACATTAGGAAAGACCTTTGTTCCTTGCACCAAACCTGTATAGGAAATTCTAGAGAATTGGTGCAGTTGCATCTAATACCATCTATCCAATTGGCTACAACATCTAAAAAACTTATGTAAAACACCAAGTAAAAATGAGAAGCTGCCCAAGAAAGGAGGGTTACACTAAATGACATGGCCCATCAAAATTTTAGGTTATCTCCTGCATCATAGCAGTGTCCCTTCAAATCTACCCGCAAAATCATTGAAACAGAAGACATTAGAGGAGAGCAAGAGACATTTAATAGCATCAGTTCAGAATAAATTTAATTATTCTGTTTTTTTCACATTGTGGGCATTACGTTTCATAGATTGCCATCGAAAATCCCATAGAATCCCCTCCAATTCACTCGTTGATTCGAAGGAAGCTTTCAGAGCGTTGTCCTTCGAAAAAAAGAAAGGGATTTGGCCAGTGAGTCGTGGTAGCTATTTCTTGGACAGTGTGATTACTAGCACCCGCAAAGCTTAATATAATTAAGGTTACAGACACAAACGACACAAAAGCCAAAGAAAGACCAGATACTAAGACTATTTGTTTGTCTGCAACGCTTCTCTGCTCCAAGTTATATGTAGGAATTTATGGGTGAAAATATTTAAATAGGATGGAAAATGGGTATCGAAAGGGACTCACTGGTAATAAAACATGTCATGGGATTCCCTCTAGGTGAATAAGCAAAAACCCCAAAATAAAATTTTTCGATAATTTCATAAAATATATAGAGAATGATATAATCAAATACCTTATAGAACACCTTTTTAGGAGGGAAACCTCTACACCCAATGTAAAACACCAAGTGTTCCTCCATTGCAATGGGCCCCTTTGACCATATTTCGCCATTGTTTTTTAAACAACACTTCCATTTACACACCTTTCACTCCATTTCTATGAAGCCCCTTGAAATATGGCCCTCTTTGACCAAAATCGAGTCCCCTGACAGAAATATTCTTTGGACGATCTACAGGCGGTGAGTCGTTGATCTCTTTTTTACAGACTTTGCTAAAGTCTACACCTTTTACAATATTAGCAACAGCCATTTCACCGCCATTGCACTGGCCACTCGGAAAAATTGTATCATCCTAGACACTACCCAATTTTTTCAGAAAAACTTCCACTTGTGATTTAGTGGCTTTGGTCTCGCCCTTGATGCTCTTTGTCACAATTTCCACAGAAATCAACTGCAAATTTCTCTAATCCAAATCCCCAACTTTGCCCCCATTCATCGACACTTCATCTATGCTCCTTTACGCTACTTTTTCACATGGCAACCCTGTCATGTACATTTTTCTTCTACTTTCCCTTGACCATAGGCTACAGGGGCCAAACCCTAACCCCATTGTCTTTCCCCTGAAGTGAAACTGAATTGAGTAAATGGGGCCATTGCAATCAACGACACAGCACTTAATGAAATTACATACCAGATTCGTAGGTTCAAAACCCTCCCCCTTCAATTTCGAAGTCCCTTTCTTGTCTGGCCATTGCAGTCAACGACACAACACTTAATCAAACTAATCGATACTAGATTCTTAGGTTCAAAACCCTCGCCCTTCAATTTCGAAGTCTCTTGCTCGTCCTTAAGCTTAGCAGCCCCGACCCATATTTTCCCTTTAGAAGCCAAGTACAGAGACAACACATTCACTGACGTCGTAATCATCACCGAAAATCCACGTACCAATTCCAAAATCCAAAGTTTTGTTAAACCCTAAGAGCGTTTTGAAGCCCTCACCTTGATACCCGCATAGCTAAAACTTGAACTCGAACTCTGATTTGGATTTGAAGCTGAGCTTTGTCGCACCAGCCAGGCCCTCAAAACCGTGTGGGATCCAGTGGATGTTTTTGGCCTGTTGGAGGCTGGGGCTCTATCTGGCATATTAAACATGCCTCTGGACAGCCAGGACTTTATCTGGCGCAGAAAACATGCCTCTAGACGAGCGGGGCTTTATCTGGCATAGAAAACATGCCTCCGATGTGGGAGTCGGGATTTGGGTTGCTGTAGAAAAAATCCCTGCAATCTATTCGCCTGCTCTTGTAGCAAACATCCCTACAATATATTCACCTGCTCTTGCAAGAGGACCATCGATTCGAGGGCTTCTTAGAGATTTTCTTCTTCGTCCTGCCCGATTTCTGAAATGTCTTTGCGTGAAATTTTTGGTATTTTTACTCTTCTTTCATTGAGATAAAAACCTGAAATACAGACTAGATACAGACTGGATGAAGAGTTCAAATTTTAGTTTTTATAACTTATCAAATAAATCAAATTATAAATTATTTTAATTTTATTAAAACAATTAAAAATATATATATTAAAATGAATTATTTATTTTTTTGTTTTTTAATTTTATATTTTAAAATTGATATCAATTATAAATTTTATATTAAATATTTCAAAATAAATTATAATATATGTCCATATGATATTTTTCAAAAATGAAAGTTCTCTTAGTTTATCTCAACAAACATTACAAGTGGCCTTAACTTTAACTATACTTTTCCCTAAGTTATCTAAGAATTTCATATAAAAATTGACAAATGTATCATTGCATGGCTTCACTAGTGCAGAAACAAAGACAACTAAACTTTAAACTATTTTTTTCCAAAATAGATTGCATATTGTTTTAAAATTTATAAACATGCTAAATAGTGTGATTAGGTGGAAGTTTTATCCCCGGTGAGGATGAAGTTATTGTTCTCTGCTCCATAATTTTTTGTAAATTAAAATACTTCATATTCATATCAAAATATGATCCAGGTGGATATCAGTGGCCACCCACCTATTCCATTTGGACCAGCACCATCAACTCTTGCAGCTTTTCATATTCAGCACAACTTACTATTTTTAGCAGGTTTTCGGGTCCTCCACTCTCAGAGCCGTTTTGGGGGCTTAATGATCCAGGTGGATATTGGTGGCCACCCACCTATTCCATTTGAACCCCCATCTTCAGTTCTTTCAATTTTCAAGTTGCAACAAAACTTACTATTTTTAGTAGTTTTTCAGGTCCTGAACTTCCGGAGTCGTTTTGAGGCCCTAAACGACGTTTTTTGGGCATCGTTTTATGAGCGAATTCGATGCAATCAAATTCATCCCGAAAGTTGTAGTCCTCGGATAGAGCTTTCAAATGATGTATCATGTGCGTCAAACGGAGATAGTATGCCAAAGTTATGCCCCTGGGAAGTTGAACCACCAATTTACCCAAACGGGCGCCCACAGTCTTGGCGCCTCATCTCCTACGGTTAGGTTTTTGGACATTTCGGATTCTACATTGTTTCTCAACAATAAATAGGCCCTCGAGCCTCATTGTAACACAGTTCAGAGGTCTAAAGCCACCACATCTCTTCTCAGAGATTCGCTACCATCACCCTAACTATTCTATTTCCATTATGTCTGTAAGCATATTTCTGTTATTTTGATATTAATGAAATGACGCATTATATCCGCTGCATCTCTATGTTTATGGTTATTCCTGTATTCTATTGCATTCCTGCATAAATCCGGATCAATGGTGTCAGAGCGGGTCTGCTCTTTCTTTGTTTTTCTTTGCATGTCCCCAACGCGGGCAGGGTATAAGGAGTTAGGGCTCGATCTGGTTGAACCCTTGCAAGATCAGCCTCGCAAACCCCGACGACCTGCCATAGCGGAAGAAAAGAAAGACGAGGGAGCAGGAGATCCTATCAAATTACTGCTCGAGGAGGCCCTAGAGAAACAAAGGAACGCGATGATGGATAACTTTGCTCAAATCCCTCACCGACTGCCCACATATGGCGCATCTGCATCCAACAGCCACTCTGGAGGCGCCAATCCCTTCAAGGTACAGGTAAACTTTGGCATTCCTATATTTGAAGGAAAAATAGATGCAGACGTCGTAGACAGATGGTTAAATTTGCTAGAAGGCTATTTCTCTGTCCATGACTTCTCTGACCGAGAAAATATTATTTTTGCACTCCTCAAAGCTGCCCCCCATGTCAAAGACTGGTGGGAAGCCTGCAGTGAGCAAGAGGGCGAAGGGGAAACCTCTCTGTTCTCAGCCACACCCACTTGGAATTCATTCCGATATGGCATCAAGGAACAATATTACCCCGTGGGGAGCTATGAGGACAAATACATCCAATGGACCACGCTGCGGCAACAAAAGGATCAAGATGTGCATGAACTGATGAATCTGTTCCATACCCTGCGCACAAAGTTGGGTATTAAATATTCAGAGAGACATTTGGTGCTCAAGTACCGCGGCTGTCTGCACAAACACATTTAGGAGGAAATGGAGTTCCTCGACATTACATCACTTGGCACGGCATATCGCTATGCCGCCAAGATCGAGCAGAAATTTAAGCAGAAGAAGCGAGACTTTGGATCTACAAATCCGAAAGGTGCCCCCGAACCAAAGAACAAGGAGCAAGGCCAAAGCAATGCGACTCAGAAAAACACCACAAATCCAAAGAAGGACACAGGGAAGTGGTGTGAATTTCATAACAGCCCCACTCATAGCACAAGCGAGTGTCGGGCCAAACAGTCTTTGGTGGCTGAACTAAAGGCACCCGAATCAGATGCATTTTCTGATCTTGAGTTAGAACCAGACAAAGGCAATGAAAAAGGGAAGCAGATCATTGATGCGGATCCCAGTGCCATTGTTTCCACCACCAAGATCCAGAAGGAGGGTCCAGAGGATCCAGAGGAGGGGGAGCGCCTCTTCCAGTCGCAGATGTGGGTGAAGGGTTCTCCGCTGCAGTTTCTCGTCGATAGCGGAAGCCAAAAGAACCTCATTTCAGCAGACGTCGTGAAGCGGCTCGGCCTACTAACCATAGCACACCCGCAACCGTATACCATTGGGTGGCTCCACCGAGGGAGAGATCTCCGCATCCGCCAGCAGTGCCGACTTCCATACAGTATCAAGCCATTCACGGATGAGGTATTGTGTGATGTTGCTCCTCTTGATGTAGCCGATGTATTATTGGGCCAACCATACTTATGGAGACGACATGCTGTGTATGAGTCTAGGCCTCGTGCTGTTATTATTACTTTGGGAAATAACTTGTACAGGATACCTGAGGTAGTACCGCCTCCTGCCATCTCTTTGACTACTGCAAAACAACGCAGTAAGATTGTTTCCCAGACCAGGAAATTCATTTTCCTAACGACTCGCTCACAGGGAAAGAAGAATATTGTGGCCACAACCTCGAAACAGGGCTCCCTTTCACGGCTGCAGCAGATGGACAAAGTCATGGAGGAATATGATGACAATTTCTCCTCACTCATAGAGGTTCCTCTACACTGTCAGGACAAGCACTCCATTGATCTGACTCCCAATGCACCACCACCTGATGTTGCCATACATCCCGCAACTACACATACAGAATCCAAACATGTACTGTATGAGGCTGATAAAGAAACCAAATTTACTAAACGCATCCAGCATGTCCACCCGCAGGTCCATGACATCTTCAACACATCTAATACTCAGTTCAATAGAATTTGCTTCATCTCATGGAGGATCTCAACGCAATGGGGACCATTGCTTCCTAAGGAGGGAGGAATGATCCAGGTGGATATCGGTGGCCACCCACCTATTCCATTTGGACCAGCACCATCAATTCTTGCAGATTTTCACATTCAGCACAACTTACTATTTTTAGCAGGTTTTCGGGTCCTCCACTCTCGGAGCCGGTTTGGGGGCTTAATGATCCAGGTGGATATTGGTGGCCACCCACCTATTCCATTTGAACCCCCATCTTCAGTTCTTTCAATTTTCAAGTTGCAACAAAACTTACTATTTTTGGTAGTTTTTCGGGTCCTGAACTTCCGGAGCCGTTTTGAGGCCCTAAACGACGTTTTTTGGGCATCATTTTATGAGCGAATTTGATGGAATCAAATTCGTCCCGAAAGCTGTAGTCCTCGGATAGAGCTTTCTAATGATGTATCATGTGCATCAAATGGAGATAGTATGCCAAAGTTATGCCCCCGGGAAGTTGAACCACCAATTTACCCAAACGGGCGCCCACAGTCTTGGCGCCTCATCTCCTATGGTTAGGTTTTTGGACGTTTCGGATTCTACATTGTTTCTCAACAATAAATAGGCCCTCGAGCCTCATTGTAACATAGTTCAGAGGTCTGTAGCCACCACATCTCTTCTCAGAGATTCACTACCAGCACCTTAGCTATTTTATTTCCATTATGTCTGTAACCATATTTCTATTATTTTGGTATTAATGAAATGACGCATTATTTCCACTGCATATCTATGTTTATGGTTATTCCTATATTCTATTGCGTTCCTGCATAAATCCGGATCAGTGGTATCAGAGCAGGTCTGCTCTTTCTTTGTTTTTCTTTGCATGTCCCCAACGCGGTCAGGGTATAAGGAGTTAGGGCTCGATCTGGTTGAACCCTTGCAAGATCAGCCTCGCAAACCCCGACGACCTCCCATGGCGGAAGAAAAGAAAGACGAGGGAGCATGAGATCCTATCAAAATACTGCTCGAGGAGGCCCTCGAGAAACAAAGGAACGCGATGATGGATAACTTTGCTCAAATCCTTCAACGACTGCCCACATATGGCGCATCTGCATCCAACAGCCACTCTGTAGGCGCCACTCCCTTCAAGGTACAAGTAAACTTTGACATTCCTATATTTCAAGGAAAAATAGATGCAGACGCTGTAGACAGATGGTTAAATTTGTTGGAAGGGTATTTCTCGGTCCATGACTTCTCTGACCGAGAAAAGATTATTTTTGCACTCCTCAAAGCCGCCCCCCATGTCAAAGACTGGTGGGAAACCTACCGTGAGAAAGAGGGCAAAGGGGAACCCTCTCTGTTCTCGGCCACACCCACTTGGAATTCATTCCGAGATGGCATCAAGGAACAATATTACCCCGTGGGGAGCTATGAGGACAAATACATCCAATGGACCACGCTGCGGCAACAAAAGGATCAAGATGTGCACGAACTGACGAATCTGTTCCATACCCTGCGCACAAAGTTGGGTATTAAAGATTCGGAGAGACATTTGGTGCTCAAGTACCGCGGCTGTCTGCACAAACACATTCAGGAGGAAATGGAGTTCCTCGACATTACATCACTTGGCATGGCATATCGCTATGCCGCCAAGATCGAGCAGAAATTTAAGCAGAAGAAGCGAGACTTTGGATCTGCGAATCCGAAAGGTGCCCCCGAATCGAAGAACAAGGGGCAAGGCCAAAGAAATGCGACTCAGAAAAACACCACAAATCCAAAGAAGGACACAGGGAAGTGGTGTGAATTTCATAACATCCCCACTCACAGCACAAACGAGTGTCGGGCCAAACAGTCTTTGGTGGCTGAACTAAAGGCACCCGAATCAGATGCATTTTCTGATCCTGAGTTAGAACCAGACAAAGGAAATGACAAAGGGAAGCAAATCATTGATGCAGATCCCAGTGCCATTGTTGCCACCACCAAGATCCAAAAGGAGGGTCCAGAGGATCCAGAGGAGGGGGAGCGCCTCTTCCAGTCGCAGATGTGGGTGAAGGGTTCTCCGCTGCAGTTTCTCGTCGATAGCGGAAGCCAAAAGAACCTCATTTCAGCAGACTTCGTGAAGCGGCTCGACCTACCAACCATAGCACACCCGCAACCGTATACCATCGGGTGGCTCCACCCAGGGAGAGATCTCCGCATCCGCCAGCAGTGCCGACTTCCATACAGTATCAAGCCATTCACAGATGAGGTATTGTGTGATGTTGCTCCTCTTGATGTAGCTGATGTATTATTGGGCCAACCATACTTGTGGAGGCGACATGCTGTGTATGAGTCTAGGCCTCGTGTTGTTATTATTACTTTGGGAAATAACTTGTACAGGATACCGGAGGTAGTACCGCCTCCTGCCATCTCTTTGACTACTGCAAAACAACGCAGTAAGATTGTTTCCCAAACCAGGAAATTCATTTTCCTTACCACTCACTCACAGGGAAAGAAGAATATTGTGGCCACAACCTTGAAACAGGGCTCCCTTGCACAGCTGCAGCAGATGGAAAAAGTCAGGAAGGAATACGATGACAATTTCTCCTCACTCATAGAGGTTCCTCCACACCGTCAGGACAAGCACTCCATTGATCTGACTCCCAACGCACCACTGCCTGATGTTGCCATACATCCTGCAACTACACATATAGAATCCAAACATGTACTGTTTGAGGCTGATAAAGAAACCAAATTTACTAAATGCATCCAGCATGTCGACCCGCAGGTCCATGACATCTTCAACACATCTAATACTCAATTCAACAGAATTTGCCTCATCTCATGGAGGATCTCAATGCAATGGGGACCATTGCTTCCTAAGGAGGGAGGAATGATCCAGGTGGATATCGGTGGCCACCCACCTATTCCATTTGGACCAGCACCATCAATTCTTGCAGATTTTCACATTCAGCACAACTTACTATTTTTAGCAGGTTTTCGGGTCCTCCACTCTCGGAGCCGTTTTGGGGGCTTAATGATCCAGGTGGATATTGGTGGCCACCCACCTATTCCATTTGAACCCCCATCTTCAGTTCTTTCAGTTTTCAAGTTGCAACAAAACTTACTATTTTTAGTAGTTTTTCGGGTCCTGAACTTCCAGAGCCGTTTTAAGGCCCTAAATGACGTTTTTTGGGCATCGTTTTATGAGCGAATTTGATGGAATTAAATTCATCCCGAAAGTTGTAGTCCTCGGATAGAGCTTTCTAATGATGTATCATGTGTGTCAAACGGAGATAGTATGCCAAAGTTATGCCCCCGGGAAGTTGAACCACCAATTTACCCAAACGGGCGCCCACGGTCTTGGCGCCTCATCTCCTACGGTTAGGTTTTTGGACGTTTCGGATTCTACATTGTTTCTTAACAATAAATAGGCCCTCGAGCCTCATTGTAACACAGTTCAGAGGTCTGTAGCCACCACATCTCTTCTCAGAGATTCGCTACCAGCACCCTAGCTATTTTATTTCCATTATGTCTGTAAGCATATTTCTGTTATCTTGATATTAATGAAATGACGCATTATTTCCGCTGCATCTCTATGTTTATGGTTATTCCTGTATTCTATTGCGTTCCTGCATAAATCCGGATCAAAATAAGATATTTAAAATAGGAGATTTACATTGATAGATTAAACATCCAATTTATATACTTCTAAAAACACTATCTTCTCCAACGATCACAAGATCCCAGAACCACAAAAACACTATTACAATAATAGCAAGGTCTCATTTCAAAAACTAAAGTTTGCATCAAGAGTTTAGGCCCCTCATAAAATGAGAAAATCCTAGAGAAATAGTGCACATAAACTGAAACTGAATGTGCTTCAGTGATAGTTGCCTTGAAAACGAGAATAAAATAGTGCTCTAAACCTAGAAAAGAGTGTCCTTTGACAGAGGGAAACATTAGTAAATCATAGTCTTCTTGAGTGTCCTCTACATAAAACCACATCTTCTATCTGGCATGAAAAGAGTAATCACTCTCTCAGAGGCGAACATACTCATCCATCCCAAAATAAGCCAAGTTGAAAGCATATGTTGAAACAAGCTTCAATTACCAAAATTCAAGTTGCAGGTGCCCATAAAATGAGAGGAAACTGATATTTCCCACTCTCCATGAAAGAATCATCACTCCATAGTTGTCCATCGCAAACCCTTTAATTAAAGGTTGATCGTTGCTATGCAAACACGCAGGATTAATGACTTGGTGAAAGTTGTATGGGATGTGTTGTGCAGACACGCAGGATTAAAAACTTGGTGAAAGTTGTGTACGATGTGGATGACTTCTAGGGCAACCGGATGAGAATGTATGTGCGATGTGGATGGCTTCATTTATGAGGGCAAGCTTTTAGAAGCTTTCAGTGTAATGTACTAAGTGCGAAGAATACAATTAACCAAATATTCTTTATGATTAACCAAATAGTATTTGGAGAATACAATTAAACGAACTCCCAAACAGATAGATGCGCGATGGTGTGCCCACATGTCATCCCAACTAAACTGTTAAACATTATTACAAAATATTATTGAACTGTTAAACAATATTACAAAATACTATTGAGCAAGTCCAAAAATTATTTTTGTTTCAATTTATGGTGAGCAGGTCATCTCAACTCCAATTCTTAAGCATCATTACAAAATATTATTCAATTTGTAACCCTAATTTCCAAAAATTATTTTTTCCCCAATTTCTATTAAAATTATTTCTATTATTTTCAGAGCTAAATTATAACTTTGGTTAGAATTCTCTTAAAAAATAAAAGAACTACTACAAAACCTAAAAGAGAAATGAGGTCTATGAGGGGAGGTTGGCAATGGTCATGTTTCGTGTGTAAAATTTCAAGTTGTCCCTCCATCGTAGAGGCACTCGATACTCTTTCCCTCCAACATTCAGGCTATCCCTCACATCAAAGCAGTGGTGAATTTCAGGCTATCCCTCACATCAAAGCAACATATTTTAAAAAATTAATCTAAATGTAAATTTTTAAGGATAAAAGTTTTATTTTTATTTGTGGTATTATATATTAATTTTTTTGGTTAGAAAGTAATATTAATATTGAATAAAAATATATATAATTTTTAATATTGATGTTTTCACGATTATGATTAGGATTTTCTATTAAAATTTTTGAGTTTGAAAAGTAAACAATGTATATATCTATTACAAGTATAAATTTGTTTCTCAGTGAATGTTTTATTATTCTGATTAGGTTTTGTTATTGAATTTTTGTGATATTTGGATTTTTAAAATTTAATATTTTTAAATGACTAAAAGATTTGGTATTTTTAAATAAAATTTTGGAGCACTTGTATTAGTTCAAATTTACGGTTCTAAAATATTCCACAAGAAAAGTAAAAAACATTTATTTTGATTTAACACTTGAATAAATGAGAAGCATATCACTTATGCACACTTTTTAAATTTTTCCTTGGTGATGGTGTCTTTTTGGACCACTTTCTTGGTGTTGATATATTCTATTAATGGTTATCCACTTATACACTTGTTCATGTTTTTATGTTAACCCAGTAAGCATCTGTCTTTGGAGATTATGTTATGCTTAGTTTCTAGTCAAGCACTTATCTTTGAAGATTATGTCATTCTTAGTTTCTAGTCAAGCACCTACTTTGTAGATTGTATCATGCTTAGTTTCTAGTCAAGCACCTACCTTTGGAGATTATGTCATACTTAGTTTCACGTTATGAAGGGATAGAAGGGATAGATCTCAGTTTTATTCATAGCAATGTATGTTGTGTTGAGGTTGAACTATGTCTTCCAAGTTGTCTAAATCGATGCAGTGAAGATGGTTCCTAAGCGGGTGATGCTTGAGAGTGGAAAGCAGGTATATTTAGTTCATAGAGGATTCTAGAGTTCATTATGTTCCTTACATTGGAAGTATAATAATATATATTATTCTACTTTGGATATATTCTTATATTCTTTGGGCAAAATAGGATTTAAAAAAAAATGCAATAATTAAGAAGTGGTGGATGAATACCACGAAGGGGATTCATCACAATACCATGGTAATGAAAATGAGTATTAGTGAGGATGAAAACATAGAGGCACAAGTAAAATATTTCAAAAGGTTTCAAAGTTGTCAAGAGAACACCAAAAATTTGTTCAAATAGGGGGATTTAATAATTAAAAAGAGCCTGGAGAGAAGAGTATGCAGGGATTTTGTGCATGACATACCAAAGAAAGAACGAGATTTTGGGACAATGATTTTTCTTCCAGAGAGTTGTCCATTTGTTGTTTGTGGGGATGTGAGTGGAGTTAAATAAGAGGCCATAGGCTTCCTTTATGTTGAAGTGGCCAGTCGCATTAGATCCCCATCTTAGCTTGCCCAGCTCATCGTCCCTTTGAATCTACCTTTTCATTAGCTCATCACATAGGTTATTCCAATCCTGAGGGTGATTTTGTTGGATGCATTCCAAGGCCTCGATTCATTCCCTCCATTCAGTGTTTTCTTTTTTTTTCCACAAATATTTGACAAGCCTTTTGTTGTGCCTGTCCATATGAGTTCGTATTTGTTGGAATTGGTCTTGATTGAGATGAGGGAATTTCTCCCATGCATCATCCCAAAATAGTCCTATCCCGCCATTTCAAACTTCCCAAAAGAAATGGTTTTGGACCATTCCTCTGTTCTCCCAAGCTTGGTTCTAGACCAAGGAACCTTTGAGGTTACCAGAGATCCTGATTAGAGACTTTTGGTTGTGAGATGGGGCATATTTTTCCTTCCAGAGTGCTTCCTAAGAGGTGTTTGGGCTGGTGATCCATCTCCACCAGGTTTTGGCTCCCAGAACTTTTTCCAACAAGTCTGGGTCTCTAAGACCAAGCCCCACATATTTTTTAGGTTTGCAGATTTTTCCCCAGACTACTAGGGCCCATTTTATCTTGTTCTCTTTGTCTTTCCATAATAAGTCTCTTTGAATGGTTTTGATTTGGTTTGAAATAGATTTGGGAGAAGCAATGATCGAGTACTGGTATTGAGGAATGGCTTGTGGGACTCAGCGAACCAAG
This sequence comes from Pinus albicaulis, assembly GCA_034641835.2. NCBI lineage: Eukaryota > Viridiplantae > Streptophyta > Pinopsida > Pinales > Pinaceae > Pinus > Pinus albicaulis. The sequence goes on along the minus strand of CM076574.1, from coordinate 451,240,752 downwards.
AATAATATGCGAAGGAGAATTAAGGACTTGAAAGTCCAATAGGAAATCTTTTTTGTTTTCAATTTGGTGACCAGAGATTCCTAATTTTCTTTGCTCAGGGGTTTATCAGTCAGGGGAAATCTGAGGTACTTGGAGGGGAAGGAGCTGAGCTGAAATCCCATAATGTGAGCTATGTTGATTTGACTGGTCTAGGAGGTATTGAGGAAGAATATTTTTTATTTGGCTTTATTGATGGAGGTGCCAAAGGCCTCGGAAAAATCGGCAAGAATATTCTGGAAGGAAAGGGCTTCTTTGACTGGAGGAGAGCCCATAAGAAGAGTGTCATCCACATACTGTTGGTGGGTTGAAGGGGGATTAGAGCGGTAGAGATTTAAACTAGAGATGCTTCCATAATAAGGTGTTTTCCTATAATGGATTTAATAAATTACAAGTAAAGCTTGTGCTAGTTGGAAGATCCATTTACAATTAAAAGCATACATAAATTAACTATTTGATTGAGAGGCAACGAGTAAAATTCTCAGCCCGATATGTAAAACAAGTATGGATTTACTATGAAGTGATCATCTATGACGGTTTAGGTTGTTGTTTGTATGTGACAAAAACAAGGTTGAATTCGGGCCCCCAAGGAGAGCTGGTCTCTCTACGGTAGCTCTGTCAGCAGTCCCTCGAATTAACTCAGTTAAATTCTCAATTATTTTATAATACTTTAAACAACTTGGACTAAGGTCCTTCGCGCACATATATATATATATGGCCCACATACACAACCAACAGTTCAATTAAATACACACGCCTTACCTTAGATTAACCTCCGAGAAAATCTGGGTGCGATCACCGTTCCATGGTCAATCTCCAGATTGGACGGTATACATCAATATCGCGCTGGCTACGATGTCGATCGTTAGCGTGCGATGAGAGTGGTTTTCAAAACAACACTGGGACACGCGTCACCTGGTCTATGGGATCGCTCCAATTTCTTGAATACTGCTCATCCCGCAAAGGCGGTGCGATCAAAACCGCTTCCAGCCTTTGAATAGTGATTGACCATGGGTCTCACCGGGGTTATCACTACTCCTTGTATGCTCTCCGGTTCACCAACTCAGGGTCTAGCCTCGGAATAGATTTCGACGACCACAATCATACACAGACCTCTTCTACGAGTGGGATTTTTTCAACAAACCTTCGGTAGATATCTTTTCGAACCTCACAATGTAAGTCTGTTACAAGGTGGAATGCATTCGGTTATGGATTCTTTTGGGGATTTAATTCAACAAATCTTGTTCAGACGATTCAAGAGAAAAAAATAGACAGAGAGATGCAGAGATTATACAACAACTATATTCAACGATTATACACAGAACAATGTTCAATCGCCTCACAATTAAACAAATTCCCTCACAAATATCAATTCAAGACAAACTGATAATCAATGAGCACTGGATTTTATTCAACTGGAAGAAAATGCTTAACACCAGATTTTACTGCAAATTTCTCCTCTCCACAATACATCCTGGGGATACAATTTATATGCATTACAATGTGTCTCTTCGGTTCCTCGATGAGGACCGTTTATCTTCTAACAAAACTTAATTACATTATTTGAATAAATGAACATGACATATGGACTAAAATAAACTATTCGACTTCTATTGAATCTAACTAATCTAAATGCAACAGGCAGCTAAGGTATTGACACCTTGCTGCTACAAATTCAAATGATTTTGATCCCTCCTAGCCACAACATGTGGACAAAACCTCCTACATTGCTGGCTAGTGTCTAATGCCCTTGCATTAGACTCCCGAGGGCAATTTTCTTAATGGAATACTATCCATGAGCTCTTCCACTGATCTGCCTATCTTCTACAATATTCCTTCAGTCATCCAAGTGGCGTCTTCTTCTGGCTGGTCCTTCCATTTGATTAAGTACTGAAAGTACTCTTGTCCTCTGGTCTTCCTGAACACTCTTTTGTCCAATATATTCTCTGGTTGCAATGGTTTTGCTGGAGATAGCTGCTTTTCCCACTCAATCTGTTCCTTGTCTGCTGGTCCCTCTTCTGCACCATCATCTTCATACTTGTACAAATATGAAACATTAAAAATGGGAGATATTCCAACATCAGGAGGAAATTCAATCTCATAATCATTAGCAGAAAACTTTCTAAGTATCTTGCATGGCCCAATCTTTTTGAACTTCAGTTTGTTGTACTGCTTCTTTGGGAATCTCTCCTTTCTCAAGTGTGCCAAAACCATATCTCCTACTTCAAAATGGACTTCTTTTCTGCTCAAGTCTGCTCTGCCTTTGTATTTGATGCTACTGTTTTGTAGCTGTTGTCTCACTTGTTCATGTATGTCTTGGATTTCTGAAGAAAATTCCTCACCATCAGCGCTCCTTAGTTCTGCCCTTCCCATATTTCTTAACTCTGATATTCCTCTGGGGTGCATTCCATAAACAATATGGAATGGACTCTGTCCTGTGCTTCTGTTTGGTGAGTCATTATATGCATATTCTGCCTGGGGAAAAATATGATCCCACTGCTTGGGATTCTCTCCAGCAAGACTTCTCAACAAATTTCCCAGACTCTTATTCACTACCTTAGTTTTTCCATTAGTTTGAGGATGATAAGCTGAGCTGAAACTCAGTTTGGTACCAATTTTCTTCGACAGTGTCCTCCAGAAATGGGCCACAAATCTGGTGTCTCTGTCTGAAACAATACTCTTGGGCAACCCATGCAACCTAACAACTTCTTTAAAAAACAAGTTAGAAACATGGGTGGCATCACTAGTTTTACAACATTGAATAAAATGTGCCATTTTGGAGAATCTGTCTACTACAACAAAGACTGCATCATTCCCTCTCTGAGTCTTGGGAAATCTTAGAACAAAATCCATACTCACCATGTCCCAAGGCCTGTTTGGAATAGGCAAGGGGGTGTACAATCCTGCATTCTGGCTCCTTCCTTTGGCATATTGACATATTTTTCAATTTTTCACAAACTTGTCCACTTCTGCTCTCATCTTGGGCCAATAATAGAAGTGACTCAGCTTCTCATAGGTTTTTTCAGTACCAAAGTGTCCAGCAAGTCCACCACTATGTTTCTCCTTGATCAAATTTTCTCTCATGGAACATTTTGGTACACACAGTTGGTTTCTTCTGAATAGTAAGTCCTCCTACAAGAAATAATCCAGCCACTGGCTTCTATATGTTAAAACAGGGTTACAACATGCCTCAAATTCTTCCTTAAAATCCGAATCTGTTTTATACAGTTCTTTGAGAAAATCAAATCCTACAACTTCAAAATTGGTTTCTTGAACAAGCATGTGCCTCCTACTCAAAGCATCAGCTACTTTATTTGCTTGGCCACTTATATGTTTCAAAACACAGTTAAAACCTTGGAGATACTCCACCCATTTAGCATGCTTATGATTCAACTTGGGTTGTTGTACAATGTACTGCAAAGCATGATTATCAGAATATAATACAAATTCTTTGGACATCAAATAATGCCTCCACTTTTTCAGTGCCTGAACAACTGCATAGAATTCCTTCTCATAAGAGGAATACTTCTTTCTAGTGTCATTCAAATTTTCACTGAAATAGGCTACAGGCCTATCATCCTGACTTAGCACAGCTCCAATGGTTTCTCCACTGGCATCACACTTCACTTGAAATGGTTTATCAAAATCAGGCAGAATCAAAACATGCTTTCCAGTTATCTTTTGCTTCAAAATTTTAAAGTTTCTCTCAGCTTCAGCAGTCCATTTAAATGGTTGTTTTCTCTTTCTTATTGTCTCAATGATGGGTGCATTAATCTTACTGAAGTTTCTTATAAATTTCCTGTAAAAACTGGCAAGTCCATGGAAACTTCTTACCTCAAAAACATTTCTTGGTGAAGGCCACTCCACAATTTCCTTAGCATTTTCTGGGTCCATCTTCAATCCTTCTGCAGAGACAACAAAAACCAAATACACCAACTCTTCCTTCATGAATGAGCATTTCTTTAAGTTTATCAGTAGTTTCTCTTGGTGCAACTTCCTCAAGACATAATTAAGATGCCTTAAATGTTCTTCTTTAGTTTTGCTGAAAACTAATATATCATCCAGATACACTATCACAAATTTACCAATGAATTCTTTCAATATTTCATTCATATGTCTCATGAAAGTGCTAGGTGCATTTGACAACCCAAAAGGCATAACCATCCATTCATACAGTCCTTCATTCGTTTTAAAGGTAGTTTTCCACTCATCACCCTCTCTTATTCTAATCTGATGATATCCACTTTTTAAATCTATCTTTGAAAAATATTTAGCACCACTCAAACAATCCATTAAATCCTCAACTCTAGGAAAAGGGAATCTGTACCTGATTGTTATCTTATCGATTGCTCTAGAATCAGTACACATCCTCCAGCCTCCATATTTCTTCGGGCTCAATACTGCTGGTACTGCACATGGACTCAAACTTTCTCTGATCAGTCCCTTGTCCACCAATTCATGTACTTGTCTCCTGATTTCCTCATTTTTTGTGGGGGTCATTCTGTAGGCTGCCTTATTTGGCAGATTTGAACTAGGGATAAAATCTATCTGATGGCTGATATTCCTCACAGGTGGCAGCTCATCAGGTAAATCATCCACAATAATGTCACAATAATTGTCTAACATCTCTTGGATTTCTATTGGAAAATCAAAAATCTTTGTAGAAGTAAGAACTACCTTACGCTTGCAAACTAAAGCAAATCTTACCTCTTCTTCTTCAATCTGCTGTATATATTCCTTCCCGCTCAGCAACAAGGTCTTTGGATCAACCACTCTGCTCGATGGCTCTCCTTCTTTCACGGGTATCAATGTATGATGTACCCCATCCTTGAAGAACTTGTAAGTGTTCTTCTTGCCATCATGCACTGCTGCTCTATCAAACTACCAAGGTCTACCCAGCAGTATGTGACACACATCCATGGGCATCACATCACACATGACTTTTTCTTTGTAGTTGCCCATTTGTAGCTCTATTTCACACTGTTCTTTTACAATCAGCTGGTTCCCTTTATGCAACCAGGACACCCTGTAGGGAGTTGGATGCTCCTTTGTTTTCAGCTTCAACTTCTCTATCACCTCAGTGGAAACTGGATTGTCTGTGCTGCCACTATCAATGACTAGCTGGCAGCATTTCCCTTGGACTTTGCATATACTCGTAAACAAATTCTTCCTTTGTGCAGGCTTAGTGACCTCCTTGGTTTGTTTCAATAGGACCTTATTAACCACCAAGGACTCTCCCCTCTCCGGTAGAATTTCTTCTTCAATTTCTGCCTCTTCTCCAGTCTGGGCAACAACAACATTTCTTGGACCAGCACCCACATTCTCTGGGCACTCATAGTGCTTATGTCCTACTTGCTGACATCTATAGCACCTCAATTCTCTACCTCTGCCTCTGCCTCCTCTTCCTTTGTAAGAACCCCTTCTACCATTTTCATCACCCTATGTAGATGCATTATGAGGTGAGCTACTCTTAGCTCCATCTCTGGGTGTAGTAGGCTTTCCTCTACCACCCTGACTTCCCTTTCCACGGAAAGTACCTCTCATTTTGGTAGGCTTCTTCCTCATGAGTTTCTCCTTTGCTTTCAAGGCCATATGATAGGCCTCTTCAACCGTCTTAGGAGACAGAAGACCAATCTCATCTTGAATCTCTAGCTTGAGACCATTCACATATCTGGAAGTCTTCTCTGGTGTGTCTTGAAATTACCTAGCTCTTATGCTTACTCTATAGAATTCTTCTGTGTATTCCTTTACTGTCAGCAACCTCTGTCTCAACTTTTGCATTTGCCTAAACAATGTTAGCTGATAATCACTAGGCAAGAATTTACCTTTTAACTTAGCCATCATTTGGTCCAGCTCTTGATAGGCTGCTTTCCAACTCTCCTTCTTTCTGATTGCACTCCATCCCACCAAAGTGCAGCATGACCCTTCAGCTTTGTTACTGCAAACTTGACCTTCTTATCCTCACTCATTTCTTCATAGTCAAAGCACTTGTTCATTTCATTAATCCAGTCCACTAGCTCCTCATTAATCACCGTTCGATGGTCAATCTCTAGATCAGACGGTATACATCAATATCGTGTTGGCTCTGATGTTGATCGTTAGCATGTGATGAGCGTGGTTTTCAAAACTACTCTAGGACAAGCATCACCTGGTCTATGGGATCGCTCCAATTTCTTGAATACTGCTCGTCTTGCAAAGGCAGTGCAATCAAAACCGCTTCTAGGCTTTGAACAGTGATTGACTGTGGGTCTCACTGGGGTTATCACTACTCCTTGTATGCTCTCCATTTCACTAACTCAGGGTCTAGCCTCGGAACAGAGTTCGACGACCACAATCATACGTAGACCTCTTCTACGAGTGGGATTTTTTCAACAAGCCTTTGGCAGATATCTTTTCGAACCTCACAATGTAAGTCTGTTACAAGGTGGAATGCATTCGGTTATGGCTTCTTCCAGGGATTTAATTCAAAAGATCTTGTTCGAACAATTCAAGAGAAAACAATAGATAGAGAGATGCGAAGATTATACAACAACTCTATTCAACGATTATACACAGAATAGTGTTCAATTGCTTCACAATTAAACAAATTCCCTCACAAATATCAATTCAAGACAAACTGATAATCAACAAGCACTGGATTTTATTCAACCGGAAGCAATTGCTTAATACCAGATTTTACTGCAAAAATTTCCTCTCCCCAATACATCCAGGGGATACAATTTATATGCATTACAATGTGTCTCTTCGGTTCCTCGGTGAGGACCGTTTATCTTCTAACAAAACTTAATTACATTATTTGAATAACTGAACATGATAGATGGAATGAACTAAACTATTCGACTTCTATTGACTCTAACTAGTCTAAATGCAACAGGTAGCTAAGGTATTGACACCTTGCTGTTACAAATTCAAATGATTTTGATCCCTCCTAGCCACAACATGTGGACAAAACCTCCTACATTGCTGGTTAGTGTCTAATGCCCCTGCATCAGTATGGATGAAATAAAAACATTTCCTAGACTGATCCTCCTTGAGCACACCCTCTCCAAGGGCTTAGGGCTTAGGGGATTTAGCAGTTAAGGATTTTAGGGGTTAGGGGTGAGGAGTTAATGGGTTATGCGATAAGAATTAATGGTTTAGGGCTTTATGGGTTAAGGGTTTATGGGTTTAAGTGTTAGTGGTTTAGTGGTTTAGGGGTTTAGAGGTTTAGCATTTTAGGGTTTTAGGGGGTTAAATGGGTTAGGGGTTGGGAATTAAGGTTTAAGGGGTTAGGGGTTTAGGGTTAAAGGTTTACCATTTAGGGGTTAAATGGGTTTAGGGTTTTAGAGGTTTAGGGGGTTGGGGGATTTAGCAGTTAAGGATTTTAGGGGTTATGGGTTAGGGGTTAAGGGGTTAAGGGGTTAGAGGTTTAGGGGGTTAAATGGGTTAGCAGTTTAGAGGTTTAGGGGGTTAGGGGATTTAGCAGTTAAGGATTTTAGGGGTTAGGGTTTTGGGGGTTAAATGGGTTATGGGTCAGGAATTAGGGTTTAAGGGGTTAGGGGTTAAGGGTTTAGAGGTTTAGGGTTTAGGGGGTTAAATGGGTTAGGGATTATAGTCATTTCTTAGGTGAACAAGGCACAATCTAGTTGTAGTAACTGTAACTTGGTCAAGTTGTTATAGTCAAGGCAAGCCATGGTTGGGTTCCCAAGTCCCAAAAAAAGTAAGGGTAAGTATGAGGGCATGATAACTAAGGAGTGTCAGTGCATGCCAAGGATTGAAAAGGCATGCTAACACATGACAAAAAGTGTCAATGGATGTTGAAGAGTATTAGGGAGTTCCAGGACATCGCAAGGGAGAACTAGGTCAAAATGCATGGAAATGAACGAATAAGAGTGTGTGCCAAGTAGTGTCAACGAATTCCAAGTGTCTCAAGGATAAAGTGTGTTAGGAGAAGGCCAAAATAAGACTTTTAGGAGGTAAGACAAAGGTTACATAAAGGGTTGGAGAAGGTAGTTTTAGACAAAGGGAAACTTTGGGTTGGGCACAACATTGATTTTCCAATGACTTGGTTGGGTTCCCAAGTCGCAAAAAAGGTAAGGCTATCTATGACGACATGAAAGCTAAGGAATACCAAGGTGTGCAGGGAATTCCTAGAAGTACTAACACATGCTAGGAAATTCCAAGACATGATGGAAATTCCAAGATGTGCCAGGTGCCAGGGTGTGGCATGAACACATGCTAGGGAGTGTGAGGGCCAAGTGTCAGGGAAACAAAATGGAGGAATAGTTTCAAATGCATGGAAATGAAGTATCAGCCAGTTCCAGGTGTGCTAATAAGGGAGTGACACAGGATTCTAGGAAGTGCCAAGGCATGTTAGAGTGCTAGGGAAGCATACAAAGATGTTCCAAGTGCCATGGTGTGCCAATGTGTGTTAAGGATTCCTAGGGAGTGCGAAGAAAACATAACAGAGTACTAGGTAAAAATTCATAAATGAATGAAAAAAAGTGTGCGACAGGGATTTTTAGTGAGTTTTAGGTTTCTCGAGGAGGGAGCAACATCGTATGATAGGCAGTGCTAAGTCATGTTATAGTGTCAGGGCGACATGCATCCAAGACGTGCCAGGTGCTAGGGTGTGCCAACATGTGCTAGGAAGTGTTAGGGACTGTCAGGGAAACACAAGGGAGAATTTACATTGTAGCCATTGGAGAAGTATTTATATTGTATCCATTGCAGGACCTCGAGAATTTTTGTCCATGGTGAATTATTTACGTTTTATCCATTGCATTAAAGCAAGAGATCTGTCAATGCTTTTTTGTATGTGTTTATCAATTGGAAGAGAGAAATCATAAACACGAAGGGCCTGAAAGAACTGAACAAAGAAATGGAGGTCACTGGGATTAAGTTGATGGCATTGGAGTTGGTAGTTTAAGACTGCCACAAGGGCATTCAAGACAACCATGACCTGATTCAAGAATTGGAAAACAAGCTGGAAGTCCACATTGAGGAAGATATCAATCCATTTTCAACTAAACCAGATATATAATTGTGGCTCTCTCTACTCATAGTATTTCATTGAGATTGTGTTAAGTATCTTTTATTGACCTATTCTTGTGTCTGTTTAAATGGATACTATATTGATAGCCCAAAAATGAGGCATTTTGGATTGTCTATAGTTTGTACTAGTTCTGAAAAAGAACTAGCAATAGCTAATCTCTTTGGTTGCAAACAAGTATTCTACATATTTTTTATATACATACGATGCAGAACCTTTATAAATCTACCTTTCAAATCAGGGTCAACCCAAATAAATATGATTTGGGGGTTACACTGCAACAACATTGTCCCCACAACAAGCACAAGATCAAGCCAACATGTGTGCGGTGTGCATTTAAAGAGATGGATAGGTAGGTTTACACTTATGAGAACATGGCACCTTAAAATCTGACCAAAATTGGTGAGTGAAGACATTTGCGAAATGGCATTATGAGTGGAGCCTTTTCCAAAAGAGATTATTCATTTACATTACAATACATACAACATGTAGTTAGTGTTCCATCCATGTTAGCACACACACCTGATGGTATCAATCCTTAAACTCGTACCAAAAAAATGATTATATATATTCACATATGGGACAGTCACAAGATGTCAGAAAAATCACATACTTATCGAAATCCTGAACAACGAATATGCTAAATTGTTTCGAAATGTGTTTGCAACTAGGTAGGCATCAAAGACAATCATTGCAATGGGTTAAGGGGATCTACGAGAGAATTATGTAAGGAGTTGCTTCTAGGTAAAGGACATTGGTATCACTATTATTTAAAGGGGTGGCCTACAAGGATACATTGGTAGCTATTGATGCAAGAGCATAATTTCAACAATTTATTTCAAAATTTGTATTTGTCCTCCAGAAGGTCTTAGAGATTTATAGAAGAGGAAGTTGGTTTCCTTGTTGTCCTCTAATTTTGTATAATTTCTAATTTCATATTTGGGATAGGAAATTTTAGTAATTTTAGGCATAAGTTAGGATGTTGTTTGATTTTAAGGCCTCCTAGTCATTAGGAAAGTTTAGTATTATGATTAGGATTACTTGTGGCATCCTATGTATTTTTAAAACTCCAATACACCAAAGAAAATATGTGGAGGACATTTGGGGGAAGTGTGATTGTCCATAAAATTTAGATCGGATTTGGGGAACTTGTAGCTGTTTTCCTTGGACCCTACTAGTTCTTAGAGGTTGTGTTTGGAGTGGTTAGCAGGAAAAAGCATAATATGCCCAAGAATATTAGTGTTGGAGCACTTGTGGTTTGGGAGAAAGGATAAGGGGTTCTTATAGGAGTTAAGGGGTTTAAGGGTTTAGGAGAAAGGGGTTAAGGGTAAATCCCCTAACCCTAAAATCCTTCATTGTTAAATCCCCTAACCCCTAAAACCTCTAAACCTGTGACCCATTTAACCCCCTAAAACCTAAACCTATAAACCCTTAACCACTAACCCCTTAAACCATAATTCCCAACCCATAACCCTTGACCCCTTAAACCCTAATTCCTAACCCCTAAACCCTTAACTCCCTAAACCCTAAACCTCTAAACCCTTAACCCCTAACCCATTTACCCCCACTAAACCTCTAAACCCCTAACCCATTTAACCCCTAACCCTAAACCTCTAAACCCTTAACCCCTACCCCTAACCCGTTAACCCCTAACCCATTTAAGCCCCTAAAGCCCAAAACCCCTAACCCCTTAAACCCTAATTCCCAACCCATAACCCTTGACCCCTTAAACCCTATTTCCTAACCCCTAAACCCTTAACCCCTAACCCCTTAAACCCTAATTCCCAACCCCTAACCAATTCAACACCATAAACCCCTAAAAACCTAACCCATTTAACCCTATTAACCCCTAACTTCTAACCCCTAAAATCCTTAACTGCTAAATCCCATAACCCCCTAAACCTCTAAACCAACCCTAACCCATTTAACCGCCTAAACCCTAAACCTATAACCCCTTAAACCCTAATTCCCAACCCATAACCCATTCAAGCCCTTAAACACCTAAACCTCTAACCCCTTAACCGTTGACCCCTTAAACCCTAATTCCTAACCCCTAACCCATTTAACCCCCTAAACCCTAAACCTCTAAACCCTTAACCCCTAACCCATTTAAGCCCCTAAACCCCAAAACCCCTAACCCATTTGACCCCTTAAACCCTAAACATATAAACCCCTAACATATAAACCCCTAAACCCTAAACATATAAAACCCTAAACATATAAACCCTTAAAATTTTTTATTAAAACATTTAATAAAACTCTCGGTCGAGAGTTTCATCGGGTAAACTCTCGGGCGCAAACTCTCAGACGAGAGTTTTTAAACTTTCGGCCGAGAGTTTGGCCGCGCGGTTAGATGTAACTTTAGGTGGGTTAAACTCTCGGTCGAGAGTTTTATAAATGTCTCGTTTGAGACATTATCTTGGCCGAGAGTTTCTGGTCAACGAAAAACCCAGAAAATTCTACAATTTTCAGGAACCTGCAACTTTGGAGGGACGGAACAATTACAAAAACAAAATTTTATATGTCGGACCAAGTACCATTAGATTCATCTCCGAATCTAGTTTCTGATGATGTGAGATTTGTGGAGTTTCATTAAAAAATTCAATTTTTTATTAATTTTTAACTAAATTGTGTCACTATGGAATTTCATTGTTCGAAAAATTGCACTGAATGAAAATTCAATAACTTTCAAATGATGAAACCAAAAAATTCAGAAAAATCATATTTCATTTTCTCTTCCTGTATACTTTAAAATGGTACTCTCATTTTTCTTATTGATGATCACATTGAAAAGAAAATCTAGGGATCATAAAATGTACTAAAACATCACTGTTTTTTTGTCTTCGTCCATTTCAAAAAATAAAAAAAAATAGTGATTTAATCTGAAAGTTACCGAAAAATGGTCTGTGCACTAGTGCAATATATGCAGATTATGATTCTATGGTTTTTTTCCAAAAAATGAATAACCTTCCCTAAAAAAATTTAGGGATCATAAAGTGACTATTTATGTTTGCCTGAAAATTTCAAGTATATGCAGTTAGTAAACAAGAAATTGACCTCTCTATATGTCAATATTTTTGTTTTTTTTAAATATGGGTATGGAGGTAAGGCAATTCTCTACAATTCTTGTTTTTATGTCAAAGCATAATTTGCAATAAAAATATGAGTTTAGTGGAGTTGAAGTTGAAAAACATAGAAAATTACAATTTTCAACGTCAAAAAAGGGCAAAAAGTGTTTCCCAACTTCTCATTTTCAAGTCACATGATACAACTATCCCACAACTCTAAAGTAGAGAGACCAACATGGAAAAACAAACTTAAAATCGATCGATGCACTCACTTTCATGGGAATTTCATGAACACTTTCTTATATAATGCCCTTTTACCCACTTATTGAGATCACACGAAAATGGTATTCATAATAAAGTTTTCTGGGTGAAGTAATTCATTTTCCCTGCAAGATCAAGTTACGTAGCTATAATGTCTCGTGTTTTTTCATACATCTGACCAGAAACATACCTTGCATGAATTTTGAAGGAAATCCCACTCAAATTATCAGAGAATCTCGAGGTGATCTCATTAAAAAGGTATGTTTCTCCTTATCTGTTGATTATTCTTTCTCTTCACTGCGTTTTGTATATAAATTCATTTCAATTCATTCATATCAGATATACTCCGGCTCCTTGTTCCAATTTAAAGGTCGAGTTATCATCATTGTTTGTTGTTCTTTATTTGGAAAGTGCTTGTGGTATTTTGAAGAGTTTGTAAGAGATGGGAATCTCAAATAGTTGTTGACTGGGCTAATGCAAGTTTTATAAGTAAAATGTGCGGCTTCAATACCTGATGTCTCAAATTTCACCATGCATTCAGGCGCTAGAATGGTCATCCTTCACCCACATTTATCATGAGCTCAATCAACTAGCAGATAAGCTCTCTGAGGAGGCATTCAATTAGTAGCCAGCTGATGAATTAACAGCAAGATCAAGGTTGTGGCACACCCAAAAAAAAGGCAACTCGCAAAATTTAAGCTAACAACAACCCCTACTCATGAAGTTGACAACTTGTCTCCCTCAAGGACCACTGCCTTCTCCTTCATTAGGCAATACTTCCTCAACAACTCACTCAATTGCATCATTTCTATACTCCCAACAATCTATTTATGTGTTTGTGTCCATAACATTTTTCGAATAATATGATGTTTCATAGGTGAATGTCAAATGCCAATTTACTATTTGAAAACCAAATTTTCATCCCTTGTACCTAATGAGCTTTTTTCATTGAATGGTGTTTTGTTTACTATTTTTTATCATTCAATGATATCTTATATGTCAAGATTCTTCTAAATTTCATGCCTTACAGTGTTTCCTTTGCAACATTTGGTGCAATTGCTAGTTTAAATTTTTTCACATATTTGAAAAAGTAAAAATTTTTAGTTCATGGAATGTAGTTCAATTGACAGTCACCTTGTTATGAAGTATTATGTTAAAACATGAGATTCAAAGTTCAAATCCCCTTGAGTGGCCAACCAAAAAATAATATTTTTTATCTATCTATTTATTATATTTTTAGAATGTGGTTTTAATGAAAAAAGAAAAATATAATATAAAAGAAATTAATATCATGACATGATGTTTTAATGAAAAAAGAAAAATATAATATAAAAGAAATAAATATCATGACATGATCAAATTTCATGTGGTTTGAATATCTATTTAAAAAAATATATATATAATTATCCACTATCCACTCATGGATATTTCAATGCAAACTTGTGAATGCTACTGGTTTTGTCTTAATTGCTAACTATCTTAAATGAGTTTTGTCTTAATTGTCGTTGTCTCAAGTAGCCATTGTCTTAAATATTTTTGTCTCAAAGTGCTTTTGTCTTAAATAAAAAATTTTGTCTTAAATTTTTTTTTTTCTCTCAAATTGTTTTTGTCTTAAAAATATTTTGTCACAAAGTGCTTTTGTCTTAAATGTAAAGTTTTGTCTTAAAATGTTTTTGTCTCAAACTGTTTTGGTCTTAAATATAAAGTTGTCTTAAAAATACTTTTGTCTTAATTTTTTTTGGTCTCAAATTGTTTTTGTCTCAAATCTTGTTTATCTTAAATATAAAGTTTTGTCTCAAACTATTTTTGTCTTACACTATTTTTGTCTTAAATTTGATCTTTAAAACAATTCAATTGATATTAAATTTTAATATAAAATAACTAAAATAAAAAGCGACTTTTTAAGACAAAATATTTCTTTTGTGTTGAAAAAATGTCTTAAAACACCCCAAATGTAGTACTGAATTCATTCACTACTATACTTTTCAAGCACATCTATAGTGAAAACAATTCACAGAGAGACAGGTTATCAAAAAAAAGGTTTGAATGGAGTTTTGGATGTAATGTATTACCAGCTGATAAACAGGGAAGGAAAAAGGGCAACAGATATAGTGAAATTCTCTTGAGCAGAGTTTTTAATGGTAACAACTGTCTTTTTGCCTATGTTTTGGGTCACTTTTTTGCCTCATATGAGAGCTATTATCTTTTTTTTGCAGAAGGAGGGATATCAGATTTTTGGATTTGAGTAATGAAAGTATCCTCCTAGGAAATCTTTTGGGAAGGCGGAAAACAAACACTGATGGCATCAATCACCACGTGAAACATATAGCTGTTTCTGATTGTGTGAGATGTCGAATATGGTTCAGCATTTTTTTTTTAAATTAACTTTAATATTCGTAAAAAAGAATTAACGTACAAAATGACAAAAAGTAATATATGAAGAAATGTAAAATTCTCAAAATTATCAAATAAATCCATATAATAATTCATAAAGTTATCAAAATGATCTGGTACATAATACAAAGCAGAATTATTTCTTTAAAATTATCAAATAAATCCATATAATAATTCATAAAATTATCAAATAAATCCATATAATAATTCATAAAATTATCAAAATGATCTAGTACATAATATAAACCAGAATTATTTCCGCCTGAGGCTTCACAGCGCTCAGACGGCTGTGAAGCCTGGTTCTTGGGAAGTTGTGGTTGCAAATGGAGGTGTCTCCGCCATGCATATGACCACGACCTTCAAAAATACAGTGGTCATGTTTGATCGCACGGACTTCGGTCCTTCGCAACTGCGCCTCCCAAATGGACGTTGCAGAGACGATATAAACGATGAAGCGCTCACGCACGACTGCTGGGCTCACTCCATTGAATACAACATCGCCACCAACAATCTCAGGCCGTTGACGGTCATGACTGATACCTGGTGTTCATCTGGCGCCTTTGCATCCAACGGAACTTTGGTCAGCACTGGTGGATTCAACGACGGAGCCAAGGCTGTTCGATCTTTTGTACCCTGTGCTAATTCTGCGTGCGATTGGAATGAAGGTGCCTCTAATCCACTTAAGGAGAATCGATGGTATGCTTCCAATCAGATCCTTCCTGACAATAGAATTATTGTTGTGGGAGGCAGGCGAGCTTTCTCCTACGAGTTCGTGCCTGGAGGCCAATCATATACGTTGCCGTTTCTTTCACAGACTAACACTGCCAATGTGGAGAACAATCTCTATCCTTTTCTTCATCTCTCCTCCGATGGAAATCTCTTCATCTTCGCCAACAAGGATTCCATCTTATTTGATTACACAACAAATAGGGTTGTAAAGACATTTCCCAGGATGCCAGGTGGACCCAGAAATTACCCCTCCTCTGGTTCATCTGCTATGCTGCCACTCTCAGCTTCTAATGGATTTCAGAGGATAGAAATTCTCATCTGTGGTGGTGCTCCTGACAATGGTTACACCTCAGCAAATGCTGGGAATTTCGTGGACGCTCTTCAAAGCTGTGGAAGAATTGTTATTACAGATCCCAACCCAGTTTGGGCTATGGAGAATATGCCTGCACCCAGAGTTATGGGAGACATGCTCATCCTCCCCAACGGTGAAATTCTGATAATCAATGGGGCCGAAAAAGGGACGGCAGGTTGGGAGCTTGCAACGAATCCGGCCCTTGCTCCCTATTTATACAGACCTAATGCATTAGCAGGGCAGCGATTTACAATACTGGCCGCCTCCACCATTCCGAGAATGTATCATTCCAGTGCAAATGTATTGCCTGATGGGAGGATTTTTGTGGGAGGCTCCAACACTCACGTTGGTTACGTCTTCTCCGGAGTCATGTTTCCAACGGAGCTTCGTCTGGAAGCATACAGCCCTTATTATTTGGACGAATCCTACAGCACCTACACGCCTTCTATCGTTTCCCTATCTAAAGATGATGTGAGCTATGGTACAAGATTCACGCTTCAATTCACTGTTTCAAGTTATGCTCCTAACAATATTCAGTTCACCATTTACAGTCCATCCTTCACAACTCATGCATATTCCATGAATCAGAGGCTGCTCGTGCTTGCCTCAACGACACCGAAGAGGGTAAGAGGAATATATATTGCCATAGTCACAGCACCTCCGAATTCTATCGCAGCGCCGGCTGGATACTACATGCTATCAGTCGTTAACAATGGAATTCCGAGCGTCGCCAAATGGATTCATTTGTCTTAACCAGAAGTGTATCATATACGTTTCCCAGGGCATATCAATGTCATATTCGTTGTTGTGTTTAAACATAGCGGACCTAGGAGACCTTCAACGCATTAATTCGAAGGCAACAAATAACTGTGACCATTTTTTCATTGAAACACATTTTCTGTAACTTGTATTCTTTCATTTGGTTATGGAGAGCCTTTTTTACATATGTTGTACAGAATGGTTACTTGGATGGCTCAGAGGATGCGATTGGCCCAAATGAGTCAAAACTATAGACCATAAAATGCATATGTTAATAACATCTCACTACTATATGTGACGGTGTTTTAAGACATTTTTTTAAGACAAAATAAATCTTATTTTAGTTATTTTATATTAAAATTTAATATCAATTGAATTGTCTTAAAAGATAAAATTTAAGACAAAAATAGTTTGAGACAAAACTTTAGATTTAAGACAAAAGTAATTTGAGACAAAAATATTTAAGACAAAAGCACTTTGAGACAAAAATATTTAAGACGGAACTTCTATTTAAGACAATGACAATTAAGACGAAACCCATTTAAGATAGTTAGCAATTAAGACAAAATCATTAGCATTCAAAAGTTTGCATTGAAATATCCATGAGTGGATAGTCGATAATTATATTTTTTATTTTTAAAAATAGATATTCAAACCACATGAAATTTGATCATTTCATGATCTTTATTTCTTTTATATTATATTTTTCTTTTTTCATTAAAACCGTATTCTAAAAATATAATAAAAAAATAGATTAAAAAAATATTATTTTTTTGGTTGACTACTCATGGGGATTTGAACTTTGAATCTCATGTTTTAACATAATGTAACTTCATAACAAAGTGATTGTCAATTGAGTTACATTCCATGAACTAAAATTGTTTATTTTTTTAAATATGTGAAAAAATTTAAACTAGCAATTGCACTAGATGTTGCAAGGGAAACACTGTAAGGCATGAAATAGAGAAGAATCTTAACATATAAGAAATCATTGAATGAAAAAAATTAGTAAACAAAACACCATTCAATGGAGAAGGCTCATTAGGTACAAGGGATGAAAATTTCATTTTCAAATAGCAAATTGGCATTTGACATTCACATATGAAACATCAGATTATTTGAAAAATGTTATGGGCACAATAACATAAATAGATTGTTGGGGGTATAGAAATGATGCAGTTGAGTGAGTTGTTGAGGAAGTATTCCTGATGAAGGAGAATGCAATGGTCCTTGAGGGAGACAAGTTGTCAGCTTCATGAGTAGGGGTTGTTGATAGCTTAAATTTTGCGAGTTGCCTTTTTTTGGGTATGCCACATCCTTGATCTTGTCGATAATTCATCAACTGGCTACTAATTGAATGCCTCCTCGGAGAGCTTATCTGCTAGTTGATTGAGCTCATGATAAATGTGGGTGAAGGATGACTATTCTAACTCCTGAATGCACGACCAAATTTGAGACATTAGGGATTGAAGCTACACATTTTACTTATAAAACTTGCCTTAGCCCAGTCAACAACTATTTGAGATTCCCGTCTCTTGCAAACTCTTCAAATTACCACAAGCACTTTCCAACTAAAGAACAACAAACAATGATGATAACTCGACCTTTAAATTGGAACTAGGAGCCTGAGTATATCTGATATGAATGAATTGAAATGAATTTATATACAAAACACAATGAAGAGCAATAATAATCAACATATAAGGAGAAACATACTTTTTTAATGAGATCACCAGGAGATTCTCTGATAATTTGAGTGGGATTTCCTTCAAAATTCCTGCAAGATATGTTTCCGGTCAGATGTACGAAAAAACACGAGACATTATAGCTACGTAACTTGATCTTGCACAAAAAATGAATTACTTCACCCAGAAAAATTTATTATGAATTCCATTTTCGTGTGATCTCAAGATGTGGGTAAAGTGCATTATATAAGAAAATAAAAATGTTCATGAAATTCCCATGAAAGTGAGTGCATCGATCGATTTTAAGTTTGTTGTTCCATGTTGGTATCTCTACTGTAGAGTTGTGGGATAGTTGTATCATGTTACTAAACTATATTCAGTAAATAATCTTGCGCTTGCCCTGATATTTGAGGAGTAGTGCATTTTTATGAGCAATTATATGGTCTGCGATCTCCTAATTGTGAACTATGTATAACATATCTAATTGGATGTTAGCTAAGGTTTTCCATAGGTATAACATACCCAATTTTCACCCTCTGAGGGTTATCTTTCCCATGATCATAGACAACTTATGATGACAACTATAATCAGGCCACTTGCAATGCTTCTTCTAGAGTTTAAAGGAAACACCTCCTTGAAGAATAAATAAATAAATAAAACAAGAAGAAATGTTTTAACAATATAGTTAGAAAACAACTAACAACCCTCTTGAGGTGGAAAATTCCAGACCAATTGAAAGAAGCGAGAAAACTCAAGGTATTACATAGATAAATCGGGACAATTGTGCAACTTTTTCAAGGATGCAACGAGAATGTTTTCTATACATAATAAGAAATTATTTGAAAATGAGAAGATACCACAGTGGGCATGCACAAGAAGAAGAACCAAAGAAATCAAATTCAATAAAGGAAGCACAACCACCACTCCAAAATCTCTTCTCTAAAACACATACAGCCACAATAAATCCCACTGAAGCCTACAAATTTATCAAGCCCTAATTAACTTACTAACAAATTCAACAAGCCAACATGCTACAATTTATTGAGTCACCCCCAAATCAATTAGTAATTATTGCTTGATTGCACATTTGTTTGTAATTTTATTTAAAAGGTTGAAATTCTCTCAAGAGCGTATAGAATATATCCAAGAGTTTTAAAAAATGAAAATTTTCCTACCTCCACAAGGTATCATCACACCCGGATAGAATATAGAATTCCGAGCGTCGCCAAATGGATTCATTTGTCTTAACCAGAAGTGTATCATATACGTTTCCCAGGGCATATCAATGTCATATTCGTTGTTGTGTTTAAACATAGCGGACCTAGGAGACCTTCAACGCATTAATTCGAAGGCAACAAATAACTGTGACCATTTTTTCATTGAAACACATTTTCTGTAACTTGTATTCTTTCATTTGGTTATGGAGAGCCTTTTTTACATATGTTGTACAGAATGGTTACTTGGATGGCTCAGAGGATGCGATTGGCCCAAATGAGTCAAAACTATAGACCATAAAATGCATATGTTAATAACATCTCACTACTATATGTGACGGTGTTTTAAGACATTTTTTTAAGACAAAATAAATCTTATTTTAGTTATTTTATATTAAAATTTAATATCAATTGAATTGTCTTAAAAGATAAAATTTAAGACAAAAATAGTGTAAGACAAAAATAGTTTGAGACAAAACTTTAGATTTAAGACAAAAGTAATTTGAGACAAAAATATTTAAGACAAAAGCACTTTGAGACAAAAATATTTAAGACGGAACTTCTATTTAAGACAATGACAATTAAGACGAAACCCATCTAAGATAGTTAGCAATTAAGACAAAATCATTAGCATTCAAAAGTTTGCATTGAAATATCCATGAGTGGATAGTCGATAATTATATTTTTTATTTTTAAAAATAGATATTCAAACCACATGAAATTTGATCATTTCATGATCTTTATTTCTTTTATATTATATTTTTCTTTTTTCATTAAAACCGTATTCTAAAAATATAATAAAAAAATAGATTAAAAAAATATTATTTTTTTGGTTGACTACTCATGGGGATTTGAACTTTGAATCTCATGTTTTAACATAATGTAACTTCATAACAAAGTGATTGTCAATTGAGTTACATTCCATGAACTAAAATTGTTTATTTTTTTAAATATGTGCAAAAATTTAAACTAGCAATTGCACTAGATGTTGCAACGAAAACATTGTAAGGCATGAAATAGAGAAGAATCTTAACATATAAGAAATCATTGAATGAAAAAAATTAGTAAACAAAACACCATTCAATGGAGTGTACATCTTTATTAGGTACAAGGGATGAAAATTTCATTTTCAAATAGCAAATTGGCATTTGACAGTCACATACACTACTACATGTGGAGTGTTTTAAGACATTTTTTTAAGACAAAAGAAATCTTTTGTCTTAAAAAGTCACTTTTTATTTTAGTTATTTTATATTAAAATTTAATATCAATTGAATTGTCTTAAAGATAAAATTTAAGACAAAAATAGTGTAAGACAAAAATAGTTTGAGACAAAATTTTATATTTATGACAAAAACTATTTGAGACAAAAATATTTAAGACAGAAACAATTTGAGACAAAAAAAATTAAGACAAAACTTAATATTTAAGACAAAAAGAGTTTGAGACAAAAACATTTTAAAACAAAACTTTATATTTAAGACAAAAGCAATTTGAGACAAAAAAAATTTAAGACAAAAAAAAATTGAGACAAAAAAAATTTAAGCAAATTTTTTTATTTAAGACAAAACTTTATATTTAAGACAATGGTGACTTAAAGTCAATGACGATTAAGATGAAACTCATTTAAGATAGTTAGCAATTAAGAGAAAATAATTAGCATTCAGAAGTCTGCATTGAAATATCTATGAGTGGAAAGTGGATAATTATAATATTTTTTTTTTTTTAAATAGATATCAAACCACATGAAATTTGATCATGTCATGATATTTATTTCTTTTATATTATATTTTTCATTTTTTTCATTAAAACCACATTCTAAAAATATAATAAATAAATAGATTAAAAATATTATTTTTTGGGTAACCACTCAAGGGGATTTGAACTTTGAATCTCATGTTTTAACAAATATAACTTCATAACAAGGTGATTGTCAATTGAGTTACATTCCATGAACTAAATTTGTTTATTTTTTAAAATATGTGCAAACATTTAAACTAGCAATTGCACCAGATGTTGCAAAGGAAACACTACAAGGCATGAAATAGAGAAGAATATTGACATATAAGAAATCATTGAATGCGAAAAATTAGTAAACAAAACACCATTCAAAAAAATATTCAATGAAGAAGGCTCATTAGGTACAAGGAATGAAAATTTGGTTTTCAAATAGTAAACTGGCATTTCACATTCACCTATGAAACATTAGATTATTTGAAAAAATGTTATGGGCACAATAACATAAATAGATTGTTGGGGGTATAGAAAAGATGCAATTGAGTTAGTTGTTGAGGAAGTATTGCCTGATGAAGGAGAAGGTAGTGGTCCTTGAGGGAGACAATTTGTTAGCTTCATGAGTAGGGGTTGTTGTTAGCTTAAATCTTGCGAGTTGCCTTTTTTTTGGGTGAACCTTGATCTTGTTGATAATTCATCAGTTGGATACTTATTTAATGCCTCCTCAGAGAGCTTATCTGCTAATTGATTGAGCTCATGATAAATGTGGGTGAAGGATGACCATTCTAGCTCCTGAATGGAGGACCAAATTGGAGACATCGGGGATTGAAGCTGCACATTTTACTTATAAAACTTTCATTAGCCAAGTCAACAACTATTTGAGACTCTCGTCTCTTGCAAACTCTTTAGATTACCACAAGCACTTTACAAATAAATAAAAACAAACAATGATGATAACTCGACCTTTAAATTGGAACCGAGAGCCGGAGTATATCGGATATGAATGAATTGAAATGAGTTTATATATAAAACACATTGAAGAGAAATAATAATCAACATATAAGGAGAAACATACGTTTTTAATGAGATCACCTAGAGATTCTCTGATAATTTGAGTGGGATTTCCTTCAAAATTCCTGCAAGGTATGTTTTCAGTCAAATGTATGAAAAAACATGAGACATTATAGCTCCGTAACTTGATCTTGAGGGAAAAATGAATTACATCACCATAAAATTTTATTATGAATACCATTTTCGTGTCATCTCAAGAAATGGGTAAAAGTGCATTATATAAGAAAATAAAAACATTCATAAAATTCCCATGAAAGTGAGTGCATTGATCGATTTTAAGTTTTTTGTTCCATGCTGATCTCTCTATTGTAGATTTGTGGGATAATTGTATCATCTGATTAAATTATATTCAATAAATAAGCTTGGAATTACCCTGATATTTGAGGAGTAGTGCATTTTTTATGTGCAACTGTATGGTCTGTGATCTCCTAATTGTGAACTATGTATAACATCTAATTGGATGCTAGCCAAAGTTTTCCATAGGTACAACATACCCAATTTTCACCCTCTGATGGTTATCTTGTCCATGATCATAGACAACTTCTCATGACAGCTATAATCAGGCCACTTGCAATGCTTCTTCTAGAGTTTAAAGGAAACACCTCCTTGAAGAAAAAATATATAAATAAAACAACAAAAAATGTTTTAACAATTTAGTTAGAAAACAACTAACAACCCTCTTGAGGTGGAAATTTCCATCCCAATTGAAAGAAGCGAGAAAACTCAAGGTATTACAGAGACAAATTAGGACAATTGTGCAACTTTTTAAATGATGCAACACGAACTTTTTCTGTACATAATAAGAAAATATTTGCAAATGAGAAGAAACCATAGTGGGCATGCACAAGAAGAAGAACCAAAGAAGTCAAATTCAATAAAGGAAGCACAACCACCACTCCAAACTTGCTTCTCTAAAACACATACAACCGCAATAAATCCGACTGAAGCTTACAAATTTATGAAGCCTTAATTAACTTACTAACAAATTCAAAAAGCCAACATGCTACAATTTTTTGAGTCACCCCAAATCAATTAGTAATTATTGCATGAATGCACATTTTTTTGTAATTTTACTTAAAAGGTTAAAATTATCTCAAGAGTGTATAGAATATATCCAAGAGTTAAAAAAATGGAAATTTTTCCTACCTCCACGAGGTATCATCACACCCAGATAGGTGACAACATAAAAGTCTAAATATTCTACCTCTAAGCCTCAATGGTGCTTCAACATGTCAATAACATACTTGCAACAATGCTTAATGAGTTTTTTGTATTGGCTAAAAATATGTACATCCATCCATCCAAAAATAAACATCTCAATTAATTCAACACCATAAATTGTGCTAAATAGTTCATCATGTTATTTCAAATATTACAATATGGTTGTATATTAGCTCACATATTCCTTGAATAGTTGAAAGCCAAACTATCTTAGCACAGTAGACCAGAAATATTCTTACTCTAAAAGACAAAAAAAGACAAAAAACTAAAATAGGAACTTTAACTCTAATCCAGACACTTCATTCATAGAAACATGATATCTAATGAAGATGATACGTGGAAAAAAAGGCTTCATATATTGTCTATCACATGTCAAACCGAGTGAACAAACACATGCATAGAACACATCTGAAATAGTGTTCATAGATCAACTTCTATTATATGGTTTCAAACCCTTCTTGTCTCCTTAAAGGGGGTTTCTTGAGGTCTTCAAAAAGACTTCCTTTTGCTAACCAAATGGATTGTTTCTTTCACACATGTATGGAAACGTACTTTCCAAATCATATTGTAATATATTCATAAGGTGATATTATTGGTATTAACTACACCTTATTTGGAGACATCATTTTTATTGTAGGGGTTGGTACCTTTCAATTGGATGTGGTTGGTGATGTGAAGACTACTCAACCTCTAGTAAAGATTCATACTAACCCTAACAAGCTCATGGATGCTTGTTTACAAAGGGAGACGCCTCTAAACTTAACCCATTGGATTCTTTGTTTGTTCATGCTAATTATTGTTCTCAACTTTCCTTCTCCAAGGAGTTGAGACTATTTGCTTCATTTATTTTACATGGCCCGGTGAAAGAAGAAGAATGGAGATTGTCTCCACATATTTTCCATTTCGCTAAGTAACAAATAAAAAGAGTAAAATTTTATAGCCAATAAACTAATAACCTCTTGATACACCTTTAGTGAGCTATGCATAGCTCTCACCTATCACTGTAGCTCAATTAAATGACATCTAATAGCTCCAAGGCACAATTATAAATGGACTAGTTGTGAAGTTGTTAAATTATCACCTCCAAATGTTCAATTATCATGAATTTTGGGGGAGGGGGATATTTTGATGTATTGAACGGGGCAAGGGAACATAAGGGTAGCATGGATGGGTAGAAGTGATAGGTTCGAGCATGGTTTACTGAGATCTATAATCCTAACATCATAGAATGAGAAGGAGCCTTAGGGCCTTAAGGCATACGGGCTAAGGGACCTATAGGTAAGGAAATGAGAGAAATTGATAGGGGAAACCCCAATAGTTGTGACAAGGGGATTAGGGGCCACATTATCACAACCCATACGCACTTAACCCATAACCACTAAAATACCTATCCCTTTAACCCAAAAGCCACAATCCCTTAACCCCTACACCCATAACTCATAACAAATTAACCCCTTGATCCCTTAAACCCAAAGCCACTAACCCTTTAACCCCTAACCCCTAACTTAGAATCCTTGAACCCCATAAAACCTAATCCCATATCCTCTTAAACCTTGATCCTTAACTCATAACCCCTAACCCATAAACTCATTAACCCCTAACCCCTTAACTCTCTGACACCTAAATACCATAACCCTTAGGCACTTAACCCCTAAATCCCCTGACATGTAAGCCCTTGATAATTAATCTTTAACCCCTGAATCCCTTAACCACTAAGCCATTAATCTCTAACCCTTAAACCCCCTATACCTCAACCCCCTAACCTTTAAATCCCATAAGCCCTAACCCTTTACCTTTTACCCTTAACCCCTTGCTCCTAAACCCTTAAACCCCTTAACTCGTAGAACCCCTTATCCTTTCTCCCAAACCACAAGTACTCCAACACTAATATTCTTGGGAATATTATGCTTTTTCCTGCTAACCGCTCCAAATACAACCTATAAGAATTAGTAGGGTCCAAGGAAAAGAGCTACAAGTTCCCCAAATCTTATCTACATTTTATGGACAATCACACTTCACCCAAATTTCCTCCACATATTTGCCTTGGTATATTAGAGTTTGAAAAATACATAGGATGCCACAAGTAATCCTAATCATAAGACTCAACTTTCCTAATGACTAGGAGGCCTTAAAAATCAAACAAAATCTTAACTTATGCCTAAAATTACTAAAATTTCCTATCCCAAATATGAAATTAGAAATGCTACAAAATTATAGGGCAATAATGAAACCAAATTCGTCTTTTATAAATCTCTAAGACCTTCTGGAGGACAAATACAAAATTTTGAAATAAATTGTTGAAATTATCCTCTTGCATCAATAGCTACCAATGTATCCTTGTAGGCCACCCCCTTTAAAAATAGTAATACCAATGTCCTTTAACTAGAAGGAACTCCTTACATAATTCTCTCTTAGATCCCCTTACCCCATTGCAATGATTGTCTTTGATGCCTACCTAGTTGCAAGCACATTTTGAAGTAATTTAGCATATTCCTGGTTGAGAATTTCGATAAGTATGTGATTTTGTTGACATCTTGTGACTGTCCCGTATGTGAATATATAAAATCATTTTTTTTGTACCAGTTTAAGGATTGATACCATCAGGTGTGTGCGCTAACATGGATGCAATGCTAACTACATGTTGTATATATTGTAATGTAAATGAATAATCTCTTTTGGAAAAGACCCCACTCATGATGTCATTTCGCAAATTCTTGCACTCGCCAATTGTGGTCAGATTTAAGGTGCCATGTTCTCATAACGGTAAACCTACCTATCCATCTCTTTAAATGCACACAACACACATGTTGGCTTGATCTTGTGCCTGTTGTGGGGAAAATTTTGTTGTAGTGGAACCCCCAAACCAGATTTATTTGGGTTGACCTTGATTTGAAAGGTAGATTTATAAAGGTTCTGCACAGTACGTATATAAAAAATATGTCGGGTTATCCATAAATTTCCTGAGAGAAACTCCCCAACACAACAAGTAGAATACTTTTTGCAGCCAAAGAGATTAACTGTTGCTAGTTCTTTTTCAGAACTAGTAAAAACTATAGACAATCCAAAATGCCTCATTTTTGGGCTATCAATATAGTATCCATTTAAATAGACATAAGCATAGGTTAATAAAAAATACCTAACACAATCTCAATGAAATACTGTGAGTAGAGAGAGCCACAGTTATATATCTGGTTTAGTCAAAAATGGATTGATATCTTCCTCAATGTGGACTTCCAGCTTGTTTTCCACTTCTTCAATCAGGTCATGGTTGTCTTGGATGCCCTTGTGACAGTCTAAAACTACCAACTCCAATGCCATCCACTTTATCCCAGTGACCTCCATTTCTTTGTTCAGTTCTTTCAGGCCCTTCTTGTTTTTTATTTCTCTCTTCCAATTTATAAACACATACAAAAAAGCATTGATAGACCTCTTTCTTTAATGCAATGGATACAACATAAAAAATTATCCATGGAAAAAAATTCTCGGGGTCCTACAATGGCTACAACGTTAATGCTCCCTTGTGTTTCCCTGACAGTCCCTAACACTTCCTAGCACATGTTGGCACACCCTGGCACTTGGCACATCTTCGATGCATGTCGCCCTGACACTATAACATGACTTAGCACTGACTATCATACCATGTTACTCCCTCCTAGAGACACCTATAGCTCGCTAACACTCCCTGTCACACACTCTTATTCATTCATTTATGCATTTTGACCTAGTGCTCTGTTATGTTTTCCTGGCACTCCCTAACACTCCTTAGCACACATTGGCAAACCTTGGCACTTGGAACATCTTTGTATGTTTCCCTAGCACTCTAACATGCCTTGGAAATTCCTAGAATACCATTTCACTCCCTTCTTAGCACACCTGGAACTGGCTGATACTTCATTTCCATGCATTTGAAACTAGTGCTCCCTTGTGTTTCCCTGACACTTGGCCCTCACACTCCCTAGCATGTGTTCATGCCACACCCTGGCACCTGGCACATCTTGGAATTCCTATCATGCCTTGGAACTACCTAGCATGTGTTAGTACTTCTAGTAATTTCCTGCCACACCTTGGTATTCCTTAGCTCTCATGTCGTCATAGATAGCCTTTCTTTTTTTGCGACTTTGGAACCCAACCAAGTCATTGGAAAATCAATGTTGTGCCCAACCCAAAGTTTCCCTTTGTTTGAAACTAATTTTTCCAACCCTTTATGTAACCTTAGGCTTACCTCCTACAAGTCTTATTTTGGCCTTCTCCTAACACGATTTATCCTTGAGACACTTGGAATTTGTTGACACTACTTGGCACACACTCTTATTCATTCATTTCCATGCATTTTGACCTAGTTCTCCCTTGTGATGTCCTGGCACTCCCTAATACTCCTCAACATCCATTGACACTTTCTGGCATGTGTTAGCATTCCTTTTCAATCCTTGGCATGCATCGACACTCCTTAGTTATCACGCCCTCATAATTACCCATACTTTTTTTGGGACTTGGGAACCCAACCAAGTCTTGCCTTGACTATAACAACTTTACCAAGTTACAGTTACTACAACTAGATTGTGCCTTGTTCACCTAAGAAATGACTATAAACCTAACCCATTTAACCCCCTAAACCCCTAAACCCCTAACCCATTTAACCCCTAACCCCTTAACCCCTAATTACCGACCCCTAACCCATTTAACCCACTAAAACCCTAAAACCCTAACCCATTTAACCCCCAAAATCCTTAACTGCTAAATCCCCTAACCCCCTAAACCTTTAAACCCCTAACACATTTAACCCCTTAAACCCTTAACCCCTAACCCCTAACCCCTAAAATCCTTAACTACTAAATCCCCCAACCCCCTAAACCTCTAAAACCCTAAACCCATTTAACCCATAAACCCTAAACCTCTAACCCATTAAACCCTAATTCCCACCCCTAACCCATTTAACCCCCTAAAACCCTAAACCTCTAAACCCCTAAACCACTAAACCACTAACACTTAAACCTGTAACCCCTTGACCCATAAACCCCTAAACTGTTAACGCTTAACCCATAACCCATTAACCCCTCACCCCTAACTCTTAAAATCCTTAACTGTTAAACCCCCTAAGCCCTAAGCCCTTGGAGAGGGTGTGCTCAAGGAGGATCATTCTAGGAAACTGTGGTAGATGATCACTTCATAATAAATCCATACTTGTTTGACATATCAGGCTGAGAAGTTTACTCGTTGCCTCTCAATCAACTAGTTAAGTTATGTATGCTTGTAATTGTAAATGGATCTTCCAACTAGCACAAGCTTTACTTGTAATTTATTAAATCCACTATAGGCAAAAACCTTATTATGGAAGCATCTCTGGTTTAAATCTCTACCCCTATAACCCCCCTTCAACCCACCAACAATATGTGGATGACACTCTTCTTATGGGCTCTCCCTTGGTCAAAGAAGCCCTTTCCTTCCAGAATATTCTTGTTGATTTTTCCCGGGCCTTTGGCACCTCCATAAATAAAGCCAAATCAAAACTCTTCTTCCTCAATACCTCCTAGTCCATTCAACTCAACATATCTCGCATTATAGGCTTTTAGCTCAGCTCCTTCCCCTCCAAGTACCTCAGAGTTCCCCTGACTGATAAACCCCTGGCCAAAGCCAATTGGGAATCTCTGGTCACCAAATTGAAAACAAAAAAGTTTTCCAATTGGACATTCAGGTCCTTAAATCTCCCGGGCAGATTAGTCTTGGTCCGCTCAGCCTTGCAAGCCATTCCTCAATACCAATACTCAATCATTGCTGCTCCCAAATCTATTTCAAACCAAATCAAAACCATTCAAAGCGAATTCTTATGGAAATACAAAGAGAACAAGGGAAAATGGGCCCTAGTAGCCTAGGGCAAAATCTGCAGACATAAAAAAGATGGGGGGCTTGGTTTGAGAGACCCAGACTTGTTGGGAAAATTTATGGGCGCCAAAACTTGGTGGAGATGGATCACCAGCCCCAACACCTCTTAGGCAACACTTTGGAAGAAAAAATATGCCCCATCTCACAACCCGAAGTCTCTAATCAGGTTCTCTAGCAACCTCAAAGGTTCCTCGGTTTGGAACCAAGCTTGGGAGAACAGAGGAATGGTCCAAAACCATTGCTTTTGGGAAGTTTGAAATGGTGGGACAACACTGTTTTGGGATGATGCATGGGAGAAATGCCCTCATCTCAATCAAGACCAATTCCAACAAATCCGAACTCATATGGACAACCACAACAAAAGGCTTGTCAAAGATTTATGGAAAAACAAAGAAAACACTGAATGGAGGGAATGGCTCGAGGCCCCAGAATGGGTCCAGAAAAATCACCCTTAGGATTGGACTAACCTAGCTGATGAGCTAAGGAAAAGGCAGATTCAAAGGGACGATGATCCGAACAAGCTAAGATGGGGCTCTAATGTGGCTGGCCACTTCAACATAAAAGAAGCCTATGGCTTCTTATCTAACTCCACTCACATCCCCACAAACAACAAATGAAACACTCTCTGGAAGCGTAATCATTGGCCCAAAATCTTGCTCTTTCTTTGGTCTATCATGCACAAAATCCCCGCATATTATTCTCTCCAAGCTCTTTCCAATTATTAAATCCCCCTATTTGAACAAATGTTTGGTATTATCCAAGCTCTTTCCTATGAATTATGCTTCATGTTGCTGGCAAAGCCAAAGGAGTCAACATATATGAATCTTGTTTTGCCTTGATGATCTCGAAAAATCCCTCCAACCCCTGCTTGCCCTGGATTTCCTTTTGAGGCTCCATCAAAGTTGGGTTTGATGAAAACTTCTAGAGGAGGTTTGAAGATCTTGATGGTGTCCCCTATGTCAGGGATATCTTTCCAAGAAGTTGGGGAGACCATGCTAGGCGCTAGATGGAGGCCCTAGAGAATTATTTCTTCTTGAGGAGAAAAAATCCAGTTTGAGTTAAGTTTAACCTGGATTTTCTCAAAGCATGTCTTGTCCCATAACATTCCCAGCCCTCCCGAGGTGCCTCTAGAGGAGACTACGACAACTCCCCCTTTTCCCCAAAATTGTTTTCTTTTATGGAGAAAGTCCATTTCCTCCACTTTGGTCTCCTAGATGAGAAGAATGTCGGGCCTTTCCAAACTTACTAGACTTTTCATTGCTTCTTCTTTTAGGTTGCTACCCATCCCTCTACAGTTCCAAAAGATAATCTTCATTACTTCCTTTTTTGAGATGAGATGGCTCCTTTAGAGCCTTGGATTTTATTTCTGTGTGCTTTAGGGTTTTTTGTCGACATATTTTTTAGGGTCGGCTGGGTCCCTTGCAACTTCTCCTTGTAGGTTTCTTGTTCTCTCTTTTCCCTGGAGGATTTCCATCCCTTGGTAGATCTCCTGACCGAAGTTTGGGGGTCCCCAATTTCTCATTCTTCCTTTGACTCCTCTGAATCCTGATCTTCCCCCACGGTGACAGAGTCTTTGTCTTTCAGGGTTCCTCCAGGATATTCGCCTATCTTCAATGTTGCTATGGTTTCCTGCATTTCGAGGTCCTTTTGCATGTTCCGTGGATCGATTTCTTGGACTTCCTTTGTCTCTGAACTCAAGGCTACAAAGATGTTCTCTTGGCCTTTCTGAGAGGGTTTGGTTTTAGGAATACTCCCTATGGGTGCTAAAATTCCCTTTGGTTTCTCCGTTGTCCCTAGCTTAAGGCTCATTCTGGGTTTCTTGGCTTGCTTCCATCCTTCTTCTTTCTCCTTTTTTGGGGCTGCATTTTTGGGATAGTTCTTGGCAAAGTGGCCATACTCATGACATCCGCGACATTTGAATGACAACTGTTCGTAATCTAATTTCTACAGATGGGACTAGTTTCCCATCATTATCTTGATGGCTTCTGGCAGCCCAAATTCGTTCTATTCGTCCACCACTTCTTAATTATTGCATTTTGATTAAAATCCTATTTTTCCCTCTTTAATGCATGTGCTTCCTCCGTCGCACCTTATTCCCTTAGTTACTCAATATGAGTCAATCCTTTCTAGGTCACCTCCAAGCATTCATGCTTGCACTTCCATGGTTGGAGAAATAAAAGGCACATAATCCTCTTCCACCACAAAATTATTTATCCATGTCACGATCTCCTTAACCAACCTTTTATAAGCTACTTTCTTGTCCTACTGCTCTTCCCTTGATTTTAAAGAACTAGTTCAACTCTACTACAATCTCAATATTCTAACTCTTTATGGTAATTAACCCAAATATTCTTTGCTCTTGAGACTTTCTGATCAAAATACTACAACAAAACCAAATTATGAGATAATTATCCATGTCTTATCCTTCTCAAAGTTTATAACCAAGGTATCTTGGAATCTGGCATGCTTCCCCACCTTTTCAGTCTAGAATTTATCAGTAATTTGCATAGGTAACGTCATCAATAGCGAGAGAAATTGCAACAATTAATTTCCTTGGTGTAGAGGCATTTTAATTTTTAAAATTTAACATAAATTTTAATTTTCTCTAGATTCTACAAGAAATTTGTAGTGGAGGAAGGAATCTATCTTTGTTAGTAAGTGGAGGTGTCTTTATAGTCACCTATTTGAGCAAACATTGCATCATAGATCTAACAAACATTGCATCATGGATCTAGCAAAGCTAGGGTTAGGCCAACCAAATTATTTGGAAGGCAGCTAAGTATGTTTTACGATATCTCAGAGGAACTACCCAGTTTGGACTATGGTATAGAGGGAGTGAAGCTGTGTGGCTTCATAGATGCAAATTGGGCGCGAAGTCCATCAAACCAAAACAGTAAATCAGGTGGAATTTTTATTGTTGGGTCCTCATTTATTCCTTGGTACAACATGAATCAAATATGTGTGGCGCTTAGCTCGGCAAAAGCAGAATACATGGTTGCAAGTCAAGCATCATGTGAGGCGATATGGATGATAAAGATACTTGTTGGATTGTTTGGTTAGATGGTGGATCCAACTGTGATCTACTGTGATAATGAGAGTTACATCAAGCTCTCTGAGAATCCTATATTTCATGATCAATCCAAGCATATAGGTATAAGATATCACCATTTACGGGATTGTGTGCAGAGGCAGATAATGTTGCTACACCACATTCCGAAAAAGGACAATATATTGACATTTTGACAAAATATTTGTCAATAGGGAAGTTCAAGTTCCACAGGTTCAAGATAGGGGTGGTTGATAATCTCTTTCTTGTTGAGAGGGAGTACTGAAAATGTAGCAATAAATTATCAATTTTATTTTTCCTTGATTAAATTGAGAAAATTTAAATTTTCACACTAGTAGCATGTACACACATATGCAGATATGTGATATATATCGCACTTGCTTCATTGCTTCAAAGGTTTTAGCGAAATTCCCAAGGGCATTCCCTAATCCAACCAATGTCTTGTTATCCCAAATTTCCTTGGATGCTAATACAATCAAATCCAAACCAAATTTTTCGTGAATCCCTCCTTGTCAGGGAAAATTTCTTCGTCTAGAATTAAAGGTAGAGGCCACTTGAGTTGAAAAAGCATGGAACATTCTCAAAGACCAAATTCCAGTCTTATATGCTAGTAAAAACCACAGTAAAAAAGTATTTTTCTCCTAGCTCCAGTTTAATGCGCCCCTTATGTTTTTTCCATAATCAATTTGAGTATGTGTTTGCATTTTCCAACATCAACTTCAAATAATCGAGCTAAATTTGATAGAATACTTTCATTTAAAAATTACTTATGTACACCCTAATGATGCAAAGAAAGTCAAGTTAACCCCTTTTTCTTCCCAAAATTAGATCCTCATAATCCCCCATATCTCTCACACAATAGGATTTAGGTCGATTTTCAAAGATATGACTGAATTTCCATCACTCTAATTTCCTATAACCAGATCAAGTTGACCTTTTAGCACTGTTGTAGAAGAAACCATGTTATTTGTATGTAAAGAGGAAACCTTGAATCTTTCAAGGTAAAAGATGAAAAAACACTCACCAAGAAATTTTCATACAACAATCCTATGCTCTTGTGGTTGGCATACACAAAACCATACAATGTCATATGCACAACCATCATAATCTATCGAAAGGGTTTACTAGGGAATAAACTTGGGCAAGATCAACTCCTCAAATCCAATCAATAATAACTAACAAGTTATAGTTATTTGGTTTTGTTTGAGTAAGGAAATGTGATGGAGCTTTAATCACACCATGAATTTGTCACTTGGAACCCTGAATTGACCATGAAGAATGGGGATATTTGGGTTTGTGACTTATTCTTTGTTTGATTCTAGCCCTTTGTTAAAACATTAAAATTACAAGTAAAAAACCCAAGTGTGTGTGTGTGTAACCAAATGGTTTGAAAAGTATAATTTAGGCCCTCACATGACCACAAATGGCACAAATTTCAAAGGGTGAGAAAAATTAATGTTATTGTTTGAAGGCTAGTGTTCTTCATCGTGGTTAATTTCTATTCTTTGTATCAAAGACTGCGAGTATAGCTAGTTTTGTGTTTCATGTGTTTGTGTACTTACCTCTTCATTTCTTTTCTTTTTTAAATCAAATATGAATGTTTCTAAGTCGAGGTTAGACCATTCCTTATTGACTTGTTATTTAGTATGAAGAGGTTGGAATAAAAGAGTGGTGAATGTATCATACATGTTGTCTCTTCCTTTATATAAGTGGTAGCTTCATTCATTATGTAATGGATTTGCGTGTAGATGTGGGTTATAAGTGAGGATGGACCTTTCTTCATGTGAAATTTTCTTTTTGAAATGAACCTTATTCTCTTTGAGTATTAGTAGGTTTAGTTTTTTACCATCCTACCTATGAACATCCAAGCTCATTAAAGGCAAGGACTATTGACATGAATAAATGAGTTTCTTGTGCCCAAAGTTACTCCATCTTATAACCATGGGAAGTGCTTGATTGGGTCTTATGCTATTTTTAAAAGTACCAACCCCATATCTTGTGAAAAAGTGAATCTAGCTCTAGACCACTAGATAATCTAAATACCTTTGTATTAAGACTTATGGAGAACCATATTTATTGTGAAGTTGTCTCCAACTCTTCTATCATGGAAATAGAATCCACAAAAAAAAATTCTTCCATTTCCAACTCTTCATGACTAAATTATGATAACAATTCAAACTTTTCACATGATCAACAAGGATGCCTTTAGTTCATGCATTGTGGATGGTTACAATGCCACAATGCCCAATTTTTGTTAATGAATAATGGTTGTAAAGTGAAAATATTCTATTTATATGTCATTCAATTTTTTGTTTTATGTTGACCAAATTTTTCTTTACCAATCATACATAGTTTAACTTACCCATTAAATTTTATTATTTTAATTAATTTATTTTTTTTAACATTCCCTCCGAAATTTTGCTTTGCTTTTGCGCTGCGCTAGTAAGGAAAGTTTCTTTCCTCCTGCTTTGCGCTACAATGAAAAGTTTTTCATCTTAAACCCTTTCCTGCCACTTCCTCATCTTGCATCATAGTTTCAGCCCCTGAGAAAAAACATATTCGTATGTTAACATGGATTCCTGGTCATAGGTGATTGTGGGCACTCGGCGGACTTCATTTTCCTTCAATACGATGAGAAAACTTATTTCTTTGTTAACATGGATTCCTGCTCGTAGTTGATTGTGGGCGGACATCATTTTCCTTCAATAAGGCAAAATCTTCTTCGGGTTTTCTTCACCGGTAAGATTCTTAGCTGGCTTTTGTTATTTTGTACAGGCATAGGTTATAAAACTGTTGTTACATGGCTTACACTGGAGTTTTCATGATTTCCTGTTTCTAGACTGTGGGGAGTTAATGAATACTTAATATTGTCCAATTGAACTTCTTATCTTCTTCAGAAGGCTATATGGTAAAAAAAAAATGGTAATATACAAACAGAACAACTTAAGCATAGTTAATGTGCTTTTATTTTTGGAACATTAAACCCTGCAGAGAAGAAATTTATAGTTATAGGACACATTTTCTTAGTAGACTTTTTAACATCACTGAAGCAATGTTGAGATCGTGGAGAAGCCTTTAACATACCGCTGTAGGTAGGGCTTCGATTTAGTCTTTTCGAAGAAGTGTTTTTATCTGACTATATAATTTTAGAATCAGACACAACCTGAAAATCAAGCACGTCAGTCTCTGTTTTCCTCTTATTCTTCTTACTATTCCTGAGATTGTTAATTTTTACTGCATGGAAGTTTTTTAAAATCTTCAACTTTCTAGAGTGAATGCTCTTTATATTTGTTTAAATAGAAGAAATGTTGCCATATTTTCTCCGAGGTTTGTTGCCGTGAAGAAGAAATAAGTGAAAACGACATCCCCTGCAGTAAAGGGAATAAAGTAATGGTTATAGGAGGGGATAGTTACTGTGGATGGGTAACAGCTTTGCATCTTTCAAACAGAGGATACTAGGTTGCGGTTGTTCATAGCCTTGTCTGCAGGTTGTTTGACCAGTAGCTTGGGATTGACTAGTGGCCTAACGGTGAAATTAATGAAGAATTACCCCTATCAAGCCTCATTATTACAGCCTCTGTAAAGCCTTGGCTGTTCAATGCACATGTAAATGAAAAACCTTCGAATTTTGAAGCCATCTTGGGGAGCTAGTTATAATTTTGAAGCCACAACTGTTGAGTTACCTTTATAAAAATTGAATTTATAGAGCCCTCTTTATAGGAATAGGAAAGCACAAATTTTGAACATGTAGAAACATCAGTTTGTTAATGTTGAGGCTGAGCTTTATAGGGTGCAAAAAGAGTGCCCTGAGTTAAAAAAAACAACTAAGTGCAGCAGAAGATGTGAAGGAGAAAGTTCTGAAGGAGCTGGATTGAAAAAAGAAGCTCATAAATGATTTAACACTGAATTTGGTAAGACTAGAGACTGCAAAACAGCAGCAAATTCTGTGGCCTTGTTTGGACTGCAAAGGGCTAATCTGTGACAACGCAGGCCTGTTCAAGGCATTTCCAGGGATAGTGAGGGTCAGCAAG
This sequence comes from Pinus albicaulis, assembly GCA_034641835.2. Taxonomy (NCBI): domain Eukaryota; kingdom Viridiplantae; phylum Streptophyta; class Pinopsida; order Pinales; family Pinaceae; genus Pinus; species Pinus albicaulis. The sequence continues at coordinate 451,204,219 of CM076574.1, read as the reverse complement.
TGAGGTCTGGGCAGCAAATAGCCCTGAAACCCTATCTGAGGCATGTGGCCCACCTTGAAGAGACCTGTGGAAAGCGAAATTGTTTGAAGGGTAAATCTTTGGGGCAGCCTAGCCCTGAGGCCAAATCTGAGGCAGCGGCCCATCTTTAAATACTAGAGCAGGAAGTTTGAATTTGGGCAGCAGATCTCCAAAGGAACCCTTTGTGACAGCGAGGGCTTGATTAAACCTTGCTGAGGTTGCAGACAACCCCGGAAGGGGTCTTTATGACAGCAGCTGATCCGTAACGTAAATTCATCATTCTTGAAGTTCTGTTGAGGTCAGCAGGTCTATCTGACCTGGAAACTGTGGCGCCAGGCCCTCCTGAGATCTAGTTTGGGGTGAAGGACTATTTGGGGAAGCATAGGCTAGCTCAAGGATTTTTGGAGCATGAGCTCACATTTTCTAAGGAAATCTGTGTACTAGCTGTGGAAGGGTTGTTGCCTTCCCACTCAATTTCAATTCTTCATCTCGAAAGCTTCTTGTAATATTGTTTTATATGTAACTAGATTACCTGTTATTGAACTGGAAAGTGAATAGCAACTTCTTTATTTTGTCTAGGAAGTTGCTTAGGAAAGTTTGACTTCAAGAAACAACTGAAAATAATTATTATTACATATTTGATTGTATAAGTGAACGCATTATTATCGAATATAAGGATCCCGCGAGAAAAAACTGAGACAAATGAAGTCCAAATCTAACAGAATCCCTGAATATTTTCACTGAGTTGTTTTTATTTCTGTTCTTTGGAATTCAATGCAAAATAACTTGCAGATGAAGTAATTTGGCATTGTTTGTAAGGGAAGGGATTAACTCTTTGGATTTTCCAGGAGTCTTCATGGATTTTCCACCAGTGTTTCAACTTTTACTCCAAACCAAAATCAGTACTATCTGAAGAGACTTTGCAGTATTTTATACACGATCCATCCTATTTCCTAAAGTCAACTCCGCGTTTGATTCTGAATCTATTTTCTCAAGCAAATCATGATAGACTGACCATTATACATAATGATCTTAATTTATTTATTTTTTAGTTCACCCTCTCTCTATATAAAGACGTACCGCTCCGTTTGTCTAACATAAGCACAAGTCATAAGACTGATTATTCGAGAGAAGAAGCGAGAAATCGAGAATATCACAGAGTCAGGATCTAAGCAAACATGTGGGGAGAAGTACTAGTAGGATTCGCAGCTGCTTTTGTAATTTGGTTTGTATTTTCTCTACTTTTCTGTAAAGGCAGGAGTGATGGTTGTCAAGGAAATGGAGAAAAACCACTTCCTCCTGGCAGTATGGGATTGCCTTTCATTGGCGAGACTTTGCAATACGTTACTCCTTTCAAGAGCTCCACCATTGGACCTTTTCTTCATGAAAGGATGTCAAGGTATAACAAAATATCCTCAAACTGCGTTAAAATGTTTTTAATTATTTCTTGTTCTAGCTGCACTGATCTACAGCTTCGGTAGGGTGATCCATCAATGCAAATAAAATTCAGGGAGGGGCTTAGAGCATATTGTTGTATGAATTTCTTTGTCAATGGTTTCAGTATTAGCATTCTTCAGTATTGGGCATTCTTAATGGTTGGTTACTCTGAAAGAGCAGGAACCATGATTGGACAGGGCAGATTGGAACCAACCATCCCATGCATGGTTTTAATCTTGTTCATCTATAAATTATAGTTCATGTCAGTTTTGGACAGAGGACCAATGGGAGATAGATAATGAGTGGTGGCAAGGATCGGGAATAATGAATAGTAGGTTGGGACCAATGAGCGTATTCATGATTTCAACTTTTCCATTCCCAGTTCATTACCTGCAGTCATTAGCAGACAGTAGGATATTTAAAGATTCTTTAGCCTTGGCAATACATAATTAAATGTAGTTGGGTAGTGTAGGATAGTTAAAGATTCTTTAGCCTTGGAAATACATAATTAAATGTAGTTGGGTAGTATAGGTCCACAGTCAGATTTAAACGAATTTAAATTTAAAGGTGGGTGTATACTGCGAAATTGCATTTATTATCTTATATTTCAGAGAAATATGTATCGCCAAATAACAATGAACCCACTAGGATAATGGTTTTTTAGCCTTGGCAATAGATAATAATTTATATTTAAAGGTGGGTATATAAATTTAAATTTAAAGATGGGTATATACTGCCAAATCTCATTTATTATCTTATACCTCAGAGAAATATGTATAGGGAGATAACAATGAACCCACCAGGATAATGGTTTTTTATCCTTGGCAATAGATAAGGATGGCCCTACCAAGATAATGTCAAGTGAGTGTAAGTCATGTGGTGGGAAGGGTGGTTATAGATAGGTTTAAATTTTATGTTATGATAGGTTTGTAAAGAGATTATTCACCTTGATTCTTCATAATAACAAGTAAATGTTGTTAGTGGACTTAGCTAATACCTAATACCAATTTAGTACAACAAACCTCAGAAAAAATGGATAATGACTACCCTAAAGTACATGAATCATGAATGGGTTTGTTGGAACTAAGTAACTCAATCTTGGTTTCAAGCTGGTCCATTCATGGAGCATGCTAATTCTGAATGCAGAATCAATATGACAATTATCTGTATGAGATAGTCAGATGTTTAAGAATTATTGTAATCTTAGCAATGGGTAATGATTGCTCAGCTTTTGTATAGTTTTGAATTTTATCTGATTTCCCAAATGAACAGAACAAGTATGGAGATGTATTCAAGACAAACATATTTGGGCAACCTACTATCATAACGACGAATGCAGAAAGCAATCAGTTCGTTTTCCAAAATGAGGGACGATTGTTAAAATGCGCTTATCTGGCTGGCTTTGTGAACATAGTAGGAAAGTATAACATTCTCCAAACTCACGGATCCATGCACAAAACGCTTCGCCAGCTAAGCTTAAATCTAGTGGGCTTTGAAAATCTCAAGGACAGATTGTTTCCGGATGTGGAGACGCAAGTTATTAGAAACCTTAGCAAATGGGAGGACGGTAGCGTTATAAACTTAAAAGGACGAAGTTGCCAACATAAGTGTTTTTTGTTCAAGTGTTATTTGAATATTTTGAAAATTTAGTGCAAGTTATATTTCTAAAATTTGCAATCAAACATTGTGCAGTTTTTAGATTCCAGGAATATTAAGGATTTTTTTAGATTTTATTGAAGAATTTGATCTTAAAGAAAAGGTCAAATAGTTCAGATTCTTAAAATATTCTCCATAAATACTTTCAGTTTCCATAGTTCTTTAATTCCTAAATTTTAGTGATTAGATTACACAATAGCTCATTCTGGGTTTCACTGTTTTGGCCAGATAACATTTATCATGTTGATGAACCGGCTCATTGGTTTTGGCTTGGAGACTGCAGAATCGAAGATACTCATGCAGAGGTTTGAAGAATATATGTCAGGACTGTGCGCGTTGCCTATCAAGCTTCCTGGCACTACTTACACGAAGTGTTTGAAGGTCACACCCAGAACCCAAATCAGTTCGAAAAGGAAGTTTATATATAAAATCTTTTACAAAATTGTATAAATCATTTGAAAAATTAAAACTATCTTTACAATTTCTGTTTCATTATTTATATTTAAAAATAAGAACTATTATTTAGTTATAAATAAATAAATATTATTTATCATATCTCTATGTTATATAATATTGTGTAAATTACCATATAGTCAAACTATGTTATATAACATATTGTGTAAACCATATGGTCAAACTATGTTATAAAATATTGTTTAGACGATATATTCAAAATTCAAATCTTTATAAATATATATGGTTTAATACTTCGTGTAATATTGCAGGGCCGAGATCATGTGACCAGGACTCTAGCAAATATTATTTCTGAGAGAAAGTCTGGGAAGAAGGTCTGCCAACACGGACTTCCTAGATAAAGTGCTAGAGTATCAAGCAGATCATGACGACGAGGAGTTTAGCAATGATGTCATCGTCGATTTCCTCTTTGCATTTCTCTTGGCAGGATATGACACCACTTCCATCGCAATGACCATGGCTGTTCAATATCTCTCAGAGAAGCCCAAAGCTCTTCAACAACTGAGGGTAAGTTCCAAATTTTAATGTTTTAGTCTTATCAGTCCAGTCTATTGTTATTATAAATATCATAATAGTGTTGGATCATGTGCAGATCTAATTTAATTTGGACGGATACAAAATTTTGAAGCATAATTTTCTAAAATATAATTAAGGCAAAGATGATGTGGGATTTTCATATTTTTGACAAATTTATATTATTTTTATCGTTACAATTCATATAAAAAAATTTATTTTGCAAACAAGAAAACTGTGTGGATTGCACCTCTAGAATCTAGATCAAACTAACTTTTTCATATTGTATATTGTGCAGAGAGAGCATGAAGCTATCCTCCTCGCTAAAAAACAGAAACAGGAAAAGATGTTGAACTGGGAGGACTACAAATCCATGGAATTTACATTAAGTGTAATAATCTTTAGATCCTGACCATTACAGATTTATTTGAGGTTCACTGGCATGAAAAGTTCCTCCTAACCTTTCTGTGCGTTGAAACAAGTGATAAAAGAGACATTGCGCCTGTCAAACGTAGGACCCTTTTTGTTTCGAGAATGTGTACAGGACACAGCAATCAAAGGTAGTTTTAGGGTACAAATTTAATTCAATTTTTTAATTGATATTAACTTAGATATATGAGAGATACAATATTCCATCACCACCATATTTTGACTTAGATATATTATTTTAAATCTATCAATGAATTATATTAGAGATACATTATTTTATATTTATCAATGAGTTATATGAGAGATATAGTTGATTTGAAAAAACTAAACTGATCTGCCACATTGATTAAGCAGGATACCGAATTCCTAAGGGGTGGAAGGTCGTTGCGTGCACAACTGCTGTTAGGCATGATCTAGCCATTTTCCCCGAGCCTTCGTGTTTCAATCCATGGAGATGGCAAGTAAGTGATATTTAAATGATAATTAATATTAATATTATAATTCACTCCATTTCCTTTCTGACTCATGGGGCTTGATCTGGGCTGCAAGGCAGCAAAGAGGTGGCAGCGAAATCTGGCTGATTCTTGAGGCTGGTTCTAAGGTCAGACTAAAAGTATTAATAGGGTTTGCTGATGCATTAGCAATTGCAATGTATCTAAAACTGTATTGTGCAATTTGGAAGGGCTATGGGTTTATAACCCATTATGTTCTGCTGGATTGGTTTCATGCATATCAGTTGGTGGAATTAAATGCTGGTTATACTGTTTATTGTATTCAATATTGTCTCCATTCGCAAAAATTGAAAGAACACTGTGATACTAGTTAGAATACAAATCTTGCCGTGTGCTCTTTTCAACCCTAAGGGCAATTCTTCCCCCGGGGATATTACACATCCAGTGTAAATTCAATGTGATAGCACTAAAGCAATTCCTAGAACAATACTCAAAGCAGATAAAGAGAGAATTTAATACCTAAGTGTCTACCTAAAAAGCCAAATATCTACCCAAAAAAACATATAAAAGAAGGCGCAAGTCCAAGAAAGTATAAATGCAAGAAAAAAGAGAGAATGTCAATCTCTGTGAAGGGTAGCATTAGCACTGGCTCTTAGAGTTACAGCTTACAGTAGAGTTCAATCTAGAGCTAGAGCTAATACTGATTACCAAGGATGTGTGAGGTAACAAAAAAGACTCCTCATTAGAGTTAGCAATACTTGTAAATGGTCCAATGCATAGCAAATGATATCCTCTGATGAGTCAACGATACTTAGAGGGCCTGACCATATGATCAAAGCACAAGCACAAGAAATGGAAGCCTAACTCTCCTGACATCCAAGGTAGTGGGAAAGAGATTCTTGATAGAAACCTGGTTGCTCAAGCAACCCTAAGTGGTGGGACACTGGACAAGGGCAGTTTATATTGGATCTATCTATGTTGAGAAATATAGCTTGGACAAGAACTTCCACATATGTTTAGGGTGAACGTGTCAGAAGTCTTATATTTAGATGTTGAGTTTAAAGAATATTTAGTGCATTAATGACTTAGACGGTAAGATTAATCTCAATCAGACATCTCACCAAAAGATTAGGGTTTTGGTAAACTATGGTTTCGATGAAAAGTAAAAAGATAATTAAAATAGGTCAAACACAATTTTTATTAGACGGGACAGCAACTGGAAGGGAACAAGAGAGCAAAGCACATTAGCTAGGAGAAGCATTACCATATCACAGGCTGTACAGCAAATACTCACAACCATACAGACCCATACAGTGTCATACCATATTGAATCGCAAGTCATACAACCATACAACAAGGTATATAACAGAAATTGGTGTTTTCTCAGTTCCCTTCACGTTGTACCTCTCTAGCAGGCCATACAACTCAAGTTGGGGTGGATTTGTTTACCATGCAACTACTAGGATTTAGTAGCTGTGTAGATTGCCTTGTTGGCATTAATTAGTTGAATGATAAGAAGATTTGACAGAGAAAATTACATGCATATGTCTGAATTATTTTATGCTTCTTCTATTTACTATTTTCAGCTACTGTGTGATTGTTGAAGAGTTATTTTATTAACAGAATATTAAGACAGTGATCACCTAGGAATAGGGAAATCAACAGGGTATCAGAGATTTTCACTAATTAAGTTTCTCAAGGGTTTCAAAGTTTGTGCTTACCTATTTACAGGATCTAGGATTTTGTGCAATAGATCTTACGGATGGCATCAGCTAACCTCATATTTGAGAAATGATTGGAAGGTGCCTAAAGATCCACAATAGTTCGCAGCTTAGAAGAAGGAAGAGGAGGGCAAGCAGATGATTATTGATACAATAAAGGAATATTTGATTCCTCACGTATCCATGAAGAAATCAGTTAAAATATGTTCTACTCCCAAATGGAGAACATAAACAAAAATATGATATTGTGAAACAAACTCATATCCATAAAGATGATCACATTAGACACAGTTACTAGTTACCTATTGAAGATCATGAAGTTTCATGATCAACTTAAGTTAGTTGGGGAGAAGAGTGAAGACGCATGATGAACATGGCATTAAATGGTTTCTCAGCTTCATGGGAACCGTTTGTCAAGGACATCTCTGTTCATGAGCATATTCCCACCTTTGTGAGGTTGTAGAATGACTATCTAAGAGACCCAAATGGCGTCAAAGGCCAGCAAGAAGGGCAGTGAAAATAGCCAAGCCCTATTTGTACAGGAAAAAAAGGGTAGAAGAAAAGGACCCAGCAAGAATAAGGAGTCGACCTCAAAGCTAGGGAATATTTTGAGCAATGTCAAGTGCTTCATTTGCCATAAGCACAAGCAACATACATTGCAATGTCCAGATAAGAAGGCCAAACGACAGAGCTCTAGGAGCACGCACTCTATAACCCAGTATGGGGCAGATGTTATCATATACGATAAAAAACACAAGTACATTTTAGAGTAAAAAATACAAGTCACCTTTAGAGATGCTAACACCACAACAGGCAAGTTGAATCCCCAGAAATTAGGAAGACTAAATGCAGAGTACAAGACAGTAAATGGCATTAAGACGACTGATTCTAGGGTGCATGGGAGCCCTTAAAACACTGACCACAACATCATAAATTATTAATTTCTGGGATATGATCAAAGAGTAAAAATAATGGCTAGGACCTAACACCACAACAGGCAAGTTGAATCCCCAGATGCGCGGCTTTAAAGAATGTTACCTCCCTTCTGCCTTTGACAGAAAGCCAAGTGAAAATGTTTTTAGTTTTCTAAATGAAGTTATGTTTTAATATGGTTGATATGCTTAGGTTCTGATTCACGGTGTGTGGGTATAATGAGTGATCTTTTCGCCAATGCCTTTGCCTTAGTTTTTGTCACAAAGCCTTATCCCTGTGGATAGTGTTACATTAGTCGATTCAATAGGGCCATCCTTTGGCGCCTTTCTATATTTATGGACTGTTGATGCCTTGGGTTACTTGTTGGAGGCAACTTTCATTGTAAGGTATATCAATATTATTATTGTTTTAAATGGTTCAAAGAGGTTAATAATAATATTAAATAACTATTTTGAAGATTAATCTTGCTTGCACAGATGTTGTGGTGTCTTTAGTGCCCATTTTTAGTCTTGAAAAAATTTATTTTTGGCTTTTTGGGTTGGATTTGTCTCTGGAGTGGACTCTTTCTACTTGGTTTATATTTGTCATGGAGTGATTTTCAAATTTGATATTATTTTTAGGTTTGGGTTATCACTTGTGGACTCGTGAGATGCAGGAACTGATCTATTTTCTTTCATTTATCGAAACTCTGGATTTTCTTCATGTTATTTGCTTATATGTGATATATCAAAGACTTGATTTGTCCCTAGCCTAGGAATTGAGCACAAGACTTCCCTCTACACAGGGATGTCATGGATCTTTCCAGCTTCTTGATAGGCCATACTCAAGTAGTCTGCTTCAAATCTGAATATGTCCTTGATTCTTATGCAACCTGGATTTAGAGACTTGGTCCTTGCTGCTCAAAACATCTGAATTGTCCTCCAGCTTCTTTATTTTACTGGGCTTGGTGACAGTGATGTTTTTTCAAACTATTTTTGTTCCATACAAATACTTGGGAAATGCTACATTTCAAATGAATAGTAATTTTGTCTTATAATAAATGTTTATTGCCATCTCATAGGAAATTAACGACTTCCGGCACACTTAGGCTGCTAATTTTATTGCAATCATTTTTTTTATATACTTTAGCACCATGTTTTGTCATACCTTGTGTTTTAATACAGACATTTATTGAAGCTTTGTTTACCCACAATCAAATTGATATTTCCACCTAGAACCGAACTATTACAAAAGCTTGCTACAAAATGTTAATTTACTATTACCATTTTGTTTAGTATGTTACTTCTATAGCCAGGGTTTTTTGCAAATATCTAGTAAGGAATGCAAATGCACCATTGCTAAAATGCATTAAGGAGTTGCATTGTTCAGAAAAACTGAAACGTACATGGTTTTTCTTTTACTGTTGCAAAATTTTGATTTCATCTCACAACTTCAATTTTATAGATTATAATAGGATGTCATAATTTAAGTACTATACCTTGTGGTGTCCAGGTGGTATAAACTAATTCAAAATTTCTTTGAGAAAGGTGATGAACGTGGTTTGCATCTAGTTCAAGCTAACTTGAGGCCCTTGATTTTGTGAAGGACAAAAGACAATACTGCAAAGAGGGAAGGTATGAGTGTAGAATTGGGCTTTCATTTGGCTTTTGATGTCCAGTCCCTTTGAGTGATTTCTAATATTTGTTCATGAATATTCAGACCCATTCTTGTTCTTCCTCCTACTGATGTACAAGTGATTGAGTGTGAAAGTGATTGAGTGTGAGTTTACTAAAGCTGAGAACAAATTTTATACAGCTTTGTATAGAAGATCTAAGGCAAACACTTCTCTGATCCATGGAAAGGAAATATAATAATAGTTTTTATTCATTTTTTTTGTGGTGATTTTGGTTTGACTTAAAAAATATATGGTGTTTATTTCTATTTACAGGTCCAGTTTGATCAACTTGTTGAACAAGGCAAGGTTCTTCACAATTATGCATCTATTATGGAATCTATTTTGAGGTTGTGCCTATTGTGAACGTCCTTTTCTTGTCATGAGGTAGGTTCTACTTTAGAATGTCCTTCATAAAATGATTTTGATTGAAAAACATTATGTTGAGCCCCAAACATCAAGAGTTTTAATTGTCTTATGAGCTATTATATGTCAAAATTTGTTCTAATTGCTAAGTTATCAACTGCTGTGGTGATACACAATGACAACAGCTGGGCTAATACACAAGAGTGTTCTAATTCGAATAAGATGGCATAGAATTTGTTCTAATTGCTACTTTATCAGCAATTGGGGTGATACACAACAATCATCTGATATGTATAAGCAGGCAAGGTGTTTTCTTCGAGGAAGCCAAATGTGTGTTAATGGAGATTCTAGTTCTATATGTTCCAAAGATTACATTGAAGAAGTGGTCAAAGAAATTAGTAACGGTGAATGAGGAGAGTGCCCAATCTGTCTTGAATGAGTTGACGACGCAGTCATGGTTTGTTGTGTACATCATATGTGTCATTAGTGTCTACTAGCAAGTTTGTGTAGCTCTTTGAGCAGTGGTTGTATTGCTTGTGTTAATTCTAGTTAATTTTCTAGATTAATTTGTTTGTCTACTAGCAAGTTGGTGTAGCTCTTTGAGCAGTGGTTGTATTGCTTGTGTTAATTCTAGTTAATTTTCTTTGTATGGCTAGATTAATTTTCTTTGTATGGCTAGATTAATTTTTTTGTACATTATTGTTTATTATTAGCTTTTTGTGCAAGTCAAGCTGCAAGGGTGTCACAGTGAGCTAACTCGTTTGCATGATTATATATTTTACAAGGATTATGCCATCATGTGTTGAATGTTTTTTAAAAATCAATCTCTATTATACAATTTCAAGGACTTCCATAACTCCTCACATAATTTTGTAAAGAGTGCTAGCTCAATGGAAGAGCACCTGCCATGCAGGAGGTTGGTGGTTCGATTCCACTGTACTCTAATATGAATTATTCAATGATGTTGTAGATTTTTTTAATTAAATATTTTAATATTGATTTATTTTAATGGAGAGATATTTTTCTGGATTCATTGTTTTATATTGTCTCTAGAGAGACAATAGAAAGGATTAAAGACATTGTCTCCATAAAGACATTATGTCTTTAGTTCCAACTATTGTCTTTATAGAGACAAATTTTAAGACAATAATTTGAGACAATTACCCAAAAATTGTCTTAAAACCCCCCTTTGTGTTGTAGTGCTACTATTGTCTCTAGAGAGACAAAAATGAAACTGTCTCTAGAGAGACAAAAATGCTTGTGTTATGTATTGTCTTTATAGAGACAATATTTTAAGACAATTTAATTTTAAGACAATTTAATTTGAGACACCCGCTTAAAGACAATATTTAAGACAATACACAAGTTTTCTTTTGTCTTAAGTTAAGACAGTTTACCCAAAAATTGTCTTAAATATTGTCTTAAAACCCCCCTTTATGTAGTAGTGATATGAAACATCAGATTATTTGAAAAATGTTATGGGCACAATAACATAAATAGATTGTTGGGGGTATAGAAATGATGCAGTTGAGTGAGTTGTTGAGGAAGTATTTCCTGATGAAGGAGAATGCAATGGTCCTTGAGGGAGACAAGTTGTCAGCTTCATGAGTAGGGGTTGTTGTTAGCTTAAATTTTGCGAGTTGCCTTTTTTTGGGTGTGCCACAGCCTTGATCTTGTCGATAATTCATCAACTGGCTACTAATTGAATGCCTCCTCGGAGAGCTTATCTACTAGTTGATTGAGCTCATGATAAATGTGGGTGAAGGATGACTATTCTAACTCCTAAATGCGCGACCAAATTTGAGACATTAGGGATTGAAGCTACACATTTTACTTATAAAACTTGCATTAGCCCAGTCAACAACTATTTGAGATTCCCGTCTCTTGCAAACTCTTCAAATTACCACAAGCACTTTCCAACTAAAGAACAACAAACAATGATGATAACTCGACCTTTAAATTGGAACTAGGAGCCTGAGTATATCTGATATGAATGAATTGAAATGAACTTATATACAAAACACAATGAAGAGCAATAATAATCAACATATAAGGAGAAACACACTTTTTTAATGAGATCACCTGGAGATTCTCTGATAATTTGAGTGGGATTTCCTTCAAAATTCCTGCAAGATATGTTTCCGGTCAGATGTACGAAAAAACACGGGACATTATAGCTACGTAACTTGATCTTGCACGAAAAATGAATTGCTTCACCCAGAAAAATTTATTATGAATTCCATTTTCGTGTGATCTCAAGATGTGGGTAAAGTGCATTATATAAGAAAATAAAAATGTTCATGAAATTCCCATGAAAGTGAGTGCATCGATCGATTTTAAGTTTGTTGTTCCATGTTGGTATCTCTACTGTAGAGTTGTGGGATAGTTGTATCATGTTACTAAACTATATTCAGTAAATAATCTTGCACTTGCCTTGATATTTGAGGAGTAGTGCATTTTTATGTGCAATTATATGGTCTGCGATCTCCTAATTGTGAACTATGTATTAAATATCTAATTGGATGTTAGCTAAGGTTTTCCATAGGTATAACATACCCAATTTTCACCCTCTGAGGGTTATCTTTCCCATGATCATAGACAACTTCTGATGACAACTATAATGAGGCCACTTGCAATGCTTCTTCTAGAATTTAAAGGAAACACCTCCTTGAAGAAAAAATAAATAAATAAAACAAGAAGAAATGTTTTAACAATATAGTTAGAAAACAACTAACAACCCTCTTGAGGTGGAAAATTCCAGCCCAATTGAAAGAAGCGAGAAAACTCAAGGTATTACATAGATAAATCAGGACAATTGTGCAACTTTTTCAAGGATGAAACGAGAACGTTTTCTGTACATGATAAGAAATTATTTGCAAATGAGAAGATACCACAGTGGGCATGCACAAGAAGAAGAACCAAAGAAATAAAATTCAATAAAGGAAGCACAACCACCACTCCAAACTCTCTTCTCTAAAACACATACAATCACAATAAATCCCACTGAAGCTTACAAATTTATCAAGCCCTAATTAACTTACTAACAAATTCAACAAGCCAACATGCTACAATTTATTAAGTCGCCCCCAAATCAATTAGTAATTATTGCATGAATGTAAATTTTTTGTAATTTTATTTAAAAGGTAGAAATTCTCTCAACAGTGTATAGAATATATCCAAGAGTTTAAAAAAATGAAAATTTTCCTACCTCCACAAGGTATCATCACACCCGGATAGGTGACAACATACAAGTCTAAATCTTCTACCTCTAAGTCTCAATGGCACTTCAACATGTCAATAACATACTTGCAACAATGCTTAATGAGTTTTGTCTATTGGATAAAGAGATGTACATCGATCCATCCAAAAATAAACATCTCAATCAATCCAACACCATAAATTGTGCTAAATCATCTCAATCAATCCAACACCATAAATTGTGCTAGATAGTTCATCATGTTATTTAAAATATTACAATATGGTCTTATGTTAGCTCACATATTCCTTGAATATTTGAAAGGCAAACTGCCTTAGCACAGTAGACCAGAAATATCTGTACTCTAAAAGACAAAAAAAGACAACAAACTAAAATAGGAGCTTTAACTCTAATCTAGACACTTCATTCTTAGCAACATGATATCTAATGAAGATGATACGTGGAGCTTCATATATTGTCTATCACATGTCAAACCGAGTGAAAAAATACATGCATAGAACACATAAGAAATAGGGTTCATAGATTGACTTGTATTATATGGTTTCAAACCCTTCTTGTCTCCTTCAAGGGGGTTTCTTGAGGTCTTCAAAAAGACTTCCTTTTGCTAACCAAATGGATCGTTTCTTTCACACATGTATGTAATTGTTTCATGATCCTTGTGGAATATACAATATATTATAGAGGGGTTTTGAGTAGTAAGCTTTCCCCAGGAATAACTGGTGCTGTGGTTTTGATCTATTCTTCTCTTCTTCATGTGATTGGCAATTGTGTTGTTTTTAATTCCGCAAAATTTTTGTAGAAGCGATTCAGTATTTAACTTTAGTGCATTGCTAGATCGAGTGAATCCATGCAAGACATATTTTGTATTAAATTTCTACATGGCATCCGAGCACATGAAATTGCAGTAGTTAAGAAGGAGTTGAGTTTGTTGGTGGAAAGAATTCGAATTTGTAGAAACACTTTCTTGGCTCTACAACTTATTCAAGATCGAAATGGCTTACAATGGCTTGAGGTTAGAGTATGCACTTGAGGGCGGCTCAAACTACATTTCTTGGAAGGAAATGATCGAGGCAGTACTCGAAGAAAATGGCTTGAAGGAATTCATGGAAAAAGATGTTCCTAATCCTGATGCTGCAAATCTTGATGCATAACGAAAGAAAGTGGCAAGGGCGAGGACGATATTGTTGGAGGGAGTACGAGACCACATTTTCTCAAGCCTCCATGGGAAAGCCACACCATATGCTATGTGGAAGGATTTGATGGATCCATTCCAAAGCAACAACGACCATAGGAAATTGGCGCTCAACTGTAAACTCAGGTAGATCAAGATGGAAAAGAACGACACTGTTCTGGTATCCTTAACAAAGTTTGTCCAATGTTAGGATGAACTTGGGAGTGTAGTAATAACTGTTGTTGATGATGATTTGGTGATTTTGGCTCTCCTAGGACTTCCTAAGAGTTGGAACAGTTATGAAGACTCTGCCAACGGACGGGAAAAATTGCCAGATTGGGAACGACTATGGTCGGATCTAGAGCAGGAGGAGTTCAGGCGGAACACTAGAGATGGCTCTTCATCAAAGCATGATGATGAAGAGGATTGTGCTTTGGCTGCCAAGGCAAATAAGGGGAAGGGGAAGAAATTCCATTCTAAATCTGAGGCCGATGAAGATGGCAAGGAGCACAACATGTCCAAAGTGAAGTTTTTTCAGTCTCACGAGAATTGACATATTACCACAAATTTCCCACAAAAGAAGAACAACAAGATGGTTGATGGAGCTGTAGCTAGTGAGACCCTTGCCTCACAATTTGAGAATGTCTTCTCACTTATTACATGCATGGTGTCAAGTGCAATGAGTTCGATGTGGTACTTGGATAGTGGTGCATCTTTCCACATGACGGGAGACAGATAAATTTTCAGTAGCTTGGAGGAGAAGGACCTCCAGATGCATTTCCTTTTTTGAAAGACAATACATAGTAATAGCTTTTCCAAACATTAGGTAAACCTATTACACAATTATCTTATTGTTTTGTTGATGGAGTTATGATTTAGTGGTAAGCAAAATAATTCCTTTTAAAGAATATTTATTAATTTTTAATTTTAAAATTAATAAAATGGTTAGAAATAGTTCAAATTAAATTTTATTATTTTCAACGATGTTGAATTGAATTATTTGAGTTTTGTAATGAATGCGTTCAGTGACTAGTTCTTGTTTTTTCAATTTAGTCATGTTGTATTTTTAGCTTGAATTTTGTAGAAAATTTTGTGGTTAAATTTTGATTTCTGTTATTCAAACTGTGTTTTAACTACATAAATAGATTTATTCTATTATGCAGATTTCACCAAAGTTAATTTAATTAGATTAACTAATTAAATATTTTTAAATTTGGAAGTGTGGCCTTGCTCCACACGACAATATTTATGATATATTTTGTCTAATCATTAAACAGGAGTGTCTTTCAATGTATTTTTTGTAATAACATAGGTGTGAGTTTACCTTAATGTCCATAATTACATTTATTTATAGTTACGTTTATCAAAAAATGAATCTGGATTCCATGAGAAGGAGTTAAATACCTCATTAAAGAATTTTAGTGTTGATTTGCTAAGTGCCCTCAAAGAAACAATGTAAAAATATGGGAAGTTTATGATTTTCAGGCCAATTGATCACCACAACAAAATAGAAATTTCAAATATGATGATTTCTACCATTTTAATGTTTGTTGTGATCATTTTAATAAATAATGTGAATGTGATTATGAAGAAAATGTTTTCACTCCATTTAATACGCAAATTATCCATTTTTTTATCATTTTAATAAAGAATATTGATGGAGAAGAAGATGTTTTTAATAATTTAGAAAATTTTAGAGTAAATGTGGCATTATTTTGGTAAAAGATTGTAATAACAGACTCCTATAATGAAAAGAATCGATAATATCAACCTCCTTCCGATTATAATGACTTCATTCCCACGAGTTGTCATATTTACCAAAATGCACTCATAAGCTGTCTATGCATAATACTCAACATACTGATTTCAGAACCTTTAAGAGTTTATGGAATAATAATGATCAATTAAAAATGAAGCTTTTTTTGTGGCTATTACTGATGGATAGGAATCTCACCTAGGAAAATTGGAAGAGGAAAGGGGCGATAGGACTGAGCTACTGTAGACTATGCATGATGAAGGATGAATACAATTATCATCTCTTTTACACTTGCATATTTTCCAGGAAAGTATTGAATATGTTATGTGAGTTTTTTAAGATGAAGGTGCCTAATTCGGAGAATAATACAGTTTTTATTCTATGGTGGCAAAAGAAAAGTCTTACTCTTAGAAACATCTTGACATTATTCCATTGGTTCATTTGGTGCTGCCAGAATAAATGGAATTTCGAGGAGGTGAGAAGCATCCCAAAGTGGACTGCTACTATAATAATAATACAAAACTGGGAAATGCTGAAAACTGTGCAGAGACCTCCAGTGGACCCTTCCAAGTGCATGAGACCTATTGAAATGCAGTACCCAACGGGCTTCTTTGATGGAGCATCACAACATTCTAGATGCGGGTGTGGTGCCTGGTTAATGATCTCGCTGAATTTTAATTATACGTTTTATTGGTATGGTGGCATAGGGACTAATATGAGAGCAGAAGTTCTAGCATTGTGGGGTTTATTATGGTTCGCCTCACAACTTTGTATTTAAAACATCTGGGTGTTTGGTGACTCAAAGGTTCTTCTTGATCATCTTAATAGGGGAACCATGTTTTTCCCAGGACATCTATTGACATGGCTGGAGCACATCAAAGTTTTAAGGAATCAATACTACATGTGGGGGTGTTTTAAGACAATATTTAAGAGAATTTTCCAATGAATTGTCTTAATTAGATACAAAAAAATTTTTTTGTATCGTCTTAAATATTTTCTTTAAGCAGGTGTCTCAAAATTACTATCTCAAACAATCATCTCGAAATTAGCATCTCAAAATTAGTGTCTCAAACAATTTTCTCTATAAAGACAATATAGAACACATATTATTATTGGCTCTATAAAGACAGAGGCATTATCGTCTTTTAAGAGACAATTTCATTTGTCTACAATTTGTCTCTATAGAGACACTTATATTTTTGTCTTTGTAGAGACGATAACATTTGTATCTTTATGGACAATAGCTAAGATAAAAAATGTATTGTCTCTATAAAGACTATATGTCAATAATTCAAAATATTGTCTCTCTAGAGACGATATGAAATAATATTTAAAAAATAAAAATTAACAAATCATTTTAAATGTTATTTTAAGGTGGTTTCAACATTTCAAGTTCCCAAATAGTGATTTTAATTTCCTTAAATCTCTATTTTTTATGGAAATAAAAAGAATAAATTCCACTTTTTTTAAAGCTAAGAATAGTCATTTTAAATCTAAGAGAAAAAACAATTTTCCAAAACTTAACAATTTTGGAAAGCAACCTTGAAACTAATAAGGCATCACACTTATATTCGTTGAAAAACATTCATGTCATTGAATTTGAACATGCAAAATCCTCATTTGGAACTTCATTTCATGACTATTATGAGGAAAAATAAAAATGTACAATATTTATCCATCTTACAAGAGATTTTAATCTCTGACATATAAATCGAAAAGGTTGAATCACATTAAATGCTGAAAAAATAAATTCATATCCAGTGGTTAGCTCCACCATTTCAACACCTTTGTATAATTGGAATTGGCTTCATTGATAACAAAAAATAACATAAATGTTTATGCATTTGAATCTACAATTGATTGCCCAATTTAGACTTAATTTCAGTGTCGCCATAACACAAATTTGTGTTAAATATCAACCTCGAATCAGTGTTAAAAATAAGCTTGAAATCGGTGTTAAAAATGAGCCTGTAATCTATTGTGTCATGGCACATATATGTGTTAAATATAAGCCTCTAATTGACTTCATAGCAAGCTGAAGTTGCAGAGAAGTCCATATCACTAGTTTTTTTCTGGGAAGTTAATCGTTTCTTGGAGGCACAACAAGCCACTCATCCTTCTTCCTGTTAAGAATAAAATAATAAATTTATGTAAGGCAAGTTTTATACCATTTCTCAACCATTGCAAGAGAGAAACTTACTGAAATAAAATAAATGAAATAGTTCATACCTAAAAAAAAATAAAAATTGTGCACTCCTAGTATTTCTTTCATTATCACTTGCCTTGTGTTGCCTGATTCCCCAACAGTGTCTAGTACAAAGAGCAGAAAATGGGCTGCTTTCACAAGATGGAGTACAAAAAGAAAAATAATATGCATATGGCTATGTTGACACCCACTTAAGTCAACAAAGCTGCAATATCAATGGCATCTCAAGGTATTTAAATGTTCTTTCCTCTTTCTCATACCTAAAACCCAACAATCTGAGAGATAAAACAAAGGTATATCTGCCAAATAGAAAAATTGAATAAACCTGAATAAAACAGATTATTGTTGGCAATCATGGAGCACCGTTGATTTACCTCAATGGCAATATATCTAGATAAGTTTCATTGTCAATCGAAAGCCTCTTTGGAAACTTATCAGGGATCTAAGAAAATGAAAACTAGATTTCACAAATGACTGAAGTGAGCCACATGCCATATGCATTGATCTCTTCAATAAATTTTATGTATATAGTATTATTCATCTTTTGTTGGCTACCATTTCCCATGGTACCCTCTGGTTACCACGAATCAGAACTGGAGAGCACCTCCTAGTGGCTTATGTATATCCCACACATCCCCATGGTTGTGTGTCATATAACGCCACCCAGAAGTGTCCACCTACAAACACATCACAAGTGACAAACTAATTAGCATATCGGTTTTCTAAATGCACTTTCACAAATTAATGGCATCAGCTAATCTACCTGAGCAAAATCCATGGAAACTATGTCTGTCTGGCCTCCTTGGTACAAAAATTGCACAAAAAAATGGAAAATTTTTATGAATAGGTAGCAAGCAAAGGAAAACAAGACAAGAAAATTTCCACAAAGAGTTTGTGGTTCTAGACAATCTTAACAATGTTATGTTTATTGTTTGTTTTTGTGACAGGTATAAGAATCTGTTTAGTTTAAAGAGAACAACCTCTATGAGGAAGTCCAAAGGGAAATCTTCCAAATACACCATGTAAAGCAATGAAGTGGAAATAGTTAACTTATAGAGTGATTATAAAACACTTTAGAGTTAGAAACTAGGGTAGGAACTATTACAAACACAAGTTGGATTTATTTTATTGTTATTCACATTTAGATAACACATTCCACTGAAGAATTCAACAAACCTATAACTAATGATGGTAGGTCCAAGCAATTGGATCTTGTCCTCATGCATAGTGATTGAATGGTAGCACTGGCTTGTACACAGTATGATCAAGAATAATTTTTTTTAATATAGCTATATCCAGAGAAGTGAGCGAGGCACTCTATAATGGGAGATATTTAATTTTTAAGGATGGGAGAGATGCCCCAATTTTATGCTCTCTTTGTAAGATACAAATACTCTTTTTCTGATAAGATAAATGTGAATATTTAGTAGAGTTTCATCATTATCATGTAAAAGTGTCAAATTTTATATAGCCATAGAGGCCTAGGTTGTCCGTCTAATTCCAAAATATTGTATTGGCTCAAATTATTTGTATACCTTTTATACTCAATATCTATAATCCCACCCTTGATAAGTTTGGAGCCCTTATCTGTGATTTCCAGGCTTGAGAATGTTCTTCAAGATACTACAAAATCTATTTGGTTATTCTGTATGAAGTCTGCAACCACTATTATTGTCCCTGACTTGTTGCATAATTTGGGGTCTGTGCATCTTATCTCCAAATTCAATATATAGTCATAAAAATATCATTTCCCTTTTCGTCATGAAGAAATCTGAAAGTGTGTAAACATGGTATTAACTTTTAAATATGCAATATTTCAATAAGCACTATGCCATATTTGTAGGGCTTGCCTGATAGCATGCACTACACCCAACGCCATTCCTGTAGAGATCGGAAATAGCAACTCCTAGATTGCCACCATAGAGTTTTTCTTCAAATGATCTGTATCCACAGGATAGCAGACAGATCGTAAGAGGGAGGGGTTATGGTCAAATAATTCCCCAAATTTCTAACTAACCCGTAGTCTTATTTTCCAAATCTTCCTGAGTGCAGGACTGCAAGACCATTCAATGATTCAGATCATAATAGTGCTTGATTTGATTAACATGAGCTAAGTTATACATTTTAGAAATTCGATTGTTTGACTTGGATTATTATCTATGAAATTTCTGAAATATTGTAGAATCTGTAATCGCTCAGTTTTCAAAAAAAAAAACTTACATTGAGCCAGTTGTGCAAGGTTCTTCATGGATGTGGACTATTGGTATTTGTTGTAGTATGCCATCATCGAATTTTTCATGCAGAAACTCCGCCCTGGTGACATAACAGTCCATTTTCCTTAACTTCATTGAGTATTGTAGCAACAATGATATTTAAATTTCATTTCTAAGTATAATAAAATGAGTAACTTACAAAGTGATTCGAAAACACTTTAGAGTTAGAAACGAGGGTAGAAACTATTAAAAACAGAAGTTGGATTTCTTTAATTGTTATTTAATTCACATTCAGATAACATATTCCACTGAAGAATTCAAAAAACCTGTAACTAATGATGGCAGTTCCATACAATTGGATCTTGTCCTCTTGCATAGTGATTGAATGGTAGCACTGTCTTGTACACTGTATGATGAAGAAGAATTTTTTTTAATATAGCTATATCCAGAGAAGTGAGTGAGGCACTCTATAATAGGAGATATTTAATTGTTAAATATGGGAGAGATGCCCCAATTGAAAGAGGAAGTTGAAGCATAACTAATGGAAAATTACCAAATGAGGAAGCTAAAGCAGAACTTGACATTGAAAGAGGAGCAAGTGGCCTAGATAATGATGATGATGCGGAGGATGAGAGTGACATATATGACAGCTGTGAAAGTTGTTGTTGATCATACCACTCATCTAAGGCAAGACTAACTTGACATATTGGTCATTCCTCTTTTTAGATGCAAGCAAATTTTCTTCACA
Organism: Pinus albicaulis; assembly: GCA_034641835.2. Lineage (NCBI taxonomy): Eukaryota > Viridiplantae > Streptophyta > Pinopsida > Pinales > Pinaceae > Pinus > Pinus albicaulis. Next base: position 451,183,258 of record CM076574.1, on the reverse strand, counting down.
CTCATGCAAAGAACTATTTATGAGGTTTCCTGCTAAAAAACATCATATATCAGAACTATTTACTCACAATAAAACTATTGCCAACACTGAACCGTTGGCTGATATGAAAGTAATCAACAAAGTCATATTTCCTTTGAGATTTAAGGGATGCAAATACAAAGAGAGATATTTAAATTCCTGTGAGACTGCATCGTCATAAATCTTAAGGTAAGCCCAAAAATTTTACAAAATAGACAGGAAATATTTATTGTAACTCTTCTTTTGGTTGAATATTTATAACAATCTAGTGATTAGGGATCAAGTAAATCATATACTAATCTAACCAAAAAAAAATTACAGAGTAGTGATTAGGGATCAGGTAATTCATGCACTAATTAAATAAAAATATTTTACAAGGTTTGCCACAAAATCACCATAGCTAAGAATATTGTGTGGAATTATAGGATTGCAAAGTTCTTTGAGCATGGGTTGATGTTGATAGAATATCCTATCTATTGTCCTGCCTTTTTAGAAATTCATCTTTCCTAAAATGGCTGATCCAGCGGGCAGGAAGGAATGTCGGGCATTCTAAGGAAAAGATGGTGCATAGCAAACATTCACAAGGCTACCGCTAATCCATTCCAATTCTGAAAACTAATAACTTTTTAGATCGAAGTTGGCTATGTAGATCTTAGCCGGAATGGCTATATTTAGGAGAGATAGATTCCCTTGAGACCAGAGCCAAACCAAGCATGATTTTCTTCGTCGCTTACATATAGAAGGGGGACCATTTGATTGCCCTGTGGCTCCACAATTTCTAAGCATGCACTACCCAAAGGTTTATTTTCATCAAGCTTCCATTTAGACATTAAAAGAACAAAGAAAAAGGAAAGCATTTAATAAATTAATATAGCTATATCCATCCAAGTTACTGATAGCCTACAAGTAGCCTCATCCACCAATACAACATGAAAGTGGAGGTCACCATTAGCAGCACCAATGCATTAACACTAAACCAATGTTGATTGGCTTAACATGAATTTACAGTTGGGATAACAATGAGGGTAAGATTGTTTCCATAGCAGATAAATATTGACCAATATCATATAGGAACAATGTGATATCAACAACAATATTGTTCTGCTACTACTAATGTGTAATGATACTGCTACCAGAATTGGAATGAGGTCATTGTCTACGAGAAAATTTTCTATCTCGGAACTCGCTTAAGTCACTTATTTTTTGGTGCTCTGTTTCTGGCAGTGCTAGCTCGACATGTGTGGCTAGGGCTCATGAGCGAATTGTGGTAGGTGGTCAATCTTCAATGTGAAAATGACATGTAAAAATTACTAATTTGAAACTACTACAATACAACTAATCGTAGTTAACATTATAACATTAGTAATTTGAGAAGGAAGTAGTTAACGTCATGAAAAATGAGTATTTCCATTACTAGTATGCTCAGTGTCAGTTCGAAATAAAGTTAATTATTCGGTTTTGTTTGCATTGTGGGAATTACGTTTCATAGACTGCCATCGGAAAGGCAAGAGCCTCCAGAGTGGAAAGGAACTGAGACACTATCAAATATTTGACAACAAAAAAAGGAATTGTGCAGGTCAATTCGATATCCATGGAAGAAGAAATCTTAGACTTACCGACTTCAATTCACTTTTCAATGGTTCCATTGTTGTGCAAATTAGGAAAGGCCTTTGTTCCTTGGACCAAACCTGTATAGGCAATTCTAGAGAATTGGTGCAGTTGCATCTAATACCATCTACCCAATTGGCTACAACATCTTAAAGAATTATGTAAAACACCAAGTAAAAATGAGAAGTTGCCCAAGAAAGGAGGGTTACACTAAATGATGTGGCCCATCAAAATTTTAGGTTATCTCCTGCATCATAGCAGTGTCCCTTCAAATCTAACCGCAAAATCATTAAAACATAAGACATTAGAGGAGAGCAAGAGAAATTTAATTGCATCAGTTCAGAATAAATTTAATTATTTTGTTTTGTTCACATTGTGGGCATTACGTTTCATAGACTGCCATCGAAAAGCCCATAGTCTCCCCTCCAATTCACTCGTTGATTCGAAGAAAGCTTTCAGAGCGTTGTCCTTCGAAAAAAAGAAAGGGATTTGGCCAGTGAGTCGTGGTAGCTATTTCTTGGACAATGTGATTACTAGCACCCGCAAAGCTTAATATAATTAAGGTTATAGACACAAACGACACAAAAGCCAAAGAAAGACCAAATACTAAGACTATTTGTTTGTCTGCAACGCTTCTCTGCTCCAAGTTATATGTAGGAATTTATGGGTGAAAATATTTAAATAGGATGGAAAATGGGTATCGAAAGGGACTCACTGGTAATAAAACATGTCATGGGATTCCCTCTAGGTGATTAAGCAAAAACCCCAAAATAAATTTTTTCGGTAATTTCATAAAATATATAGATAATGATATAATCAAATACCTTATAGAACACCTTTTTAGGAGGGAAACCTCTACACCCAATGTAAAACACCAAGTGTTTCTCCATTGCAATGGGCCCCTTTGACCATATTTCGGATTGTTTTTTAAACAACACTTCCATTTACACTCCTTTCACTCCATTTCTATGAAGCCCCTTGAAATATGGCCCTCTTTGACCATAATTGAGTCCCCTAACCAAAATATTCTTTGGACGATCTGCAGACGGTGAGCCGTTGATCTCTTTTTTACAGACTTTGCTAAAGTCTATGCCTTTTACAATATCAGCAACAACCATTTCACTACCATTGCACTGGCCACTCGGAAAAATTGTATCATCCTAGACACTACCCACTTTTTTTAGAACAACTTCCACTTGCGATTCAGTGGCTTTGGTCTCGCCCTTGATGCTCTTTGTCACAATTTCCACAGAAATCAACTGCAAATTTCTCTAATCCAAATCCCCAACTTTGCCCCCATTCATCGACACTTCATCTATGCTCCTTTACGCTACTTTTTCACATGGCAACCCTGTCATGTACATTTTTCTTCTACTTTCCCTTGACCATAGGCTATAGGGACCAAACCCTAACCCCATTGTCTTTCCCCTGAAGTGAAACTGAATTGAGTAAATGGGGCCATTGCAATCAATGACACAGCACTTAATGAAATTACATACCAGATTCGTAGGTTCAAAACCCTCCCCCTTCAATTTCGAAGTCCCTTTCTTGTCTGGCCATTGCATTCAACGACACAACACTTAATCAAACTAATAGATACCATATTCTTAGGTTCAAAACCCTCGCCCTTCAATTTAACAATGATATTTAAATTTAGCTATATCCAGAGAAGTGAGTGAGGCACTCTATAATAGGAGATATTTAATTGTTAAATATGGGAGAGATGCCCCAATTGCAAGAGGAAGTTGAAGCATAACTAATGGGAAATTACCAAATTAGGAAGCTAAAGCAGAACTTGACATTGAAAGAGGAGCAAGTGGCCTAGATAATGATGATGATGCGGAGGATGAGAGTGACATATATGACAATTGTGAAAGTTGTTTTTGATCATACCACTCATCTAAGGCAAGACTAACTTGACATATTGGTCATTCCTCTTTTTAGATGCAAGCAACTTTTCTTCACACTCATGCAAAGAACTATTTATGAGGTTTCCTGCTAAAAAACTTCATATATCAGAACTATTTACTCACAATAAAACTATTCCCAACACTGAACTGTTGGATGATATGAAAGTAATCAACAAAGCATATTGCCTTTGGGATTTAAGGGATGCAAATACAAAGAGAGATATTTAAATTCCTGTGAGACTGCATCGTCATAAATCTTAAGGTAAGCCCAAAATTTTTACAAAATATACAGGAAATATTTATTGTAACTCTTCTTTTGGTTGAATATTTATAACAATCTAGTGATTAGGGATCAAGTAAATCATATACTAATCTAACCAAAAAAAAATTACAGTGTAGTGATTAGGGATCAGGTAATTCATGCACTAATTAAATAAAAATATTTTACAAGGTTTGCCACAAAATCACCATAGCTAAGAATATTGTGTGGAATTATAGGATTGCAAAGTTCTTTGAGCATGGGTTGATGTTGATAGAATATCCTATCTGTTGTCCTGCCTTTTTAGAATTTCATCTTTCCTAAAATGGCTGATCCAGCAGGCAGGAAGGAATGTCAGGCATTCTAAGGAAAAGATGGTGCATAGAAAACATTCACAAGGCTACCGCTAATCCATTCCAATTGTGAAAACTAATAAATTTTTAGATCGAAATTGGCTATGTAGATCTTAGCCGGAATGGATATCTTTAGGAGAGATAGATTCCCTTGAGACCAAAGCCAAACCAAGCATGATTGTCTTCCTCGCTTACATATAGAAGGGGGACCATTTGATTGCCCTGTGGCTCCACAATTTCTAAGCATGCACTACCCAAAGGTTTATTTTCATCAAGCTTCCATTTAGACATTAAAATAACAAAGCAACAGGAAAGCATTTAATAAATTAATATAGCTATATCCATCCAAGTTACCCACAGCCTACAAGTAGCCTCATCCACAAATACAACATGAAAGTGGAGGTCACCATTAGCAGCACCAATGCATTAACACTAAACCAATGTTGATTGGATTAACATGAATTTACAGTTGGGATAGCAATGAGGGTAAGATTGTTTCCGTAGCAGATAAATATTGACCAATATCATATAGGAACAATGTGATATCAACAACAATATTGTTCTGCTACTACTAATGTGTAATGATACTACTACCAGAATTGGAATGAGGTCATTGTCTACGAGAAAATCCTCTATCTCGGAACTCGCTTAAGTCACTTATTTTCTGGTGCTCTGTTTCTAGCAGTTTGATCCAAAAAATCATTTTCAACTACTATTCCTTCAAAAACGACCAGCTCTACAATTCAATGACTTTTGGTTACGAAGTAGTGCATTATTTTTTTATTTTTTCTGGGTCAAAGTTACCCACGGCCTACAAGTAGCCTCATCCAAAAATACAACATGAACGTGGAGGTCACCATTAGCAGCACCAATGTATTAACACTAAACCATGTTGATTGCATTAACATTAATTCACAGTTGGGAGAGCGATGAGGGTAATATTGTTTCCATGGCAGATCAATATTGACCAATATCATATAGGAGCAATGTGATATCAACAACAATATTAATCTGCTACTACTAATGTGTAATGAAACTGCTACCAGAATTGGAATGTGGTCATTGCCTACGAGAAAATCCTTTATCTCGGAACTCGCTTAAGTCACTTATCCAGAGTTTATTTCAAAGAATGATGAAAAAAAATAGATCTGCTTAATTACAAAAAAAAATAGGTACCATATGGTCACAAAATTACCCAAAACACAGTGCTAGCTCGACATGTGTCGCTAGGGCTCATGAACAAATTGTGGTAGGTGGTCAATCTTCAATGTGCAAACGACATGTAAAAATTACTAATTTGAAACTACTAAAATACAACTAATCGTAGTTAACATTATAACATTAGTAATTTGAGAAGGAAGTAGTTAACGTCATGAAAAATGAGTATTTCCATTATTAGTATGCTCAGTGTCAGTTCGGAATAAAGTTAATTATTCTGTTTTGTTTGCATTGTGGGAATTACGTTTCATAGACTTCCATCGGAAAGGCAAGAGCCTCCAGAGTGGAAATGAACTGAAACACTATCAAATATTTGACAACAAAAAAAGGAATTGTGCAGGTCAATTCGATATCCGCAGAAGAAGAAATCTTAGACTTACCTACTTCAATTCACTTTTCAATGGTTCCATTGTTGTGCACATTAGGAAAGACCTTTGTTCCTTGCACCAAACCTGTATAGGAAATTCTAGAGAATTGGTGCAGTTGCATCTAATACCATCTATCCAATTGGCTACAACATCTAAAAAACTTATGTAAAACACCAAGTAAAAATGAGAAGCTGCCCAAGAAAGGAGGGTTACACTAAATGACATGGCCCATCAAAATTTTAGGTTATCTCCTGCATCATAGCAGTGTCCCTTCAAATCTACCCGCAAAATCATTGAAACAGAAGACATTAGAGGAGAGCAAGAGACATTTAATAGCATCAGTTCAGAATAAATTTAATTATTCTGTTTTTTTCACATTGTGGGCATTACGTTTCATAGATTGCCATCGAAAATCCCATAGAATCCCCTCCAATTCACTCGTTGATTCGAAGGAAGCTTTCAGAGCGTTGTCCTTCGAAAAAAAGAAAGGGATTTGGCCAGTGAGTCGTGGTAGCTATTTCTTGGACAGTGTGATTACTAGCACCCGCAAAGCTTAATATAATTAAGGTTACAGACACAAACGACACAAAAGCCAAAGAAAGACCAGATACTAAGACTATTTGTTTGTCTGCAACGCTTCTCTGCTCCAAGTTATATGTAGGAATTTATGGGTGAAAATATTTAAATAGGATGGAAAATGGGTATCGAAAGGGACTCACTGGTAATAAAACATGTCATGGGATTCCCTCTAGGTGAATAAGCAAAAACCCCAAAATAAAATTTTTCGATAATTTCATAAAATATATAGAGAATGATATAATCAAATACCTTATAGAACACCTTTTTAGGAGGGAAACCTCTACACCCAATGTAAAACACCAAGTGTTCCTCCATTGCAATGGGCCCCTTTGACCATATTTCGCCATTGTTTTTTAAACAACACTTCCATTTACACACCTTTCACTCCATTTCTATGAAGCCCCTTGAAATATGGCCCTCTTTGACCAAAATCGAGTCCCCTGACAGAAATATTCTTTGGACGATCTACAGGCGGTGAGTCGTTGATCTCTTTTTTACAGACTTTGCTAAAGTCTACACCTTTTACAATATTAGCAACAGCCATTTCACCGCCATTGCACTGGCCACTCGGAAAAATTGTATCATCCTAGACACTACCCAATTTTTTCAGAAAAACTTCCACTTGTGATTTAGTGGCTTTGGTCTCGCCCTTGATGCTCTTTGTCACAATTTCCACAGAAATCAACTGCAAATTTCTCTAATCCAAATCCCCAACTTTGCCCCCATTCATCGACACTTCATCTATGCTCCTTTACGCTACTTTTTCACATGGCAACCCTGTCATGTACATTTTTCTTCTACTTTCCCTTGACCATAGGCTACAGGGGCCAAACCCTAACCCCATTGTCTTTCCCCTGAAGTGAAACTGAATTGAGTAAATGGGGCCATTGCAATCAACGACACAGCACTTAATGAAATTACATACCAGATTCGTAGGTTCAAAACCCTCCCCCTTCAATTTCGAAGTCCCTTGCTTGTCTGGCCATTGCAGTCAACGACACAACACTTAATCAAACTAATCGATACTAGATTCTTAGGTTCAAAACCCTCGCCCTTCAATTTCGAAGTCTCTTGCTCGTCCTTAAGCTTAGCAGCCCCGACCCATATTTTCCCTTTAGAAGCCAAGTACAGAGACAACACATTCACTGACGTCGTAATCATCACCGAAAATCCACGTACCAATTCCAAAATCCAAAGTTTTGTTAAACCCTAAGAGCGTTTTGAAGCCCTCACCTTGATACCCGCATAGCTAAAACTTGAACTCGAACTCTGATTTGGATTTGAAGCTGAGCTTTGTCGCACCAGCCAGGCCCTCAAAACCGTGTGGGATCCAGTGGATGTTTTTGGCCTGTTGGAGGCTGGGGCTCTATCTGGCATATTAAACATGCCTCTGGACAGCCAGGACTTTATCTGGCGCAGAAAACATGCCTCTAGACGAGCGGGGCTTTATCTGGCATAGAAAACATGCCTCCGATGTGGGAGTCGGGATTTGGGTTGCTGTAGAAAAAATCCCTGCAATCTATTCGCCTGCTCTTGTAGCAAACATCCCTACAATATATTCACCTGCTCTTGCAAGAGGACCATCGATTCGAGGGCTTCTTAGAGATTTTCTTCTTCGTCCTGCCCGATTTCTGAAATGTCTTTGCGTGAAATTTTTGGTATTTTTACTCTTCTTTCATTGAGATAAAAACCTGAAATACAGACTAGATACAGACTGGATGAAGAGTTCAAATTTTAGTTTTTATAACTTATCAAATAAATCAAATTATAAATTATTTTAATTTTATTAAAACAATTAAAAATATATATATTAAAATGAATTATTTATTTTTTTGTTTTTTAATTTTATATTTTAAAATTGATATCAATTATAAATTTTATATTAAATATTTCAAAATAAATTATAATATATGTCCATATGATATTTTTCAAAAATGAAAGTTCTCTTAGTTTATCTCAACAAACATTACAAGTGGCCTTAACTTTAACTATACTTTTCCCTAAGTTATCTAAGAATTTCATATAAAAATTGACAAATGTATCATTGCATGGCTTCACTAGTGCAGAAACAAAGACAACTAAACTTTAAACTATTTTTTTCCAAAATAGATTGCATATTGTTTTAAAATTTATAAACATGCTAAATAGTGTGATTAGGTGGAAGTTTTATCCCCGGTGAGGATGAAGTTATTGTTCTCTGCTCCATAATTTTTTGTAAATTAAAATACTTCATATTCATATCAAAATATGATCCAGGTTGATATCAGTGGCCACCCACCTATTCCATTTGGACCAGCACCATCAACTCTTGCAGCTTTTCATATTCAGCACAACTTACTATTTTTAGCAGGTTTTCGGGTCCTCCACTCTCAGAGCCGTTTTGGGGGCTTAATGATCCAGGTGGATATTGGTGGCCACCCACCTATTCCATTTGAACCCCCATCTTCAGTTCTTTCAATTTTCAAGTTGCAACAAAACTTACTATTTTTAGTAGTTTTTCAGGTCCTGAACTTCCGGAGTCGTTTTGAGGCCCTAAACGACGTTTTTTGGGCATCGTTTTATGAGCGAATTCGATGCAATCAAATTCATCCCGAAAGTTGTAGTCCTCGGATAGAGCTTTCAAATGATGTATCATGTGCGTCAAACGGAGATAGTATGCCAAAGTTATGCCCCTGGGAAGTTGAACCACCAATTTACCCAAACGGGCGCCCACAGTCTTGGCGCCTCATCTCCTACGGTTAGGTTTTTGGACATTTCGGATTCTACATTGTTTCTCAACAATAAATAGGCCCTCGAGCCTCATTGTAACACAGTTCAGAGGTCTAAAGCCACCACATCTCTTCTCAGAGATTCGCTACCATCACCCTAACTATTCTATTTCCATTATGTCTGTAAGCATATTTCTGTTATTTTGATATTAATGAAATGACGCATTATATCCGCTGCATCTCTATGTTTATGGTTATTCCTGTATTCTATTGCATTCCTGCATAAATCCGGATCAATGGTGTCAGAGCGGGTCTGCTCTTTCTTTGTTTTTCTTTGCATGTCCCCAACGCGGGCAGGGTATAAGGAGTTAGGGCTCGATCTGGTTGAACCCTTGCAAGATCAGCCTCGCAAACCCCGACGACCTGCCATAGCGGAAGAAAAGAAAGACGAGGGAGCAGGAGATCCTATCAAATTACTGCTCGAGGAGGCCCTAGAGAAACAAAGGAACGCGATGATGGATAACTTTGCTCAAATCCCTCACCGACTGCCCACATATGGCGCATCTGCATCCAACAGCCACTCTGGAGGCGCCAATCCCTTCAAGGTACAGGTAAACTTTGGCATTCCTATATTTGAAGGAAAAATAGATGCAGACGTCGTAGACAGATGGTTAAATTTGCTAGAAGGCTATTTCTCTGTCCATGACTTCTCTGACCGAGAAAATATTATTTTTGCACTCCTCAAAGCTGCCCCCCATGTCAAAGACTGGTGGGAAGCCTGCAGTGAGCAAGAGGGCGAAGGGGAAACCTCTCTGTTCTCAGCCACACCCACTTGGAATTCATTCCGATATGGCATCAAGGAACAATATTACCCCGTGGGGAGCTATGAGGACAAATACATCCAATGGACCACGCTGCGGCAACAAAAGGATCAAGATGTGCATGAACTGATGAATCTGTTCCATACCCTGCGCACAAAGTTGGGTATTAAATATTCAGAGAGACATTTGGTGCTCAAGTACCGCGGCTGTCTGCACAAACACATTTAGGAGGAAATGGAGTTCCTCGACATTACATCACTTGGCACGGCATATCGCTATGCCGCCAAGATCGAGCAGAAATTTAAGCAGAAGAAGCGAGACTTTGGATCTACAAATCCGAAAGGTGCCCCCGAACCAAAGAACAAGGAGCAAGGCCAAAGCAATGCGACTCAGAAAAACACCACAAATCCAAAGAAGGACACAGGGAAGTGGTGTGAATTTCATAACAGCCCCACTCATAGCACAAGCGAGTGTCGGGCCAAACAGTCTTTGGTGGCTGAACTAAAGGCACCCGAATCAGATGCATTTTCTGATCTTGAGTTAGAACCAGACAAAGGCAATGAAAAAGGGAAGCAGATCATTGATGCGGATCCCAGTGCCATTGTTTCCACCACCAAGATCCAGAAGGAGGGTCCAGAGGATCCAGAGGAGGGGGAGCGCCTCTTCCAGTCGCAGATGTGGGTGAAGGGTTCTCCGCTGCAGTTTCTCGTCGATAGCGGAAGCCAAAAGAACCTCATTTCAGCAGACGTCGTGAAGCGGCTCGGCCTACTAACCATAGCACACCCGCAACCGTATACCATTGGGTGGCTCCACCGAGGGAGAGATCTCCGCATCCGCCAGCAGTGCCGACTTCCATACAGTATCAAGCCATTCACGGATGAGGTATTGTGTGATGTTGCTCCTCTTGATGTAGCTGATGTATTATTGGGCCAACCATACTTATGGAGACGACATGCTGTGTATGAGTCTAGGCCTCGTGCTGTTATTATTACTTTGGGAAATAACTTGTACAGGATACCAGAGGTAGTACCGCCTCCTGCCATCTCTTTGACTACTGCAAAACAACGCAGTAAGATTGTTTCCCAGACCAGGAAATTCATTTTCCTAACGACTCGCTCACAGGGAAAGAAGAATATTGTGGCCACAACCTCGAAACAGGGCTCCCTTTCACGGCTGCAGCAGATGGACAAAGTCATGGAGGAATATGATGACAATTTCTCCTCACTCATAGAGGTTCCTCTACACTGTCAGGACAAGCACTCCATTGATCTGACTCCCAATGCACCACCACCTGATGTTGCCATACATCCCGCAACTACACATACAGAATCCAAACATGTACTGTATGAGGCTGATAAAGAAACCAAATTTACTAAACGCATCCAGCATGTCCACCCGCAGGTCCATGACATCTTCAACACATCTAATACTCAGTTCAATAGAATTTGCTTCATCTCATGGAGGATCTCAACGCAATGGGGACCATTGCTTCCTAAGGAGGGAGGAATGATCCAGGTGGATATCGGTGGCCACCCACCTATTCCATTTGGACCAGCACCATCAATTCTTGCAGATTTTCACATTCAGCACAACTTACTATTTTTAGCAGGTTTTCGGGTCCTCCACTCTCGGAGCCGGTTTGGGGGCTTAATGATCCAGGTGGATATTGGTGGCCACCCACCTATTCCATTTGAACCCCCATCTTCAGTTCTTTCAATTTTCAAGTTGCAACAAAACTTACTATTTTTGGTAGTTTTTCGGGTCCTGAACTTCCGGAGCCGTTTTGAGGCCCTAAACGACGTTTTTTGGGCATCATTTTATGAGCGAATTTGATGGAATCAAATTCGTCCCGAAAGCTGTAGTCCTCGGATAGAGCTTTCTAATGATGTATCATGTGCATCAAATGGAGATAGTATGCCAAAGTTATGCCCCCGGGAAGTTGAACCACCAATTTACCCAAACGGGCGCCCACAGTCTTGGCGCCTCATCTCCTATGGTTAGGTTTTTGGACGTTTCGGATTCTACATTGTTTCTCAACAATAAATAGGCCCTCGAGCCTCATTGTAACATAGTTCAGAGGTCTGTAGCCACCACATCTCTTCTCAGAGATTCACTACCAGCACCTTAGCTATTTTATTTCCATTATGTCTGTAACCATATTTCTATTATTTTGGTATTAATGAAATGACGCATTATTTCCACTGCATATCTATGTTTATGGTTATTCCTATATTCTATTGCGTTCCTGCATAAATCCGGATCAGTGGTATCAGAGCAGGTCTGCTCTTTCTTTGTTTTTCTTTGCATGTCCCCAACGCGGTCAGGGTATAAGGAGTTAGGGCTCGATCTGGTTGAACCCTTGCAAGATCAGCCTCGCAAACCCCGACGACCTCCCATGGCGGAAGAAAAGAAAGACGAGGGAGCATGAGATCCTATCAAATTACTGCTCGAGGAGGCCCTCGAGAAACAAAGGAACGTGATGATGGATAACTTTGCTCAAATCCTTCAGCGACTGCCCACATATGGCGCATCTGCATCCAACAGCCACTCTGGAGGCGCCAATCCCTTCAAGGTACAGGTAAACTTTGACATTCCTATATTTCAAGGAAAAATAGATGCAGACGCCATAGATAGATGGTTAAATTTGCTGGAAGGTTATTTCTTGGTCCATGACTTCTTTGACCAGGAAAAGATTACTTTTGCACTGGTGGGAAACCTACTGTGAGCAAGAGGGCGAAGGGGAACCCTCTCTGTTCTCGGCCACACCCACTTGGAATTCATTCCGAGATGGCATCAAGGACCAATATTACCCCGTGGGGAGCTATGAGGACAAATACATCCAATGGACCAAGCTGCGGCAACAAAAGGATCAAGATGTGCATGAACTGACGAATCTGTTCCATACCCCGCGCACAAAGTTGGGTATTAAAGATTCAGAGAGACATTTGGTGCTCAAGTACCACGGCTGTCTGCACAAACAAATTTAGGAGGAAATGGAGTTCCTCGACATTACATCACTTGGCACGGCATATCGCTATGCCGCCAAGATCGAGCAGAAATTCAAGCAGAAGAAGCGAGACTTTGGATCTGCAAATCTGAAAGGTGCCCCTGAACCGAAGAACAAGGAGCAAGGCCAAAGCAATGCGACTCAGAAAAACACCACAAATCCAAAGAAGGACACGGGGAAGTGGTGTGAATTTCATAACAGCCCCACTCATAGCACAAGTGAGTGTCGGGCCAAACAGTCTTTTGTGGCTGAACTAAAGGCACCCGAATCAGATGCATTTTCTGATCCTTAGTTAGAACCAGACAAAGGCAATGACAAAGGGAAGCAGATCATTGATGCGGATCCCAGTGCCATTTTTTCCACCACCAAGATCCAAAAGGAGGGTCCAGAGGATCCAGAGGAGGGGGAGCGCCTCTTCCAGTCGCAGATGTGGGTAAAGGGTTCTCCGCTGCAATTTCTCGTTGATAGCTGAAGCCAAAAGAACCTCATTTCAGCAGAGGTCGTGAAGCGGCTCGGCCTACCAACCATAGCACACCCGCAGCCGTATACCATCGGATGGCTCCACCCAGGGAGAGATCTCCGCATCCGCCAGCAGTGCCGCCTTCCATACAGTATCAAGCCATTCACGGATGAGGTATTGTGTGATGTTGCTCCTCTTGATGTAGCTGATGTATTATTGGGCCAACCATACTTGTGGAGGCGACATGTTGTGTATGAGTCTAGGCCTCGTGCTGTTATTATTACTTTGGGAAATAACTTGTACAGGATACCGGAGGTAGTACCGCCTCCTGTCATCTCTTTGACTACTGCAAAACAACACAGTAAGATTGTTTCCCAAACCAAGAAATTCATTTTCCTTACAACTCACTCACGGGGAAAGAAAAGTATTGTGGCCACAGCCTCGAAACAGGGCTCCCTTTCACGGCTGCAGCAGATGGACAAAGTCATGGAGGAATACGAGGAAGTTTTCCCCTCACTCATAGAGGTTCCTCCACACCGTCAGGACAAGCACTCCATTGATCTGACTCCCAACGCACCACTGCCTGATGTTGCCATACATCCTGCAACTACACATACAGAATCCAAACATGTATTGTTTGAGGCTGATAAAGAAACCAAATTTACTAAATGCATCCAGCATGTCGACCCGCAGGTCCATGACATCTTCAACACATCTAATACTCAATTCAACAGAATTTGCCTCATCTCATGGAGGATCTCAATGCAATGGGGACCATTGCTTCCTAAGGAGGGAGGAATGATCCAGGTGGATATCGGTGGCCACCCACCTATTCCATTTGGACCAGCACCATCAATTCTTGCAAATTTTCACATTCAGCACAACTTACTATTTTTAGCAGGTTTTCGGGTCCTCCACTCTCGGAGCCGTTTTGGGGGCTTAATGATCCAGGTGGATATTGGTGGCCACCCACCTATTCCATTTGAACCCCCATCTTCAGTTCTTTCAGTTTTCAAGTTGCAACAAAACTTACTATTTTTAGTAGTTTTTCGGGTCCTGAACTTCCAGAGCCGTTTTAAGGCCCTAAATGACGTTTTTTGGGCATCATTTTATGAGCGAATTTGATGGAATTAAATTCATCCTGAAAGTTGTAGTCCTCGGATAGAGCTTTCTAATGATGTATCATGTGCGTCAAACGGAGATAGTATGCCAAAGTTATGCCCCCGGGAAGTTGAACCACCAATTTACCCAAACGGGCGCCCACGGTCTTGGCGCCTCATCTCCTACGGTTAGGTTTTTGGACGTTTCGGATTCTACATTGTTTCTTAACAATAAATAGGCCCTCGAGCCTCATTGTAACACAGTTCAGAGGTCTGTAGCCACCACATCTCTTCTCAGAGATTCGCTACCAGCACCCTAGCTATTTTATTTCCATTATGTCTGTAAGCATATTTCTGTTATCTTGATATTAATGAAATGACGCATTATTTCCGCTGCATCTCTATGTTTATGGTTATTCCTGTATTCTATTGCGTTCCTGCATAAATCCGGATCAAAATAAGATATTTAAAATAGGATATTTACATTGATAGATTAAACATCCAATTTAGATACTTCTAAAAACACTATCTTCTCCAACGATCACAAGATCCCAGAACCACAAAAACACTATTACAATAATAGCAAGGTCTCATTTCAAAAACTAAAGTTTGCATCAAGAGTTTAGGCCCCTCATAAAATGAGAAAATCCTAGAGAAATAGTGCACATAAACTGAAACTGAATGTGCTTCAGTGATAGTTGCCTTGAAAACGAGAATAAAATAGTGCTCTAAACCTAGAAAAGAGTGTCCTTTGACAGAGGGAAACATTAGTAAATCATAGTCTTCTTGAGTGTCCTCTACATAAAACCACATCTTCTATCTGGCATGAAAAGAGTAATCACTCTCTCAGAGGCGAACATACTCATCCATCCCAAAATAAGCCAAGTTGAAAGCATATGTTGAAACAAGCTTCAATTACCAAAATTCAAGTTGCAGGTGCCCATAAAATGAGAGGAAACTGAATATACTTTGATGCTAGCACCAAATCCCAAGGATCATGAAAACATAAACATAAATCGCCAACAAAAGACCAAGTAAGAATAATATTAACAACAACAATGGGAATTCTCCACTTCCATAGCATGTACATCAAGACCAAACGAAGAGCCACTCTAGATACTCTCTCCACCATCGACAAGACCATAATTATTCATACAATCTCATACATGTGACAATAAAACATAATTTCCACGCTTGAGGTCTACAAAACATGTCGAGAAAAGTGGACTATCATACTATATGTAGCCATGAGCCATTTAAACTAAAAATAACAACAAAAACTCTAAATTATACCACCCCTAATCCTAATTATAGGAAATTATAATAAGAGTTTGTACATGATCAACTGGAGCATCAGTAAGGTGCTTGGAGGCAAAGTCATTAACCATAAAACCTTCAATGCGAGCCAATTATGGGTCCACACTATCGAAATGGTATTGTAGGTTGTGAAGCATTCTTTTGACATCTTCAATGGGAGAAAATAGATTATGGGTCTCAATTTGTTTATCTTGAAGTACTATGTGAAACAAAGTAGGAATTTGTTGGTGTAAGCCGAGAGAGTTGTGATAGAAAATCCTCTCCCATCACCTTGAAATCTGAGTGATAAGGGAGAACCTCAACCTCTTTAATTTTCAACAATAAAATCTCTTTTCTAACTTCCAAAGGAATGACATCGAAGAAGGTGGCCCTTAATTCAAGACCAATCTAGAAGAGAAATAGAGATCGATATTGGTAAGAAGTGATTCCATTGAATGATAGCTACAAACCCCTATCCATTAAATCAATGTGTATAGTATAGTGGTGGCTAGGGGATAATTTCATCTATATATCTATACAAATGTATTACGACATCCTTTTTGCTATGGATCAAAATCTTTAGCATCGATTCTTCAAGAAGGGTTGGGTTGTCGAAAGAAAACGAAAGATTAGAGACCCCAAGGATGTATACCCTGATATAAAACATTATTTTAAGATAAATGCTTCAAAGCATGAGACTTTTAAGCCTTTAGAAATGTTTCAAACATAATAGGTAGATATAAATGGCATACCTCTTACAATCGAGTGGCATCTAGGGTGTTGAAGATCCTTATAAGATCCCCCTTTGTACTAGCAGTTGCAAGGAGGCTGCATAAAGGTGAGCACATAAGGTTTTATCAAACATTTCCATAAGGTTTTATCTTGGTGAACAACCCAACTAACGATATGGTTATATTAGTTCCAAGAACTTTATGAAGGGTGATGGTGATGAAAAACTGCATTGATTCTTATGTGGATTCATTTGGAGGGTGAAAAGGATTGTAGTGCTAGTTTATAAGTTGATAAATTTCCTAACCACATTGTGGGGGAAGATTCTCTAATGGTTCATGAAGTTCATATAGATTTATCCCTACGGTGTAGCTAAGGCCTTGGACGAATTAAAGGTGATATTTATATCTAAGTTCTAGAGGCTAAACATTGAACAAAAAAAATTCACTAAGCTAAAGGAAACTAAGAAAATGGTTGGAGAAAGTTCTCAGGAGTATGATGAAAAATTACAAAACTTGATTGAAAAACTGTCTTATATTATCCATGAAACTCAACGCAAAGAATGATCCATTCAAAGTTTTTTTCTCTTTAATAGTGTACCATTAATGCAATAGTCATGGGTGACATAAAGGGATGCCTTATCTTAGGCCACGAGGATAGAATCTTGTAGGGTGAACATCCATTTTACTAAAAAAATTCATGCTTGATAGGATCTAAGAGAGAACTATGTAAGGAGTTCATTCTAGGTAAAGGACATTGGTATTACTATTGTTAAAGGGGGTGGCCTACAAGGATACATTGGTAGCTATTGATGAAAGAACATAATTTCAACAATTTATTTCAAAATTTGTAATTGTCCTCATGAAGGTCTTAAATATTTCTAGAAGAGGAAGTTGGTTTCCTTGTTTCCCTATAATTCTGTAGAATTTCTAATTACATCTTTAGGATAGGAAATTTTAGTAATTTTAGGTAGAAGTTAGATGTTGTTTGATTTTCAAGGCCTCCTAGTCATTAGGGAAGTCGAGTCTTAGGATTAGGATTACTTTTGGCCTCCTAGTCATGCATTTGAAGTTTTTCTTAGGAGTGGTGGCTACGGTTCTATTTTACAAGTAACAAGAGAAGTGTTTGAAATGAATCGCATTCCATTACCACTAGGAATGGTTTTTCATAGTACTAGTAGTAATAAAATTCATTACCACAAACTCTTTTCTGAAGCAAAAAAAATAGAGGCCATTAACAAGGCACAAAGAAAAAGTGTGCAAACTAGTGTCCAATGTTTACCTTTGATTTGAAATATGTTAACTCCAGTTAAGTCTCATAGATCAGATCTGGAAACAATCAGATCACAATACTTTAGAAACACACAAGAATTTAAAGTACCTACATTTTCCCGTGGGATTTGAATATTTACTTTTACAGGTTAACCATAATTCACATAAACCTATGCCTTTGAAACTTGGTTTCAATCTTTAGAAAAGATCACATAATTTGTCCTCTATCTAGGGTTACCAAATTTATCAAAATTTTCAGTGTTACCTCCCTTTTATATCCTTTAACTACTAGCGCAACATAGTGAGTGAACTCAGCCCTCATATCTTATGTATCATAGGTATTTTGGTCAATAGGGTCTCGGTCCTTCTTTCTACAACACAGATATCTTGGCCTAAAACATATAAAGTAAGTATAAATTGTCTAGCCCAGAATCATGCAAGGAGTCCCCCATCCACTAATGAACTCGGCTACCTCATAGGCCTTGAAAATACCTTCTAGGGATTTTACCAAGGGACCTGTGAACAAAGGCACTGGTCAAGCTCTTCGCCATGCCATTTCTGAATGTCAGGAGGTGTTGCTCACTCAGTATGAGCTGCCAAGATAATAATTGTTTCTATTGCATTACTTCTTCACTACCTACCTTATTTCTACTGGTTCACTACCTACATTCAGCCCTATTGAATCCCATGGTTTTCTTTTTGCAAATGGAATTTAGACTAATTTCCTGGAAAAATAGTCCACTTTTAATTATGTTGTGCAAATTGAGGATATGACTGGCAGAGTTGTTGATGTATAGGGTTGTCGTCCTATTTCTTCCCCTATATTTGAGCTTGGGTAAATTGAAAGCTTAAAAATCTGCAACATTAAAAGCTTCCAATTTACTCTTAAAGTTTTACCTAGGCTCTTAAAAGCTGCCCCTTAAACTAGGGTGTGAAGGTCTGGGATTCCTACAGCTGTAATGATAGGAGCTGATTTTCCTATTTTCCTTGCCAGCTAGATATATCTAATTGACTAGGGTGTGAAGGTCTGAGATTCTTGCAGCTGATATTCCTCCTTTTGTAATGATAGTGATAATAACATAACCTAATTCAACTCCAATCCAATTGCTCAGACACCCTCAAAATCTTTTATTAAACCTAACTATATTAAAATTGAGAGTGAAACAATAGAAATTTTTAGCAATTTATCGTGGAATCCAAGGGCTTCGCGGGACCCATAATACAGAGAAAGCCTTTCCGCTTTGAAAGATATGTAAAGTCCTCATCCTAACACACTAGCTTGGATGGACTGATCTTCCCAAAGATTAGGTATGGTTAAGGTATGAACATTATTAATAATTCAAATGACACTTGTCATTTCTCTAGATATTTGTGGCCACATGGCAGGTGCAACGATCCCATCTGAGGACAGGATGTTTGATGAACCTATGCTTGCTCAGATGCTAACCAAGTTATATAAACCCTAACTCCAAACAACACATTGAAGCAACTACGTTGTACCCTTTAGCTGAAAATTTGGCCCCAAATGATATTTCCCACTCTCCATGAAAGAATCATCACTCCATAGTTGTCCATCGCAAACCCTTTAATTAAAGGTTGATCGTTGCTATGCAAACACGCAGGATTAATGACTTGGTGAAAGTTGTATGGGATGTGTTGTGCAGACACGCAGGATTAAAAACTTGGTGAAAGTTGTGTACGATGTGGATGACTTCTAGGGCAACCGGATGAGAATGTATGTGCGATGTGGATGGCTTCATTTATGAGGGCAAGCTTTTAGAAGCTTTCAGTGTAATGTACTAAGTGCGAAGAATACAATTAACCAAATATTCTTTATGATTAACCAAATAGTATTTGGAGAATACAATTAAACGAACTCCCAAACAGATAGATGCGCGATGGTGTGCCCACATGTCATCCCAACTAAACTGTTAAACATTATTACAAAATATTATTGAACTGTTAAACAATATTACAAAATACTATTGAGCAAGTCCAAAAATTATTTTTGTTTCAATTTATGGTGAGCAGGTCATCTCAACTCCAATTCTTAAGCATCATTACAAAATATTATTCAATTTGTAACCCTAATTTCCAAAAATTATTTTTTCCCCAATTTCTATTAAAATTATTTCTATTATTTTCAGAGCTAAATTATAACTTTGGTTAGAATTCTCTTAAAAAATAAAAGAACTACTACAAAACCTAAAAGAGAAATGAGGTCTATGAGGGGAGGTTGGCAATGGTCATGTTTCGTGTGTAAAATTTCAAGTTGTCCCTCCATCGTAGAGGCACTCGATACTCTTTCCCTCCAACATTCAGGCTATCCCTCACATCAAAGCAGTGGTGAATTTCAGGCTATCCCTCACATCAAAGCAACATATTTTAAAAAATTAATCTAAATGTAAATTTTTAAGGATAAAAGTTTTATTTTTATTTGTGGTATTATATATTAATTTTTTTGGTTAGAAAGTAATATTAATATTGAATAAAAATATATATAATTTTTAATATTGATGTTTTCACGATTATGATTAGGATTTTCTATTAAAATTTTTGAGTTTGAAAAGTAAACAATGTATATATCTATTACAAGTATAAATTTGTTTCTCAGTGAATGTTTTATTATTCTGATTAGGTTTTGTTATTGAATTTTTGTGATATTTGGATTTTTAAAATTTAATATTTTTAAATGACTAAAAGATTTGGTATTTTTAAATAAAATTTTGGAGCACTTGTATTAGTTCAAATTTACGGTTCTAAAATATTCCACAAGAAAAGTAAAAAACATTTATTTTGATTTAACACTTGAATAAATGAGAAGCATATCACTTATGCACACTTTTTAAATTTTTCCTTGGTGATGGTGTCTTTTTGGACCACTTTCTTGGTGTTGATATATTCTATTAATGGTTATCCACTTATACACTTGTTCATGTTTTTATGTTAACCCAGTAAGCATCTGTCTTTGGAGATTATGTTATGCTTAGTTTCTAGTCAAGCACTTATCTTTGAAGATTATGTCATTCTTAGTTTCTAGTCAAGCACCTACTTTGTAGATTGTATCATGCTTAGTTTCTAGTCAAGCACCTACCTTTGGAGATTATGTCATACTTAGTTTCACGTTATGAAGGGATAGAAGGGATAGATCTCAGTTTTATTCATAGCAATGTATGTTGTGTTGAGGTTGAACTATGTCTTCCAAGTTGTCTAAATCGATGCAGTGAAGATGGTTCCTAAGCGGGTGATGCTTGAGAGTGGAAAGCAGGTATATTTAGTTCATAGAGGATTCTAGAGTTCATTATGTTCCTTACATTGGAAGTATAATAATATATATTATTCTACTTTGGATATATTCTTATATTCTTTGGGCAAAATAGGATTTAAAAAAAAATGCAATAATTAAGAAGTGGTGGATGAATACCACGAAGGGGATTCATCACAATACCATGGTAATGAAAATGAGTATTAGTGAGGATGAAAACATAGAGGCACAAGTAAAATATTTCAAAAGGTTTCAAAGTTGTCAAGAGAACACCAAAAATTTGTTCAAATAGGGGGATTTAATAATTAAAAAGAGCCTGGAGAGAAGAGTATGCAGGGATTTTGTGCATGACATACCAAAGAAAGAACGAGATTTTGGGACAATGATTTTTCTTCCAGAGAGTTGTCCATTTGTTGTTTGTGGGGATGTGAGTGGAGTTAAATAAGAGGCCATAGGCTTCCTTTATGTTGAAGTGGCCAGTCGCATTAGATCCCCATCTTAGCTTGCCCAGCTCATCGTCCCTTTGAATCTACCTTTTCATTAGCTCATCACATAGGTTATTCCAATCCTGAGGGTGATTTTGTTGGATGCATTCCAAGGCCTCGATTCATTCCCTCCATTCAGTGTTTTCTTTTTTTTTCCACAAATATTTGACAAGCCTTTTGTTGTGCCTGTCCATATGAGTTCGTATTTGTTGGAATTGGTCTTGATTGAGATGAGGGAATTTCTCCCATGCATCATCCCAAAATAGTCCTATCCCGCCATTTCAAACTTCCCAAAAGCAATGGTTTTGGACCATTCCTCTGTTCTCCCAAGCTTGGTTCTAGACCGAGGAACCTTTGAGGTTACCAGAGATCCTGATTAGAGACTTTTGGTTGTGAGATGGGGCATATTTTTCCTTCCAGAGTGCTTCCTAAGAGGTGTTTGGGCTGGTGATCCATCTCCACCAGGTTTTGGCTCCCAGAACTTTTTCCAACAAGTCTGGGTCTCTAAGACCAAGCCCCACATATTTTTTAGGTTTGCAGATTTTTCCCCAGACTACTAGGGCCCATTTTATCTTGTTCTCTTTGTCTTTCCATAATAAGTCTCTTTGAATGGTTTTGATTTGGTTTGAAATAGATTTGGGAGAAGCAATGATCGAGTACTGGTATTGAGGAATGGCTTGTGGGACTCAGCGAACCAAGAATAATATGCGAAGGAGAATTAAGGACTTGAAAGTCCAATAGGAAATCTTTTTTGTTTTCAATTTGGTGACCAGAGATTCCTAATTTTCTTTGCTCAGGGGTTTATCAGTCAGGGGAAATCTGAGGTACTTGGAGGGGAAGGAGCTGAGCTGAAATCCCATAATGTGAGCTATGTTGATTTGACTGGTCTAGGAGGTATTGAGGAAGAATATTTTTTATTTGGCTTTATTGATGGAGGTTCCAAAGGCCTCGGAAAAATCGGCAAGAATATTCTGGAAGGAAAGGGCTTCTTTGACTGGAGGAGAGCCCATAAGAAGAGTGTCATCCACATACTGTTGGTGGGTTGAAGGGGGATTAGAGCGGTAGAGATTTAAACTAGAGATGCTTCCATAATAAGGTGTTTTCCTATAATGGATTTAATAAATTACAAGTAAAGCTTGTGCTAGTTGGAAGATCCATTTACAATTACAAGCATACATAAATTAACTATTTGATTGAGAGGCAACGAGTAAAATTCTCAGCCCGATATGTAAAACAAGTATGGATTTACTATGAAGTGATCATCTATGACGGTTTAGGTTGTTGTTTGTATGTGACAAAAACAAGGTTGAATTCGGGCCCCCAAGGAGAGCTGGTCTCTCTACGGTAGCTCTGTCAGCAGTCCCTCGAATTAACTCAGTTAAATTCTCAATTATTTTATAATACTTTAAACAACTTGGACTAAGGTCCTTCGCGCACATATATATATATATATATATATATGGCCCACATACATAACCAACAGTTCAATTAAATACACACGCCTTACCTTAGATTAACCTCCGAGAAAATCTGGGTGCGATCACCGTTCCATGGTCAATCTCCAGATTGGACGGTATACATCAATATCGCGCTGGCTACGATGTCGATCGTTAGCGTGCGATGAGAGTGGTTTTCAAAACAACACTGGGACACGCGTCACCTGGTCTATGGGATCGCTCCAATTTCTTGAATACTGCTCATCCCGCAAAGGCGGTGCGATCAAAACCGCTTCCAGCCTTTGAATAGTGATTGACCATGGGTCTCACCGGGGTTATCACTACTCCTTGTATGCTCTCCGGTTCACCAACTCAGGGTCTAGCCTCGGAATAGAGTTTGACGACCACAATCATACACAGACCTCTTCTACGAGTGGGATTTTTTCAACAAACCTTCGGTAGATATCTTTTCGAACCTCACAATGTAAGTCTGTTACAAGGTGGAATGCATTCGGTTATGGATTCTTTTGGGGATTTAATTCAACAAATCTTGTTCAGACGATTCAAGAGAAAAAAATAGACAGAGAGATGCAGAGATTATACAACAACTATATTCAACGATTATACACAGAACAATGTTCAATCGCCTCACAATTAAACAAATTCCCTCACAAATATCAATTCAAGACAAACTGATAATCAATGAGCACTGGATTTTATTCAACTGGAAGAAAATGCTTAACACCAGATTTTACTGCAAATTTCTCCTCTCCACAATACATCCTGGGGATACAATTTATATGCATTACAATGTGTCTCTTCGGTTCCTCGATGAGGACCGTTTATCTTCTAACAAAACTTAATTACATTATTTGAATAAATGAACATGACATATGGACTAAAATAAACTATTCGACTTCTATTGAATCTAACTAATCTAAATGCAACAGGCAGCTAAGGTATTGACACCTTGCTGTTACAAATTCAAATGATTTTGATCCCTCCTAGCCACAACATGTGGACAAAACCTCCTACATTGCTGGCTAGTGTCTAATGCCCTTGCATTAGACTCCCGAGGGCAATTTTCTTAATGGAATACTATCCATGAGCTCTTCCACTGATCTGCCTATCTTCTACAATATTCCTTCAGTCATCCAAGTGGTGTCTTCTTCTGGCTGGTCCTTCCATTTGATTAAGTACTGAAAGTACTCTTGTCCTCTGGTCTTCCTGAACACTCTTTTGTCCAATATATTCTCTGGTTGCAATGGTTTTGCTGGAGATAGCTGCTTTTCCCACTCAATCTGTTCCTTGTCTGCTGGTCCCTCTTCTGCACCATCATCTTCATACTTGTACAAATATGAAACATTAAAAATGGGAGATATTCCAACATCAGGAGGAAATTCAATCTCATAATCATTAGCAGAAAACTTTCTAAGTATCTTGCATGGCCCAATCTTTTTGAACTTCAGTTTGTTGTACTGCTTCTTTGGGAATCTCTCCTTTCTCAAGTGTGCCAAAACCATATCTCCTACTTCAAAATGGACTTCTTTTCTGCTCAAGTCTGCTCTGCCTTTGTATTTGATGCTACTGTTTTGTAGCTGTTGTCTCACTTGTTCATGTATGTCTTGGATTTCTGAAGAAAATTCCTCACCATCAGCGCTCCTTAGTTCTGCCCTTCCCATATTTCTTAACTCTGATATTCCTCTGGGGTGCATTCCATAAACAATATGGAATGGACTCTGTCCTGTGCTTCTGTTTGGTGAGTCATTATATGCATATTCTGCCTGGGGAAAAATATGATCCCACTGCTTGGGATTCTCTCCAGCAAGACTTCTCAACAAATTTCCCAGACTCTTATTCACTACCTTAGTTTTTCCATTAGTTTGAGGATGATAAGCTGAGCTGAAACTCAGTTTGGTACCAATTTTCTTCGACAGTGTCCTCCAGAAATGGGCCACAAATCTGGTGTCTCTGTCTGAAACAATACTCTTGGGCAACCCATGCAACCTAACAACTTCTTTAAAAAACAAGTTAGAAACATGGGTGGCATCACTAGTTTTACAACATTGAATAAAATGTGCCATTTTGGAGAATCTGTCTACTACAACAAAGACTGCATCATTCCCTCTCTGAGTCTTGGGAAATCTTAGAACAAAATCCATACTCACCATGTCCCAAGGCCTGTTTGGAATAGGCAAGGGGGTGTACAATCCTGCATTCTGGCTCCTTCCTTTGGCATATTGACATATTTTTCAATTTTTCACAAACTTGTCCACTTCTGCTCTCATCTTGGGCCAATAATAGAAGTGACTCAGCTTCTCATAGGTTTTTTCAGTACCAAAGTGTCCAGCAAGTCCACCACTATGTTTCTCCTTGATCAAATTTTCTCTCATGGAACATTTTGGTACACACAGTTGGTTTCTTCTGAATAGTAAGTCCTCCTACAAGAAATAATCCAGCCACTGGCTTCTATATGTTAAAACAGGGTTACAACATGCCTCAAATTCTTCCTTAAAATCCGAATCTGTTTTATACAGTTCTTTGAGAAAATCAAATCCTACAACTTCAAAATTGGTTTCTTGAACAAGCATGTGCCTCCTACTCAAAGCATCAGCTACTTTATTTGCTTGGCCACTTATATGTTTCAAAACAAAGTTAAAACCTTGGAGATACTCCACCCATTTAGCATGCTTATGATTCAAATTGGGTTGCTATACAATGTACTGCAAAGCATGATTATCAGAATATAATACAAATTCTTTGGACATCAAATAATGCCTCCACTTTTTCAGTGCCTGAACAAATGCATAGAATTCCTTCTCATAAGAGGAATACTTCTTTCTAGTGTCATTCAAATTTTCACTGAAATAGGCTACAGGCCTATCATCCTGACATAGCACAGCTCCAATGGTTTCTCCACCGGCATCACTCTTCACTTGAAATGGTTTATCAAAATCAGGCAGAATCAAAACATGCTTTCCAGTTATCTTTTGCTTCAAAATTTTAAAGTTTCTCTCAGCTTCAACACTCGATTTAAATGGTTGTTTTCTCTTTCTTATTGTCTCAATGATGGGTGCATTAATCTTACTGAATTTTCTTATAAATTTCCTGTAAAAACTGGCAAGTCCATGGAAACTTCTTACCTCAAAAACATTTCTTGGTGAAGGCCACTCCACAATTTCCTTAACCTTTTCTGGGTCCATCTTCAATCCTTCTGCAGAGACAACAAAGCCCAAATACACCAACTCTTCCTTCATGAATGAGCATTTCTTTAAGTTTATCAACAGTTTCTCTTGGTGCAGCTTCTTCAAGACATAATTAAGATGCCTTAAATGTTCTTCTTTAGTTTTGCTGAAAACTAATATATCATCCAGATACACTATCACAAATTTACCAATGAATTCTTTCAATACTTCATTCATAAGTCTCATGAAAGTGCTAGGTGCATTTGACAACCCAAAAGGCATTACCATCCATTCATACAGTCCTTCATTCGTTTTAAAGGTAGTTTTCCACTCATCACCCTCTCTTATTCTAATATGATGATATCCACTTTTTAAATCTATGTTTGAAAAATATTTAGCACCACTCAAACAATCCATTAAATCCTCAACTCTGGGCAAAGGGAATCTGTACCTGATTGTTATCTTATTGATTACTCTGGAATCAGTACACATCCTCCAGCCTCCATCTTTCTTTAGGCTCAATACTGCTGGTAGTGCACATGGACTCAAACTTTCTCTGATCAGTCCCTTGTCCACCAATTCCTGTACTTGTCTCCCGATTTCCTCATTTTCTGTGGGAGTAATTCTGTAGGCTGCCTTATTCGGCAGATTTGAACCGGGGATAAAATCTATCTGATGGCTGATCTTCCTCATAGGTGGAAGCTCATCAAATAAATCATCCACAACAATGTCACAATAACTGTCTAACATCTCTTGGATTTCTATTGGAAAATCAGAAATCTTTGAAGAAGTAAGAACTACCTTAGGCTTGCAAACTAAAGCAAAGCTTACCTATTCTTCTTCAATCTGTTGTAGATATTCCTTCCCACTTAGCAACAAGGTCTTTGGATCAACCAAACTGCTTGATGGCTCTCCCTCTTCCATGGGTATCAATGTATGATGTACTCCATCCTTGAAGAACTTGTAAGTGTTCTTCTTGCCATCATGCACTGCTACTCTGTCAAACTGCCAAGGTCTACCTAGCAGTATGTGACACACATCCATGGGCATCACATCACACAGGACTTTGTCCTTGTAGTTGCCCATTTGTAGCTCTATCTCACACTGTTCTTTTACAATCAGCTGGTGCCCTTTATGCAGCTAGGACACCCTGTAGGGAGTTGGATGCTCCCTTATCTTCAGCTTCAACTTCCCTATCACCTCAGTGGAAACCAGATTGTCTATGCTGCCACTATCAATGACTAGCTGGCAGCATTTCCCTTGGACTTTGCATATGCTCCTAAACAAAGTCTTCCTTTATGCAGGCTCAGTGACCTCTTTGGCTTGTTTCAACAGGACCTTATTAACCACTAAGGACTCTCCCCTCTCTGGTAGAATTTCTTCTTCAATTGCTGCCTCTTCTCCAGCCTGGGTAACAACAACATTTCTTGGACCAACACCCACATTCTCTGGGCACTCATCGTTCTTGTGTCCCACTTGCTGACATCTATAGCACCTCAATTCTCTACCTCTGCCTCTGCCTCCTCTTCCTCTGTAAGAACCCCTTCTGCCTCTTGCATCACCCCTTGTAGATGCATTATGAGGCGAGCTACTCTTAGCTCCATCTTTAGGTGTAGTAGGCTTTCCTCTACCACCCTGACTTCCCTTTCCACGGAAAGTACCTCTCCCTTTGGCAGACTGCTTCCTCAGGAGTTTCTCCTTTGCTTTCAAGGCCATCTGATAGGCCTCTTCAACTGTCTTAGGAGACAGAAGACCAATCTCATCTTGGATCTCCAGCTTGAGACCATTCACATATCTGGCAGTCTTCTCTGGTGTGTCTTGAAATTGCCCAGCTCTTATGCTTACTCTATAGAATTCTTCTGTGTATTCCTTTACTGTCAGCAACCTTTGTCTCAGGTTCTGCATTTGCCTAAACAATGTTAGCTGATAATCACTAGGCAAGAATTTATCTTTTAACTTAGCCATCATTCTGGTCCAGCTTTTGAGCCAGCTCTCCTTCTTTCTGCTTGCACTCCATCCCACCAAAGTGCAGCATGTCCCTTTAGCTTTGTTACTGCAAACTTGACCTTCTTATCTTCGCTCATTTCTTCATAGTCAAAGCACTTGTTCATTTCATTAATCCAGTCCACCAGCTCCTCATTAATCACCGTTCGATGGTCAATCTCTAGATCGAACGGTATACATCAGCTCTATCGTGTTGGCTCGATGTTGATCGGTTAGCATGTGATGGCTAAGTAGTTTCAAAACTACTCTGCAGGACAAGCATCACAGTCTATGGGATGCTCCAATTTCTTGAATCTTGCTGCGTCTTGCAAGCGTGCAATCAGCTTCTAGGCTTTGAACGGTGAGGTGTTGCTAGGTCTCACCAGGGTTATCACTACTCCTTGTATGCTCTTTGATTCACTAACTCAGGGTCTAGCCTCGGAATAGAGTTCGACAACCACAATCATACACAGACCTCTTCTACGAGTGGGATTTTTCAACAAGCCTTCGGCAGGTATCTTTTCGAACCTCGCAATGTAAGTCTATTACAAAGTGGAATGCATTCGGTTATGGCTTCTTCCAGGGATTTAATTCAACAGAGCTTGTTCGGACAATTCAAAATAAAACAATAGACAGAGAGATGCGGAGATGATACAACAACTCTATTCAACAATTATACACAAAACAATGTTCAATTGCCTCACAATTAAAAAAATTCCCTCACAAATATCAATTCAAGACAATTTGGTAATCAACGAGCACTGAAATTTATTCAACCGGAAGCAATTTCTTAACACACAAGTTCACTGCGGAAATCTCCTCCCTTCAATACATCCGGGGGATACAATTTATATGCATTACTATGTGTCTCTTCGGTTCCTCGGTGAGGACCATTTATCTTCTAACAAAACTTAATTACACTATTCAAATAACTGAACATGACAGATGGACTGAACTAAACTATTCAACTTCTATTGACTCTAACTAATCTAAATGCAACAGGTAGCTAAGGTATTGACACCTTGCTGTTACAAATTTGAATGATTTTGAACCCTCCTAGCCACAACATGTGAAAAAAACCTCTTACATTGCTGGCTAGTGTCTAATGCCTTACACGTCGAGTATGGATAGAAATAAAAACATTTCCTATTGATCGTCCTTGAGCACACCCTCTCCAAGGGCTTAGAGCTTAGGGGATTTAGCAGTTAAGGATTTTAGGGGTTAGGGGTGAGGGGTTAATGGGTTATGGGTTAAGAATTAATGGTTTAGGGGTTTATGGGTTAAGGGGTTAGGGGTTTAAGTGTTAGTGGTTTAGGAATTTAGGGAGTTTAGAGTTTAGCATTTTAGGGTTTTAGGGGTTGAATGGGTTATGGGTTGGGAATTAGGGTTTAAGGGGTTATAAGTTTAGGGTTTAGGGGGTTAAATGGGTTAGGGTTGGTTTAGAGGTTTAGGGGGTTAGGGGATTTAGCAATTAAGGATTTTAGGGGTTATGGGTTAGAGTTAAGGGTTAAGGGTTAGAGGTTTAGGGGTTAAGAAATGGGTTAACGGTTTAGAGGTTTAGGGGGGGTTAGGGGATTTATGAGTTAAGGATTTTAGGGTTGGGGTTTTGGGGTTAAATGGGTTATGGGTGGGGTGGGTTTAGGGTTTTGGGGGTTAATTGGGTTATGGGTTTAGGGGTTTAGGGGGTTAAATGGGTTAGGGATTATAGTCATTTCTTAGGTGAAAAAGGCATAATATAGTTGTAGTAACCGTAACTTGGTCAAGTTGTTATAGTCCAGGCAAGACTTGGTTGGGTTCCCAAGTCCCAAACCAAGTGAGGGTAATTGTGAGGGCATGATAAATAAAGAGTATCGATGCATGCCAAGGATTGAAAAGGCATGTTAACACATGGCATAAAGTGTCAATGGATTTTTAGGAGTGTTAGGGAGTTCCAGGACATCGCAAGGGAGAACTAGGTCAAAATGCATGGAAATGAAGGAATAAGAGTGTGTGCAAAGTAGTGTCAACGAATTCCAAGTGTCTCAAGGATAAAGTGTGTTAGGAGAAGGCCAAAATAAGACTTGTAGGAGGTAAGCCTAAGGTTACATAAAGGGTTTGACAAAGTAGTTTCAGACAAAAGGAAACTTTGGGTTGGGCACAACATTGATTTTCCAATGACTTGGTTGGGTTCCCAAGTCACAAAAAAAGTAAGGCTACCTATGACGGCATGAAAGCTAAGGAATACCAAGGTGTGGTAGGGAATTCCTAGAAGTACTAACACATGCTAGGAAATTCCAAGGCATGATAGGAATTCAAAGATGTGTCAGGTGCCAGGGTGTGGCATGAACACATGCTAGGGAGTGTGAGGGCCAAGTGTCAGGGAAACAGAAGGGAGAACTAGTTCAAATGCATGGAAATGAAGTATCAGCGAGTTCCGTGTGTGCTAAGAAGGGAATGACACGATATTCTAGGAAGTGCCAAGGCATGTTATAATGCTAGGGAAACATACAAAGATGTTCGAAGTGCCAAGGTGTGCCGATGTGTGCTAAGGAGTGTTAGGGAGTGCCAGGAAAACATAACAGAGCTCTAGGTCAAAATGCATAAATGAATGAATAAGAGTGTGTGACAGGGAGATTTATCGAGTTATAGGTGTCTCTAGGAGGGAGTAACATGGTATGATAGATAATGCTAATTCATGTTATAGTGTTAGGGTGACATGCATCGAAGATGTGCCAGGTGCCAGGGTGTGCCAACATGTGCTAGGAAGTGTTAGGGACTATCAGGGAAACACAAGGGAGAATTTACGTTGTAGCCATTGGAGAAGTGTTTACATTGTAGCAATTTCAGGACCTCGATAATTTTTGTCCATGGAGAATTATTTATGTTGTATCCATTTCATTAAAGCAAGAGGTCTGTCAATTCTTTTTTGTATGTGTTTATAAATTGGAAGAGAGAAATTAGAAGCAAGAAGGGCTTGAAAGAACTGAACAAAGAAATGGAGGTCACTGGGATAAAGTTGATGGCATTGGAGTTGGAAGTTTCAAACTATCACAAGGGCATCCAACACAACCATGACCTGATTGAAGAAGTGGAAAACAAGCTGGCAGTCCACATTGAGGAAGATATCAATCCATTTTTTACTATACCAGATATATAACTGTGGCTCTCTACTCACATTATTTCATTGAGATTGTGTTAGGTATCTGTTATTAACCTATGCTTGTGTATATTTAAAGGGATACTATTTTGATAGCCCAAAAATGAGGCATTTTGGATTGTCTATAGTTTGTACTAGTTCTAAAAAAGAACTAGCAACAATTAATCTCTTTGGATGCAAAAATTATTCTACTTGTTGTGTTGGGGAGTTTCTCTGAGGAAATTTATGGATAACCCGACATATTTTTTATATACGTACTGTGCATAACCTTTATAAATCTACCTTTCAAATCAGGGTCAACCCAAACAAATATGATTTGGGGGTTCCACTGCAACAACATTTTCCCCACAACAAGCACAAGATCAAGCCAACATGTGTGTTGTGTGCATTTAAAGAGATGGATAGGTAAGTTTACCCTTACGAGAACATGGCATCTTAAAATCTGACCACAATTGGTGAGTGCAAGTATTTGTGAAATGGAATCATGAGTGGGGCCTTTTCCAAAAGATATTATTCATTTACATTATAATATATACAACATGTAGTTAGCGTTCTATCCATGTTAGCGCGCACACCTGATGGTATCAGTCCTTAAACTGGTACAAAAAAATGATTCTATATATTCACATATGGGACAGTCATAAGATGTCAATAAAATCACATAATTATCGAAATACTCAACCAGTAATATGCTAAATTGCTTCAAAATGTGCTTGCAACTAGGTAGGCATCAAAGACAATCATTGCAATGGGTTAAGGGGATCTAAGAGAGAATTATGTAAGGAGTTCCTTCTAGGTAAAGTACAGTGGTATTACTATTGTTAAAGGGTGTGGCCTACAAGGATATATTGCTGGCTATTGATGCAAGAGCATCATTTCAACAATTTATTTCAAAATTTGTATTTTTCCTCTAGAAGGTCTTATAGATTTATAAAAGAGGAATTTGGTTTCCTTTTTGCCCTATAATTTTGTAGAATTTATAATTTCATATTTGGGATAGGAATTTTTAGTAATTTTAGGCATAAGTTAAGATTTTGTTTGATTTTTAAGGCCTCCTAGTCATTAGGAAAGTTGAGTCTTATGATTAGGATTACTTGTGGCATCCTATGTATTTTTCAAACTCCAATACACCAAGGCAAATATGTGGAGGACATTTTGGGGAAGTGTTCTTGTCCTAAAATGTAGATCATATTTTGGGAACTTGTGTTTGTTTTCCTTGGACCCTACTAGTTCTTAGAGGTTTTATTTGGAGCGGTTAGAAGGAAAAAGCATAATATGCCCAAGAATATTAGTGTTGGAGCACCTGTGGTTTGGGAGAAAGGATAAGGGGTTCTAGGAGTTAAAGGGTTTAAGGGTTTAGGAGAAAGGGGTTAAGAATAAATCCCTAACCCTAAAATCCTTCATTATTTAAATCCCTAACCCCTAAAACCTCTAAACACGTGACCCATTTAACCCCCAAAACCCTAACCCCTAACCCTAAAATCCTTCACTGCTAAATCCCCTAACCCCCTAAACCTCTAAACCTGTAACCCATTTAACCCCCTAAACCCTAAACCTCTAAACCCTTAACCACTAACCCCTTAAACCCTAATTCCCAACCCCTAACCAATTCAACACCCTAAAACCCTAAAAACCTAACCCATTTTAACCTAACTCCTAAACCTCTAAACCTTAACTTCTACAGCACCGAGTTAACCCCCTAACCCCTTTAAACTCACACAAGCCCAAAACCCCCTAACCCCTTAAACCCTAATTCCCAACCCATAGCCCTTCGACCCCTTAAACCCCTATTCATAACTTGTATAACCTAACCCCTCCAACCCTAATTCCCAGCCCCCTAACCAATTCAACACCATAAACCCCCTAAACCTAACTCTCTTAAGCTTTATTAACCCTAACTTCTAGATTTAAAATCCTTAGCGCTAAATCCCACCTTTAAAACACCTAAACCAACCCCAACCATTTAATAGCCTGACCCTAAGCCTATCTTTGTAAACCTAATTCCCAAACCATAACCCATTAAGCCCTTAAACACCTAAACCTCTAACCCCTTAACCGTTGACCCCTTAAACCCTAATTCCTAACCCCTAACCCATTTAACCCCCTAAACCCTAAACCTCTAAACCCTTAACCCCTAACCCATTTAAGCCCCTAAACCCCAAAACCCCTAACCCATTTGACCCCTTAAACCCTAAACATATAAACCCCTAACATATAAACCCCTAAACCCTAAACATATAAAACCCTAAACATATAAACCCTTAAAATTTTTGATTAAAACATTTAATAAAACTCTCGGTCGAGAGTTTCATCGGGTAAACTCTCGGGCGCAAACTCTCAGACGAGAGTTTTTAAACTTTCGGCCGAGAGTTTGGCCGCGCGGTTAGATGTAACTTTAGGTGGGTTAAACTCTCGGTCGAGAGTTTTATAAATGTCTCGTTTGAGACATTATCTTGGCCGAGAGTTTCTGGTCAACGAAAAACCCAGAAAATTCTACAATTTTCAGGAACCTGCAACTTTGGAGGGACGGAACAATTACAAAAACAAAATTTTATATGTCGGACCAAGTACCATTAGATTCATCTCCGAATCTAGTTTCTGATGATGTGAGATTTGTGGAGTTTCATTAAAAAATTCAATTTTTTATTAATTTTTAACTAAATTGTGTCACTATGGAATTTCATTGTTCGAAAAATTGCACTGAATGAAAATTCAATAACTTTCAAATGATGAAACCAAAAAATTCAGAAAAATCATATTTCATTTTCTCTTCCTGTATACTTTAAAATGGTACTCTCATTTTTCTTATTGATGATCACATTGAAAAGAAAATCTAGGGATCATAAAATGTACTAAAACATCACTGTTTTTTTGTCTTCGTCCATTTCAAAAAATAAAAAAAAATAGTGATTTAATCTGAAAGTTACCGAAAAATGGTCTGTGCACTAGTGCAATATATGCAGATTATGATTCTATGGTTTTTTTCCAAAAAATGAATAACCTTCCCTAAAAAAATTTAGGGATCATAAAGTGACTATTTATGTTTGCCTGAAAATTTCAAGTATATGCAGTTAGTAAACAAGAAATTGACCTCTCTATATGTCAATATTTTTGTTTTTTTTAAATATGGGTATGGAGGTAAGGCAATTCTCTACAATTCTTGTTTTTATGTCAAAGCATAATTTGCAATAAAAATATGAGTTTAGTGGAGTTGAAGTTGAAAAACATAGAAAATTACAATTTTCAACGTCAAAAAAGGGCAAAAAGTGTTTCCCAACTTCTCATTTTCAAGTCACATGATACAACTATCCCACAACTCTAAAGTAGAGAGACCAACATGGAAAAACAAACTTAAAATCGATCGATGCACTCACTTTCATGGGAATTTCATGAACACTTTCTTATATAATGCCCTTTTACCCACTTATTGAGATCACACGAAAATGGTATTCATAATAAAGTTTTCTGGGTGAAGTAATTCATTTTCCCTGCAAGATCAAGTTACGTAGCTATAATGTCTCGTGTTTTTTCATACATCTGACCAGAAACATACCTTGCATGAATTTTGAAGGAAATCCCACTCAAATTATCAGAGAATCTCGAGGTGATCTCATTAAAAAGGTATGTTTCTCCTTATCTGTTGATTATTCTTTCTCTTCACTGCGTTTTGTATATAAATTCATTTCAATTCATTCATATCAGATATACTCCGGCTCCTTGTTCCAATTTAAAGGTCGAGTTATCATCATTGTTTGTTGTTCTTTATTTGGAAAGTGCTTGTGGTATTTTGAAGAGTTTGTAAGAGATGGGAATCTCAAATAGTTGTTGACTGGGCTAATGCAAGTTTTATAAGTAAAATGTGCGGCTTCAATACCTGATGTCTCAAATTTCACCATGCATTCAGGCGCTAGAATGGTCATCCTTCACCCACATTTATCATGAGCTCAATCAACTAGCAGATAAGCTCTCTGAGGAGGCATTCAATTAGTAGCCAGCTGATGAATTAACAGCAAGATCAAGGTTGTGGCACACCCAAAAAAAAGGCAACTCGCAAAATTTAAGCTAACAACAACCCCTACTCATGAAGTTGACAACTTGTCTCCCTCAAGGACCACTGCCTTCTCCTTCATTAGGCAATACTTCCTCAACAACTCACTCAATTGCATCATTTCTATACTCCCAACAATCTATTTATGTGTTTGTGTCCATAACATTTTTCGAATAATATGATGTTTCATAGGTGAATGTCAAATGCCAATTTACTATTTGAAAACCAAATTTTCATCCCTTGTACCTAATGAGCTTTCTTCATTGAATGGTGTTTTGTTTACTATTTTTTATCATTCAATGATATCTTATATGTCAAGATTCTTCTAAATTTCATGCCTTACAGTGTTTCCTTTGCAACATTTGGTGCAATTGCTAGTTTAAATTTTTTCACATATTTGAAAAAGTAAAAATTTTTAGTTCATGGAATGTAGTTCAATTGACAGTCACCTTGTTATGAAGTATTATGTTAAAACATGAGATTCAAAGTTCAAATCCCCTTGAGTGGCCAACCAAAAAATAATATTTTTTATCTATCTATTTATTATATTTTTAGAATGTGGTTTTAATGAAAAAAGAAAAATATAATATAAAAGAAATAAATATCATGACATGATGTTTTAATGAAAAAAGAAAAATATAATATAAAAGAAATAAATATCATGACATGATCAAATTTCATGTGGTTTGAATATCTATTTAAAAAAATATATATATAATTATCCACTATCCACTCATGGATATTTCAATGCAAACTTGTGAATGCTACTGGTTTTGTCTTAATTGCTAACTATCTTAAATGAGTTTTGTCTTAATTGTCGTTGTCTCAAGTAGCCATTGTCTTAAATATTTTTGTCTCAAAGTGCTTTTGTCTTAAATAAAAAATTTTGTCTTAAATTTTTTTTTTTTCTCTCAAATTGTTTTTGTCTTAAAAATATTTTGTCTCAAAGTGCTTTTATCTTAAATGTAAAGTTTTGTCTTAAAATGTTTTTGTCTCAAACTGTTTTGGTCTTAAATATAAAGTTGTCTTAAAAATACTTTTGTCTTAATTTTTTTTGGTCTCAAATTGTTTTTGTCTCAAATCTTGTTTATCTTAAATATAAAGTTTTGTCTCAAACTATTTTTGTCTTACACTATTTTTGTCTTAAATTTGATCTTTAAAACAATTCAATTGATATTAAATTTTAATATAAAATAACTAAAATAAAAAGCGACTTTTTAAGACAAAATATTTCTTTTGTGTTGAAAAAATGTCTTAAAACACCCCAAATGTAGTACTGAATTCATTCACTACTATACTTTTCAAGCACATCTATAGTGAAAACAATTCACAGAGAGACAGGTTATCAAAAAAAAGGTTTGAATGGAGTTTTGGATGTAATGTATTACCAGCTGATAAACAGGGAAGGAAAAAGGGCAACAGATATAGTGAAATTCTCTTGAGCAGAGTTTTTAATGGTAACAACTGTCTTTTTGCCTATGTTTTGGGTCACTTTTTTGCCTCATATGAGAGCTATTATCTTTTTTTTGCAGAAGGAGGGATATCAGATTTTTGGATTTGAGTAATGAAAGTATCCTCCTAGGAAATCTTTTGGGAAGGCGGAAAACAAACACTGATGGCATCAATCACCACGTGAAACATATAGCTGTTTCTGATTGTGTGAGATGTCAAATATGGTTCAACATTTTTTTTTAAAATTAACTTTAATATTCGTAAAAAAGAATTAAAGTACAAAATGACAAAAAGTAATATATGAAGAAATGTAAAATTCTCAAAAGTATCAAATGAATCAAATGATTAGAAACATTTAACCCGCATTCCTTTATACGTTTAAATGTTTCCGAGCGTCGCCAAATGGATTCATTTGTCTTAACCAGAAGTGTATCATATACGTTTCCCACGGCATATCAATGTCATATTCGTTGTTGTGTTTAAACATAGCGGACCTAGGAGACCTTCAATGCATTAATTCGAAGGCAACAAATAACTGTGACCATTTTTTCATTGTAACACATTTTTTGTACCTTGTATTCTTTCATTTGGTTATGGAGAGCCTTTTTTACATATGTTGTACAGAATGGTTACTTGGATGGCTGAGAGGATGCGATTGGCCCAAATGAGTCAAAATTATAGAGCATAAAATGCATATGTTAATAACATCTCACTACTATATGTGATGTGAGGGTGTTTTGTTGTTTTAAGACAAAAGAAATCTTTTGTCTTAAAAAGTCATTTTTTAGTTTAGTTATTTTATATTAAAATTTAATATCAATTGAATTGTCTTAAAATATAAAATTTAAGACAAAAATAGTGTAAGACAAAAATAGTTTGAGACAAAACTTTATATTTAAGACAAAAACAATTTGAGACAAAAAAAATTAAGACAAAAAAATTTAAGACAAAACTTTATATTTAAGACAAAAACAGTTTGAGGCAAAAACATTTTAAGACAAAACTTTATATTTAAGACAAAAGCACTTTGAGACAAAAAAAAATTAAGACAAAAGCAATTTGAGACAAAAATATTTAAGACAAAAGCACTTTGAGACAAAAATATTTAAGACAAAACTTCTATTTAAGACAATGACAACTTAAGACAATGACAATTAAGACGAAACCCATTTAAGATAGTTAGCAATTAAGACAAAATAATTAGCATTCAAAAGTTTGCATTGAAATATCCATGAGTGGATAGTGGATAATTATATTTTTTATTTTTAAAAATAGATATTCAAACCACATGAAATTTGATCATTTCATGATATTTATTTCTTTTATATTATATTTTTCTTTTTTCATTAAAACCATATTCTAAAAATATAATAAAAAAATAGATTAAAAAAATATTATTTTTTGGTTGACTACTCATGGGGATTTGAACTTTGAATCTCATGTTTTAACATAATATAACTTTATAACAAAGTGATTGTCAATTGAGTTACATTCCATGAACTAAAATTGTTTATTTTTTTAAATATGTGCAAAAATTTAAACTAGCAATTGCACTAGATGTTGCAAGGGAAACACTGTAAGGCATGAAATAGAGAAGAATCTTAACATATAAGAAATCATTGAATGAAAAAAATTAGTAAACAAAACACCATTCAATGGAGAAGGCTCATTAGGTACAAGGGATGAAAATTTCATTTTCAAATAGCAAATTGGCATTTGACAGTCACATATGAAACATCAGATTATTTGAAAAATGTTATGGGCACAATAACATAAATAGATTGTTGGGGGTATAGAAATGATGCAGTTGAGTGAGTTGTTGAGGAAGTATTTCCTGATGAAGGAGAATGCAATGGTCCTTGAGGGAGACAAGTTGTCAGCTTCATGAGTAGGGGTTGTTGTTAGCTTAAATTTTGCGAGTTGCCTTTTTTTGGGTGTGCCACAGCCTTGATCTTGTCGATAATTCATCAACTGGCTACTAATTGAATGCCTCCTCGGAGAGCTTATCTACTAGTTGATTGAGCTCATGATAAATGTGGGTGAAGGATGACTATTCTAACTCCTAAATGCGCGACCAAATTTGAGACATTAGGGATTGAAGCTACACATTTTACTTATAAAACTTGCATTAGCCCAGTCAACAACTATTTGAGATTCCCGTCTCTTGCAAACTCTTCAAATTACCACAAGCACTTTCCAACTAAAGAACAACAAACAATGATGATAACTCGACCTTTAAATTGGAACTAGGAGCCTGAGTATATCTGATATGAATGAATTGAAATGAACTTATATACAAAACACAATGAAGAGCAATAATAATCAACATATAAGGAGAAACGCACTTCTTTAATGAGATCACCTGGAGATTCTCTGATAATTTGAGTGGGATTTCCTTCAAAATTCCTGCAAGATATGTTTCCGGTCAGATGTACGAAAAAACACGGGACATTATAGCTACGTAACTTGATCTTGCACGAAAAATGAATTGCTTCACCCAGAAAAATTTATTATGAATTCCATTTTCGTGTGATCTCAAGATGTGGGTAAAGTGCATTATATAAGAAAATAAAAATGTTCATGAAATTCCCATGAAAGTGAGTGCATCGATCGATTTTAAGTTTGTTGTTCCATGTTGGTATCTCTACTGTAGAGTTGTGGGATAGTTGTATCATGTTACTAAACTATATTCAGTAAATAATCTTGCACTTGCCTTGATATTTGAGGAGTAGTGCATTTTTATGTGCAATTATATGGTCTGCGATCTCCTAATTGTGAACTATGTATTAAATATCTAATTGGATGTTAGCTAAGGTTTTCCATAGGTATAACATACCCAATTTTCACCCTCTGAGGGTTATCTTGCCCATGATCATAGACAACTTCTGATGACAACTATAATGAGGCCACTTGCAATGCTTCTTCTAGAGTTTAAAGGAAACACCTCCTTGAAGAAAAAATAAATAAATAAAACAAGAAGAAATGTTTTAACAATATAGTTAGAAAACAACTAACAACCCTCTTGAGGTGGAAAATTGCAGCCCAATTGAAAGAAGCGAGAAAACTCAAGGTATTACATAGATAAATCAGGACAATTGTGCAACTTTTTCAAGGATGAAACGAGAACGTTTTCTGTACATGATAAGAAATTATTTGCAAATGAGAAGATACCACAGTGGGCATGCACAAGAAGAAGAACCAAAGAAATAAAATTCAATAAAGGAAGCACAACCACCACTCCAAACTCTCTTCTCTAAAACACATACAATCACAATAAATCCCACTGAAGCTTACAAATTTATCAAGCCCTAATTAACTTACTAACAAATTCAACAAGCCAACATGCTACAATTTATTAAGTCGCCCCCAAATCAATTAGTAATTATTGCATGAATGTAAATTTTTTGTAATTTTATTTAAAAGGTAGAAATTCTCTCAACAGTGTATAGAATATATCCAAGAGTTTAAAAAAATGAAAATTTTCCTACCTCCACAAGGTATCATCACACCCGGATAGGTGACAACATACAAGTCTAAATCTTCTACCTCTAAGTCTCAATGGAACTTCAACATGTCAATAACATACTTGCAACAATGCTTAATGAGTTTTGTCTATTGGATAAAGAGATGTACATCGATCCATCCAAAAATAAACATCTCAATCAATCCAACACCATAAATTGTGCTAGATAGTTCATCATGTTATTTAAAATATTACAATATGGTCTTATGTTAGCTCACATATTCCTTGAATATTTGAAAGGAAAACTGCCTTAGCATAGTAGACCAGAAATATCTGTACTCTAAAAGACAAAAAAAGACAACAAACTAAAATAGGAGCTTTAACTCTAATCTAGACACTTCATTCTTAGCAACATGATATCTAATGAAGATGATACCTGGAAAAGAAGGCTTCATATATTGTCTATCACATGTCAAACCAAGTGAAAAAATACATGCATAGAACACATAAGAAATAGGGTTCATAGATTGACTTGTATTATATGGTTTCAAACCCTTCTTGTCTCCTTCAAGGGGGTTTCTTGAGGTCTTCAAAAAGACTTCCTTTTGCTAACCAAATGGATTGTTTCTTTCACACATGTATGTAATTGTTTCATGATCTTTGTGGAATATAAAATATATTATAGAGGGGTTTTGAGTAGTAAGCTTTCCCCGGGAATAACTGGTGTTGTGGTTTTGATCTATTCTTCTCTTCTTCATGTGATTGGCAATTGTGTTGTTTTTAATTCCGCAAAATTTTTGTAGAAGCGATTCAGTATTTAACTTTAGTGCATTGCTAGATTGAGTGAATCCATGCAAGACATATTTTGTATTAAATTTCTACATGGCATCTGAGCACATGAAATTGTAGTAGTTAAGAAGGAGTTGAGTTTGTTGGTGGAAAGAATTCGAATTTGCAGAAAGACTTTCTTGGCTCTACAACTTATTCAAGATCGAAATGGCTTACAATGGCTTGAGGTTAGAGTATGCACTTGAGGGCGGCTCAAACTACATTTCTTGGAAGGAAATGATCGAGGCAGTACTCGAAGAAAATGGCTTGAAGGAATTCATTGAAAAAGATGTTCCTAAGCCTGATGCTGCAAATCTTGATGCATAACGAAAGAAAGTGGCAAGGGCGAGGAGGATCTTGTTGGAGGGAGTACGAGACCACATTTTCTCAAGCCTCCATGGAAAAGCCACACCATATTCTATGTGGAAGGCTTTGATGGATCCATTCCAAAGAAACAACGACCATAGGAAATTGGCGCTCAAAGGTAAACTCAGGAAGATCAAGATGGAAAAGAATGACATTGTTCTGGTATCCTTAACAAAGTTTGTCCAATGTCAGGATGAACTTGGGAGTGTAGTAATAAGTGTTGTTGATGATGATTTGGTTATTTTGGCTCTCCTAGGACTTCCTAGGAGTTGGAACAGTTATGAAGACTCTGCCAACAGACGGGAAAAATTGCCAGATTGGGGACGACTGTGGTCGGATCTAGAGCAGGAGGAGTTCAGGCGGAACACTAGAGATGGCTCTTCATCAAAGCATGATGATGAAGAGGATTGTGCTTTGGCTGCCAAGGCAAATAAGGGGAAGGGGAAGAAATTCCATTCTAAATCTGAGGCCGGTGAAGATGGCAAGGAGCACAACATGTCCAAAGTGAAGTTTTTTCAGTCTCACGAGAATTGACATATTACCACAAATTTCCCACAAAAGAAGAAGAACAAGATGGTTGTTGGAGCTGTAGCTAGTGAGGCCCTTGCCTCACAATTTGAGAATGACTTCTCACTTATTGCATGCATGGTATCAAACGCAATGAGTTCGATGTGGTACTTGGATAGTGGTGCATCTTTCCACATGACAGGAGACAGATAAATTTTCAGTAGCTTGGAGGAGAAGGACCTCCAGATGCATTTCCTTTTTTGAAAGACAGTACATAGTAATAGCTTTTCCAAACATTAGGTAAACCTATTACATAGTTATCTTATTGTTTTGTTGATGGAGTTATGATTTAGTGGTAAGCAAAATAATTCCTTTTAAAGAATATTTATTAATTTTTAATTTTAAAGATGATGTGAGCTATGGTTACGTCTTTTCCGGAGTCATGTTTCCAACGGAGCTTCGTCTGGAAGCATACAGCCCTTATTATTTGAACGAATCCTACAGCACCTACAGGCCTTCTATCGTTTCCCTATCTAAAGATGATGTGAGCTATGGTACAAGATTCACGCTTCAATTCACTGTTTCAAGTTATGCTCCTAACAATATTCAGTTCACCATTTACAGTCCATCCTTCACAACTCATGCATATTCCATGAATCAGAGGCTGCTCGTGCTTGCCTCAACGACACCGAAGAGGGTAAGAGGAATATATATTGCCATAGTCACAGCACCTCCGAATTCTATCGCAGCGCCGGCTGGATACTACATGCTATCAGTTGTTAACAATGGAATTCCGAGCGTCGCCAAATGGATTCATTTGTCTTAACCAGAAGTGTATCATATATGTTTCCCAGGACATATCAATGTCATATTCGTTGTTGTGTTTAAACATAGCGGACCTAGGAGACCTTCAATGCATTAATTCGAAGGCAACAAATAACTGTGACCATTTTTTCATTGAAACACATTTTCTGTAACTTGTATTCTTTCTTTTGGTTATGGAGAGCCTTTTTTTACATATGTTGTACAGAATGGTTACTTCGATGGCTGAAAGGATGCGATTGGCCCAAATGAGTCAAAACTATAGAGCATAAAATGCATATGTTAATAACATCTTCTCCTATTTAGTAGACAAAACTTGATTCTATTTGTTCATTCCTTTGTAGTGACTGTGAAAGAGCTGCTGATCTTCTGAGAATGAATTGGTTCTAGCTATTATCGATATAAAAAAATCGAAAAGCAATGAAAAAGTAAATAGTTTATAGAATGTCAGGAATTTAATTGTAGAATGCAATACCGAAAGCCATGTTGATTACTTTAAAGAAGCTTTCCAACTGCTCCACGAAACTTTCACCACTTTTAAGGTAATAATATCTTCTTAAAATAAAATATATAATTCCTCACCGAATTAAATTTCGCACATAGTTTCATAATTTTCCCATACAAATCTCAACGTAATATTGTGACTTATCTTTTAATGTCTTTCTCGTTTGATATAACATTTCGGAATCACCCTGTTACATGTCTATCAATTTTCCACCATGTGACACGTCTATCAATTTCCTTAAAACGATATATCT
Organism: Pinus albicaulis; assembly: GCA_034641835.2. Lineage (NCBI taxonomy): Eukaryota > Viridiplantae > Streptophyta > Pinopsida > Pinales > Pinaceae > Pinus > Pinus albicaulis. The sequence goes on along the minus strand of CM076574.1, from coordinate 451,139,819 downwards.
TACTGTGTCTTGTGTCAATCTAATTCAACATGCGCTGTCTAGCATTCATGACAGACCAAACTAATTTTCAAATTGATAACATTTCTCATACTTTCATGTTGTTTAGTTTCAAATTGACAACATTTCTCGTACTTTCACGTTGTTTAGTTTCCCATATGGCTCAAAACGGTCATGTTTTTAGATTCCTCCATGTCTATTGTTAATATCGCTGAAAACGGTACGAGAATATTGTTAAATTTTAATTTTTTTAATCTTTTTTCTTTCTGAGAATAGAAATCTTTTGGGTTAAAAAATCACTTTTTATTTTAGTTATTTTAAATTAAAATTTAATATTAATTGAATTGATTTATATATAAAATTTAAGAAAAAAGAGTTTGAGACGAATTTTTTTTTTTTTTAAGAAAAAACATTATATTTAAGACAAAAATATTTTGAAACAAAAATATTTTAAGATAAATCTTTATATTTAAGAAAAAAATAGTTTAAAACAAAATACTTTAAGACAAAATTTTATATTTAACACAAAATTTGAGACAAAAATATTTTAAGACAAAAACAATTTAAGATAAAAATATTTAAAAAAAACAAAAATTGTTTGACACAAAAATATTTTAAGACAAAACTTAGACCAAAAAAAAAATTAAGACAAAACTTTATATTTAAGACAAAAACAACTTGAGACAAAATTATTTTAAGGTCAAATTGTATATTAAGACAATGGCCACTGAAGACAATGATAATGTTGAAGTTTGTGCAGAAACAACAACCATGATCCTAGTGTCTATTTTTAGATGCATGTCTCTTTTTATTATCCCTTAATATAGATGGACATTAAAATATAATCTATTCTCAATGAGAACTTGAATATAGTTAACTGAAGTGGCAAATCAGTTAGCTAAGCGAATTTCGAGTTAAGAGGTTGGTTGGTGGGACATGCACGTTGACTTGAGTTGTAACAAAGTGATTCTAGTTGTAATAGAGTTGGAAGTGCACTGGTGCATTAGTTAATGCAAGTTGTAAATCTGTTTAACTCAGTTAAGTGAGGTAAAATCAGTTGTGCTAGTTGTAACTGTAGATACACTAGTGAGAGATCAAGTGAATTAAATATTAATTAATTCACAATCAGTGTTCTCACATGCAACTCATGTTTTTAATATTATTAGCTACATGCATATAAGATCTAGTAGAGACCTAGTTGAGACAAGGTGAAAGGGAAGTGTAACTATGATTTGTGATATTAACAGGCTACCCAGGTGTAGTTATAACACCATGGGATACCCATGATACTCAGCGCAGTAGAAGAAGGGTGGAATTCTTTGTGATTAAGGATTGCATTCATCAGGAATTGCGTGAGCAAGGTAGGCTATCTGGAGACAGTAAATTGGCTAAGGAATTTGCCAATTTTTGTGTGATAGTGTGAGACAATTAGCTGACGTATTGATAGCTCTTGTGAGAAGAGTTTTGTATGTAATTGTGTCATGATCCTTGTGGAATATACATATATTATAGAGGGGTTTTGAGTAGTAAGCTTTGCCCGGGAATAACTGGCGATGTGGCTTTGATATATTCTTCTCTTCTTCATGTGATTGGCATTTGTGTTGTTTTTAATTCCGCAAAATGTTTGTAGAAGTGATTCCGTATTTAACTTTAGTACATTGCTAGATCGGGTGAATCCATGCAATACATATTTTGTATTAAATTTCTACATGGCACCGGAGCACATGAAATTGCAGTAGTTAAGAAGGAGTTGAGTTTTTTGGTGGAAAGAATTCGAATTTGCAGAAAGACTTTCTTCGCACTACAACTTATTCAAGATCGAAATGGCTTTCAATGGCTTGAGGTTAGAGTATGCACTTGAGGGCGGCTCAAACTACATTGCTTGGAAGAAAATGATTGAGACAGTAGTTGAAGAAAATGGCTTGAAGGAATTCATTGAAAAAGATGTTCCTAAGCCTGATGCTGCAAATCTTGATGCATAACGAAAGAAAGTGGCAAGGGCGAGGACGATATTGTTGGAGGGAGTACGAGACCACATTGTATCAAGCCTCCATGGGAAAGCCACACCATATGCTATGTGGAAGGCTTTGATGGATCCATTCCAAAGCAACAACGACCATAGGAAACTGGCGCTCAAAGGTAAATTCAGGAAGATCAAGATGGAAAAGAACGACACTGTTCCGGTATACTTAACAAAGTTTGTCCAATGTCAGGATGAACTTGGGAGTGTGGTAATAAGTGTTGTTGATGATGATTTGGTGATTTTGGCTCTCCTAGGACTTCCTAAGAGTTGGAACAGTTATGAAGACTCTGCCAACGAACGGGAAAAATTGCTGGATTGGGAACGACTGTGGTCAGATCTGGAGTAGGAGCAGTTTAGGCGGAACACTAGAGATGGCTCTTCATCAAAGCATGATGATGAAGAGGATTGTGCTTTGGCTGTCAAGGCAAATAAGGGGAAGGGGAAGAAATTCAATTCTAAATATGAGGCCGGTGAAGATGGCAAGGAGCACAACATGTACAAAGTGAAGTGTTTTCACTATCACGAGAATTGACATATTACCACAAATTTTCCACAAAATAAGAAGAACAAGATGGTTGTTGGAAGTCGTAATTACAGAGGCCTTGCCTCACAATTTGAGAAATGACTTCTAACTTATTGCATGCATGGTGTCAAGTGCAATGAGTTTGATGTGATACTTGCATAGTGGTGCATCTTTCCACATGACGGGAGATAGATAAATTTTCAGTAGCTTGGAGGAGAAGGACCTCCAGATGCATTTCGAAATGGGTGATGACAAAAGGTATAACACTACCAGGATTGATACCTGTTGCTTTCCAAAGGAAGTCAGGTAAACCCTTATTTTTAAAAGATGTAATGCATGTACCAGGCTTAACGAAAAATTTAGTTTCAATTGCAATGTTGGAAGATAAAGGCTATGCTGTGGTCATTAGTGAAGGTAAAGCATTCCTTCAGCATAAAGCCACAAGCAAGTCAAGAATATTGGGATTCATGTGAAGAATCTCTATATACTTGATGTATATGAGATTTCTACAGAGATTCCAACCACGAGGAAGTGTGAGAAAGCCATGAAATTGACGCTTGAGAGGGAGCTGGATTTGCATGCAGGTAAGAGTGAACCTCAGGATGTGGAGCAGCCACACGATGAGGATGATGGAGTGGGAGAAACCACTCATCTAGAGAAATTTCTAGCCAGATGGGTAGAGGGAGTGCATGCTGCTATACCAACAGGTGAGAGGTGGGGCGACATGCATGAATAATCCCAGGAGGAAATTTCTAGGCAGGATTCATTGAGATGGTGTGGATCTCATGAATCAAACCTAGCTACCAGGAGCCCACAAAGCAATAGTAGCAGGATCAGTTGGATTGATGCAGTGAGTTATCATGAGGAGATGAAATCAAAGTGACAGTGTCAGATACTGGAGCATAGATCAGAGTTGGCAGCAAGTGTAGAGTGCAATGATGCAGGTGTCAACAGCGCAGAGGATCTAATAAGACAAAACCTAGACAAAAAAAAAAATAAGACAAAATTTTTTTAAGACAAAACTTTATATTTAAGACAAAAACAACTTGAGACAAAATTATTTTAAGATGAAAATTTATATTAAGGCAATGGCCACTTAGGACAATGGCAATGTTGAAGTTTTCACATCCAGAAACAACATCCATGATCGTAGTGAAAATTAAGCGCCTACACTATGGTGGGGCCCACATAGGCTATTTCTAGGTGAATGTCTATTTTTAGATGCATGTCTATATATAATATCCCTTAATATAGATGGAAATTAAACTATAATATATTCTCAATGAGAACTTGAAAATAGTTAACTAAAGTGGAAAATCAGTTAGCTAAGTGAATTTCGAGTTAAGAGGTTGGTTGGTGGGACATGAAGGTTGACTTGAGTTGTAACAGAGTTGGAAGTGCGGTGTTTCATTAGTTAATGCAAGTTGTAAATCAATTTAACTCAGTTAAGTGAGTTAAACTCAGTTGTGCTAGTTTTAACTACAGATACACTAGTGAGAGATCAAGTGAATTAAATATTGATTAAATCACAGTTAGTGGTCTCATATGCAACTGATGTTTTTACTATTATTAGCTGCATGCATGTCAGATCCAGTGGAGACCCAATTGAGACAAGGTGAAAGGGAAGTGTAGCTATTAGTTGTGATATTAGGAGGCTATCCAGGTGTAGCGATAACACGGCAGGATGCGCATGATACTCAGCACAGTTGAGGAAGGCTGGAATTTTTTGTGATCAAGGATTGCATTCATCAGGAACTACGTGACCCAGGCAGGTTGTCTGGAGACAGTAAATTGGATAAGAAACTTTCCAATTTTTGTATGATAGTGTGAGTCAATTAGCTGATGTACTGAGTGCTCTTGTGAGAAGAGTTTTGTATTTAATTTTTTCATGATCCTTGTGGAATTTAAAATATATGATAGAGGGGTTTTGAGTAGTAAGAATTTCCCCAGAATATCTCATGTTGTGGTTTTGATCTATTCTTCTTTGGTTCATGTGATCGGCAATTGTGTTGTTTTTAATTCTGCAAAATATTTGTAGAAGTGATTTAGTATTTAACTTTAGTACATTGTTAGATCAGGTGAATCCAAGATATATATGCATGTTGTATAATTTCTATAGCTAATTAAGACAAAATTCATTTAAGACAATTAACAATTAAGAGAAAACCATATCAATTGAAGACGATATTATCTAACATGACTTGCAAAATTGACTCTGATAGGGCACCCTATGTCTTCCAGTGTGTAAGCTACTACTGTCTCGCGCTTATATCAAGGTTGCTATTTCAATTATCATTCACATTATATTATATATAGACAACAATTTGTTGGGCTCTTCGTTTTGGTGGGGTAGCTGACTCTAAAGAATGCAACATCTTTTCCTGGAAGGATTTCTTAGACATCAATCCCTCTTATGTCCCTTTGATCTCTATTTATATGATTAGTGACAACTTGTTTGTCATTGCATTCAACACTACTACACGGAGGAGGATTTTAAGACAAAAGAAATATTCTATCTTAAAATTTTTGATACGAGGTGCTAGTAAAAAAGGAAAAAGTAAAGGAGTAGGGGTTTTTCTTTATGTTGTTGATGGGTTCTTCAAGAAGCCGAGTGATGGAGGCCAAAAAAAACTAATGGGATTTAGGAAAATGGAGGAGGAAAAAAAAGTTGCTTGGTGTGAGGAGTGATGGAGGCACTTTCACTGAACATGGATAGGCAGTAACATAGTTGGAGTAGTTTTTAGGGTCTCCATCGATATTGTTTTGATTTGTGTTTCTTTACTGTTTCATTTATTTTGAATGCTACTTATATATGTTGGTTGCTGATATTAGTACATTTTTGTTTTGAAACTTCTAATGGTCATCGACAACATGTATTAGATTCTCTTAAAGGATGGTGGAGAAAAATTACAGAATATCCACTGGTAGACAATATTCGTACTTCAAAATCTCTACGACAACTTTTGTGAGAAGCAGAAACCAAGGATAAAAGATAGGACTATGGAAGCATTAGTCACAAAATTCAAAAGGGAAATAATTTTGGTTGTAAGTGTTGAGGTAGATGGGTTAAATGTATCATCTATTGCTGCATTACTGATGTTGTTTGGTGCAGTACGTCTAAGAATAATTATTTTAACTATATTCAGTTTTTATCCCAATTCTGAATGATATTAGGGTTCTCTACTGGTTCTTTTATTTAAAGGTACACTAATAACAAGTTATTTTCCACTCTAGTTGTTTATATACTCTGTGGTCTATCTTAGATGCACTAGCTGGTTGTTTACATTGTCTTTCTTCTAAACCTTTTCTCATGTGGATCTTCCTGCTCCTTCCGTGGTTTGAGAGTGGCTAGTCAGGGGATTTTCGAGGATATTAGATACTACTTGTTTTTCCTCTTTATGGTCTATCTGAGACAGACTCGCTGGTTGTTTTATGGGGTATTTATTCTGAAAAGTTTCTCAAATGGATGTTCCTGCTCCTCTCTGGGTTGGCATTGGTCAATAGGAGGATTTCTAAGGATATTTACTACTACGTAAGTGCATTAATTTTGAATGGCGGAGTTGGTAACATATTTCAGTTTTGAATTTGACCTCGAAGGACTCTCTTGGGGTCATTAATTGGTCTGGGGGGGTATATATTTTCCAAGTTTTTCATTGATTATATGAGGGACAATCCATTAATGTTTTGTGCTATCATTGAAGATCTTTGTCGATTGTGTGCTTGATTAGATTTTATGAAGGAAATTGGCCAATGGTGATTGGCCAGTCAATTTTATTTGAAGGGGTTTCCTAGTGGATTGAGATGGTGACAAACTACATTGACTGGTGTCAACAATTGATAAGTGACATTAATTTACCTTGTTTACATATTTTATCGAGGTTTTTTCGGAAACTACTACATAAGGTATTTTTTAGTAATTCTCTCTACTTTGGTGAACATATAGGTGGGATTGCAGAGTGTTGGTGGTGTCCATTGTACAACTGGTATTTACATCTATCGGTAGGATTTCACTTGATACTGAAGGAAACTGGGGTGGTGATGTGCCATTACTTGATGTGTTGGTACATGCGACTATTGAGGTGAAGAGTCGTGGCTGCTCCAAGTTGGGAGTTTATCCCTTTGGGACATGTCATGTACATGAAAATATACACGTGGATTCGAATGTTTCAATACCCCCACTAGTTATTGAACCCAATGTTATAATCCATGAATTTTTTTTTTTAATCATTTGTGGAAAAATAATGAAGTTAATTAAGGTTGATCTGGATTATCAGAAACTCATTTTTTATTCTGATGTTTTTTGGGACCGGGTGTTAGGATTACAAAAATGGGATTTGGTGGGTAAGTGGTTTTATCTATGAATGGATGGCTCTTAGATGGCCTCCTGGGTTAAAGAACATTGGTACCCTATTCTTATGTAATCTCCTATTTTCAACATTTTATACAATCAATGTTTATGCTTCCACTTTATTAATGATGAAAATAGTGTGAATATTTTGGGGTCATATTGGGTTCATGGTTGTGGTTTCCTCTCTTCAAATCACTGACATGTGGGATTTGATAAATACCTGGAATTGTCATGAAATAAATTGGTTTCAAGCTAAAATTCCTAGTTTAACACTGACATTTTGGTCATGTGTGTTAGGCTCATAAGTTTTATTATCAAATTTTTTTCCTTATCCTTTAATTTTCAGTTTTGAGTATTTGAGCCTATGACTATTGCTCCTTTCATAGCCTCTAGATCATTGTTTGACATCTTTGAGTTTCTTACATGAAGGGTTCATTCAAATTATGAAAGAGTGTCAAGTTAATGGGAGTCATGGTTGCACATGTTTTTGTCATGTCAAGTCAAAGGAGGTATAGTCATTTTTCTATCAGAATTGTCTAAATTGAGCTCATTCACAGTTAGAGTTCTGATTGTTACAAGGCATGGTCATTTTAAACATCCTACAATTTTATCCCTCATTCTTATTTACCCTATTCTTATCCATTTCACCTCATATTTCCCCATTTACCCATTTACCTATCATTCATCCCCATTCATATAAATTTACATCTTGCACCCTTCCCATATACTATTAACCTATCATCATATTACATTCATTTTATTCCCCCATTTCATTCTAAACCAATCCTTATATTAACATTACCATTTCCCATACTCATATCATATAACCCTCATGCATAATACCCCATTATCATATATAAAAGTCACATACCGATGAGATATCATACCCCTTATAATTAATAATTACCTATGATGTGATTCACATGCCAAGTCATCTCCAAAACATCAGGTCAAAGCACTAATATTCTAAATAGTTTTGTTAGCTGCACAACGTTGCACATACTTTTTTTTTTGAGATAATTCCAACAACATAAAGTCCAATTATGGAAAAATGAGAGATTTTGTTATTTAATATGGTCCAAAGTACAAAAACCTCTTCTATTTTTCTCATAAGTGTAATAGATAAGGCGTTATGAATGCATCTTTAAATCTCATTTTTTTGCAGTTTGTAAATTTTCCTTTTTTAGCGATGGTTTTGCAAAGCATTTGGTGACAATATGGGGAAATATTTGGATAAACAGAGAGATTTTCTTCTTACCAACACTATCATATAAAATAAACTCCTTTAGTTTTGAAAAATATCTTACGGTTTGGGAGATATACCCAAAACAAAGTGTGATATGCAGGTGCTTCACAGGCATTGTGCAGGTGCTGCACAACCCTTTCCTAATGAGTCTCACTCATGTTTTGGAACTTCCATTTGTCAGATATTTGAGAGGTAAAATTGATTTACACATGGATGCCATATCAACCCAACTTTCATCGAACATGTGTCAACCATAAAGGAAAGATGACTTTGTGCTACCGAGTCGTTACACATATATGTTAGTTCACTAGAAACTTTTCAATGATTTTTTGTTGTTTCTATTTTATTTACTCAGGATGGATGAGATTCTAAGATAAACATGGTTTCAAGTATGTTATTTATTTAGGGTGAAGTTAATTATTTCAGGATTCCCTTTGTTATTTTTGAAAAAGGCGTAAACAACTATAATTTTTCTATTTTTCAGTTATGATGTTTCTACTTTTCCAGTTCGTGTTGATCCTCTCCATGGACTGAACATGTTTTGTATGCAACTACCTATTACACTTGATATTTTTCCTATATAATGAAGAGAAGTAAATGAAGAAAGGGTTGGTTGGTTGGTTTGGCAAAAGACTTTTCAAGAGTGTTACTGTGTGATTGTGTTGTGGCCTAGATTTTTATTCATGGAGCTTGTGTATCAGTTGATCCACTAATATTCTGGTGAAGATGCTCATGGTATGGGATCTCAGATTTTTTTTTCTCCTATAAAATATTTGTTCTTCTCCTGTAAAATTCGATGTTGTCTCTCTTCCACTAAACTCTGTTTATTTGCCTGTCATAAGTACAAGTTGAGGCTATCTAGAATTCAATTTAACATTGCTCCAAATTAGGTGTCACAACTTTTTTCAGTTGAAATAATGGTGCTTATATTTGTGTTTAATTTCTTCTAAAATGATTATTTCCTATGAGTCTATTAGTTTAATTTCTCATTTTGTTTCATTTTAAATGAGTATTAACTCTGCCATGTTCCTCTATGCTACAATTTATGAATGTCTAAGATGTTATAATGACTGAGACTTTGTGAGAATGAGTGGTTGTTTAAGTATAAGCCATGATTTGTGTAGGGTTTTTGAACTATAAACATTATCTTTAGATAAATATTTACCTACCCCCAAAAGAATGAATTATGGAATAGTTACAACAGACCTGGTCTCTATGGGTTTATAATTTTCAAATATCTAGTTTTTTTAAGTGAGGGAGCCGCCTCCAGTTGCGAAAGACTAGTACCTTGACCAAAAGTGTCTACTGGGTACCTTCTTGAGTCTATTTCCAACCTTGTAGATATGAAGGAGTGCTAACATATTCAGGCCATTTTTGAGGACCGAAGATTCACATTTTCCCCATGTATGAAAAACAAAAATCAAATCTAATTATTTATGGTGAACAAAAGTTGGACATCCGAATGTTGAATCATTCACAGGGCGACTACGAGTTCAAAGGATCTAGCAGATTAAAATTTCACAGTAACTCCACTCGTCAAAGGTCATTAATTTTGGTTGACTATGTTCAATATGGGTTCAAGAAAAAATGTCAGGTATGCACCTATGGAAAGATCTCGTATTCCTAGTTTTCAAAATCCCATGCCTCCTATTGATTGGTCAACTTACCTCCCAATATTCAGAGATGGTATGGGAGAAGATGCGGATCTACATCTAGTTAAATTTAATATGCATGCACCCAATTTTAATGTTCAATTTTATAAAGGAAAATTATGGAAAAATAAAAGAGGTTTTTCAAAAATACGGGCCAAAGTACAAAAACCTCTTCCAGTTTTCATATAGGTGTAATAGATCAGGTGTTATGAATGCATCTTTAAAGCTCATTTTTTGTAATTTGTAAATTTCCTGTTTTGATATATGGTTTTGCAGAGCATTTTATGAGAATATGGGGAAGTATTTGGATAAAAAGAGATAGGTATTTATCCCAACGCTATCATATAAAATAACCTCCTTTATTTTTGAAAAATATGTTACGGTTTGGGAGATACATCCAAAACAAAGTGTGCTACACAGGTGTTGCGTAGGCACTGTGCAGGTGTTGTGCATCCCTTTCCTACTGAGTCTCACTCATGTTTTGGAGCTACCAACTATCAGAGATTTGAGATGACAACTTACTTTACACCTGGATTTCATCTCAACCTAGATTTCATTGAACATGTGTTAGCCTTAAATGAAATATGACTTTGTGCTACCTAGTTGATGCGTAGAGATGTTAGTTCACTAGAAAAATTTCTATGATTTTATGTTGTTTATATTTTATTTACTCAGTATGGTCATTAATATGATTTTAAAAAAATTACAATATAAATATTGTTGGTCAATAATTGTCATTGATGAAAATACAAGCATTGTTGAAGGTTACACACTTGGAGACCATATGATGACATGGTTGAAGACATGACAATGGAGACTATATATGACACACTTGTATGATGATTGGAGACCTCACTTAAAATACTAATGAGTTCATTATGTCCCAGTAAACTTATACATAAATAAAATTCAGAAAAGTCACAAAGAAAATCATTTTTTGTCACCTTGGAGGCATCCTATCACATTGGCTCTTTCCTCTTTCCAACGATCCCTCACTCAGCCCCTAACTCCAAATAGTCTAAGAGAAATCAAATTTTTAAGGTCATATATCCTATCTTTGCAATCTAGTCGACCTATACTCTGTCTCTCAATTCGACGTCCACCTCCTTCCATTAGACACGTCCCTTCATTTCCAACCCAAATTTCATATAAATATAAGGAGTTTGGTTCATTCATCTCATCAATTTTGGTCAAGGATTACATAATGAAGTGAATAGTTAACAACTCGTGGATTTTACAAAGGCGAAACAAGGAATGACCTAGAATTCGAGAAGGAATTTATTTTGATTAGTTTATACATCGATATGATTTGACACCTCGAAGCAACTACAATGGCGGGTACTATTCTATAGCAGCTAGAACCTTGGTCTTAGCTACAAGCAAAAACTAAATGCTCGAATCACTTAATATTTGGAATAGTTGAGTAAAGAAGAATGGATTGACCATGGATCTTAGACTTGGGCATAAACCTATCACTTGACAACAAAGCTCAAACTTGGGCACAAAAATTCTATCTAATCTCTTGACCATAGAACTTAGACTTGGGCACAAAACCTCGTGGCCACTTAACCAAAAAACTTAAGACAAGTGATTAGAGACAAGGCCTTACACTATGGAAGCATAAAATCTCGTTTTTGGGACTAGTTCGGACACACAACAGTCTCTCGGATAAGACACAAGACCTTGAAAATCACCACGGAAAACCACGGTAGGGCTTGGATCCTTGATTGATCACAAAATTTGGAAGAAGGCTCGGACCTTGAACTTCCCCGCAAAATATAGGAAAAATTCAAGCGTATGCACAAAACCTCAAGCTTTGGAGTGAAATAAGGCTCCATAGGCGATAAATACGTATTCTCTCGACATTAAAGAACGCGTTAAAATTTGTGAAGGAGAATAAGTTTAATTTTTGGGGAACCTATGACAAAGAAGAATCTTGGATTGAAGGATAAACGACTTAGATAAAAAGTTTGGACAACTAAATCCTTATACCTTCAAATATATGGTAAAGGTTGACTAGTACAACTAAACAAGGTCTACACATCATCATATCATCCTAAATTAAAAAATATGAACAACGATGTGCTCATGAAGAATTAGACAATGATGAATTTGAATACATAAACACTTATTCCTCAACAATGAAGTGAAAATTTTGGAGCGTGAAGCATTAACTATTGAGGAGAAAGTCAAGTAAATTACATATTCCCTTTTATTAAAATAATCGAAGGTTGGTTCCCTAGGGGTTGGAGCCTCTAAAAATAAGGTTGGAGCCCCGAGAAGAAAAGGGTGGAGCCCTAGAAGTTGGAGCCTCACAAAAGCCCAAGTTGGTGCTTGGAAACAAAAGTTGGAGATCCGAATATTGAAGGGTTGTTGCCCTCAAACATCATTGTACTCAAATATTTGTAGTAGAGTATTAGTTTCCTCTCTTGTTTACAATAAAATACTTATTACTTCTTCTTTTTATTATAATTGTGAAGAGTCTTAACTAGTAAACTTAAAAATTGAAAATAAACATTGATTCACCCCTTCTCAATATTTCAACAATTGATATAAGAGCCAACTTCTTAGTAGTAATCCTAAAAAATAGAAGAAGGATTCTTGGGTCACAAATGAAGAATCGGGAAACATTAGGAAATATTCCCTTTGATGGAACAAATTTTGGTTTTTGGAAGCGTAATATGACGCTCAATTTAATGTCTATTGGACTTGAAGTATGGAAATTAGTGGTGGATGGGTATAAAGCTCCACCTATCTACTCCTCCAACATATTAAGAAGGAAGGAAAGCTTATATTATAAATTCCAAAACACTAAATTCCACAACAAGTGGAATTTCTAACTCATAATTCAAAAAGTGATGAATTGTGATTCTACCAAGGAAATGTGGGACAAGCTTATTGCTATCTACGATGGAGACTCCAAAGTCAAGAAGGATAAACTAAAAACCCACACAAGAAAATTTGAGAGCCTTAATATGGATTATGGAGAAGATATTGTAACCTTTTTTCTCAAGAGTAGATGAAGTTCCAAACTAACTCAAACATGTAGGAGAAGACATTGAAAATCACGGCATTGTCCAAAAAGTTTTGATATCACATCCTTAGGAATTTGACTCGAAAGTAAGTTCCATAGAATAAATAAAGGACTTGGAGACTCTAAATATGGATGAAATTCATGGGATTCTCATTGCATATGAAATGAGCAAAGGAATCCAAAGCTCCAAGGAAGTTGTGTTCAAGGCTTCAAAGTCATCAAAGAAGCTCCGGAAAAAATATAATTATAAGCGAGTGATTTTTCCAACACGAATTTGAACTAGCATTCGTAAAAAAACTAAGGAAAGGATCCAAGCTCAAAGGTAAGTATCCTCTCATTTGTTTTAAATGTTTAAGGATAGGACATTATGCTGCAAAATTTCCGCATAAAAATAATAGTGATGATGAAGACAAATATAAAAAGAAGACGTTCAAGAACAAAAGGGTCTAATAAGAATGATTCTATTCCAAACAAGATGATTCCAATGAAGAATAATTTGTGATTACTAAGAAGAAATAAAATAAAAATATATTTCTACACAAAAGAGATGATGATGAGTCGTAGATAAAGAAGATGACTATGTTGGAAGCAATGAAGTATTATATATGGCATTTACAAATGAAATGATTTTGAACAAGAAGTTGAATGGAATTTGGATGATTTGAGAATTAGTGCCATTGAAGAAAATGAGAAATTAGGAAAGGTCATTTCCCCTCAAAATAGAAAAAAAGAAGAAAAAAAGGAAGGAAGAATTATTGAACAATAAACTAAAATAAAGAGAAGAAATTTGTGAAAAACTTGAAGCTAAAATTGTTTCTCTAAGGAAAGAGTTGGATCAAGTTAAAAGGAGTTGGAAAATATATCAAACTCTTGATAGCATCCTTAATACTCAAAAACTTCAACATGAAATTTCTGGAATTGGTTTCAAATGAGAATCATCAATTTCAAATAATAATGGAAATGAAAAAATCCAAAGAAGATATGTTGACATCCTCCGGAATCGGGAGTCGTCCCACCAAGAGAAAAGGTCCACCTATGACAACCCAAGGAATGAAGGAAATCATCTCAACGGAAGAATACTACATCAAATCAAAGGCTATCTTAACAAGTATCAAACTATATTTCTTGGTTCTTGTTTCCATTGTAAAAACTACGGTCATCAAGATTAGCAATGTAAAGCTCATAAGGATTATACGTCAAGATATAAGATCAATTATCAAAAAAAGCCACATAGGCTAGAGGAGAAAAGATGAATCAAGACCTTCAATTCATTTGATCCTTTGGCTAAGCATGATCTAGTCAAAAAATGAAATTATTTTGGTCATGATGACCAAAATTTTCCATTTATATCAAAAAGGGAAGAGTTGAAGAACAAAGAAACCTCTCTGGATAAATGTGGCCGGGCTTTGTGTGCTCATAGTGATGAAAATCAATGGTTTGTGGATAGTGGATGCTCAAGACACATTACAGGGTGACCAATTTTTTATCTCATCAAATAAGAAGGATGTAAATGTATCTTTTGGAAGTGGATCCGCTAAAATTACGGAAAAGGGATTTTTTCTTTTTAATGGAAAGGGAAAGAATTCAAAATGCACTATTGGTGTAAGGGCTCAAACACAATATTTTAAGTGTTAACCAAGATTTGTGACCAAGGACATAATGAAATTGTCAAGACTAAACATTGTGAGATAAGAAAATCATCATCAAGAGAACTGGAAAAGGAGTACAAACACCAACAACGTATACATTTTGAGTAAATTTAAGAAGATAAATGCTATATAAGTCGAGGCGAAGATGAAAGCTAGACTAAACATAGTATAGTTTAGTTCCTTTCGCAGAGACATGATTGATCTTGGTTTGGTGTATGTAGCCGTAATTTGGTAAGTGAGAGACTAAATAAAATGTAATAGGTTCAGTGATAAAGTTTGTTGAAGTATGGAATTCAATTTTTGTCGCTAGACCATTGAATTACATGAATGGGACAAAATGCAATATCAATATGTTGGAATTATTTTGTTTCCACATAAGTTTCTAACTTACTAGTTTTGTTCATGTTCATAATTTCTTATTAGCGTAAATCCTAGTTGAGTATTGATGTCAAAATCTAGCTCACTATCAATGTCGAAGCTAGTTAATTGTTTTTGTTCAAGCTACCTAGTTTTTGTGTTAGAAGCTAGTTTCTTATTATTATAAGAAGATAGCTAATTGAGAGTGTTAAAGCTAACTGACTGTTAGTGTCGAAAGCTAGCTACCCATCACTGTCAAATCTAGCCAACTATAGATGTCAAAAGCAAGATCCCAAACATGAGAAATTGGTATTTTTATCTATTTTTTGATATGGATTGATTTTATTGGTGGTGTTAGGATTTGACTTGATTTTGAAACCTTACCTATGACCTTCACATTATGCCCAATATGCCCAATATGGTTATATACTTGCACCCATATTTAGACCAATGAAAGTGTATATTATATGTGAGATATGAAAAGAGGTAAATAATTATTTACTTTAAGAAAATATTGTTCTTTATGTCTAATTACAGCTTAAGGTCTTAAGGTGTTGATATCAAAGGTAGTTTTTCTGTTAAATATTTTACACTTAATTTTGTCCTGATACTTAATTAGAACTTCTAATAATTACTTTGTATGAAATGTGGTTTAAAGTACCTTATTTCTTTTGGATATTAGTGTGAAAGGAATGTAAATGGATGTTCCTAGTTACTAGTGTGAAAGGAAATCATGTCATTATTTTTTAGTTATTAGAGAGAAAGATATGTACTTAAAGTTATATAGGTTTTTTTTTATTAGAGAGAAATGAAAGTACTTATGGTTATATAGATTTGTGATATATACAACCTTTGTTATGAGTAAGAGCAAGTTCTTGTGGTCATATTTCTATGAAGTGATTAGACACTTGAATATTATTCGCAACATTTTATCAGTGGGAACGAGGACTTGGGATATTGATGAGAGTATTAAATCTCATTGCCTAAGCTTGATATTGTTTAAGAGAATAATCTCATTTTTATAGTTTGAGATTGATATTGTTTAAGGGAAGAATATCATTTTTGGACTTTGAGCTTGATACTGTTTAATACAAGAATCTCATTTTTGGAGGTACTACTATGGAATTAAGAGAAAGAGTGAATAGATTTCTTATATATCAGATCCTTGACAAGAAACTAGTGCTGCAATTAGAGGCCTGAAGTATGGAGTTGTAATGAGAGGCCTCTCACTACACAATTATTGGTATCAATTCCATATTAACAATTGTTATAGTTAATTGTGTAAAAGATGTTTCTTGTTGAGTTGAGGCTTAGGTGAGTGGGTCATTGAATATTCTTATTGCATTCGAGCGCCTCATAAATAGCATTATTGGTTTCTTATTGTTTACAATGGTTAAGACAAAAAATAATCCCTACAAAGTGATAATATTGTGCTATGATTAAAGCTTATGAATAATCTATACCAATTGATTAGGCATCATTAAAAAATAGTTTCTTTTTTCCTCTATTTAATTTAATACTTTAATAATATTTATAAAGAAACTAATTATTAAAATATTATAATGAATTTAAAGTGAGAAATCCTTTAAGTAGAAATATTTCTTTTAGGAAATATTGATATTAATGTTATTTTAATATTACATATATATTGAAAATGCCTAATAAAATTTTATCAAAATATTTTATATTTATTTTTACCTTTGCTAAAAAAGCCAAACTAATGTTCACATTTACAAAATTATGTAAATTTTTCATGAGAATTAGTTTTGAGTTATAATTTATTAAATGAACCTGAATGAGGTGTGAACTTATCAGGAAACTGCACATAATGAGGGAAACAAACACAATGAATTTAGGGTTTAGAGGAAACCCTGCAGGCTAAGTTCAATGTTAGAGACAGTTCAGAAAAATGCACATAGTAAGGGAAACAAACACTATGAATTGAGGGTTCAGAGAAAACCCTGCAGGCTAAGGTAAATGTTAGAGACAATTATGAAGATAGAGGAGCGGGATGTAGAATGGTGGAGTCTCTGACGAAAGTGTGGTTATATTGTTTTCACTCTTGAATTAAGGGATAGGGACAGCCTTGAATTCATTTGCAGGACATGGATGTTTTAGGCTCTCTGTTCTATCATGCCTATGGACTTCGCTTGACATTAGGGAACAAAATTTGGACTCTACTACTGTGTCTTCCTCATCTGACAGATGCACGACTTCAGGAACAACATGGCTTCACAAAACTGAATAAGGGGTTCCTCAGAGTTGAAAACCTTAGCATTTCATTTCCCCGTGTAATTATTATTCTAATTCTCATTCAAATTTTGGGAGGGGGAGAAAGAGGGGTTTTGGGTTTTTGGGCATGAAGCTGAACAAGGAATTAATATATAACATGGAAAATTTCACTGGAGTTATGGTAGGCATTGGATGGAGTATATTCAAGCTGAAATACACCGATGAGATGTACTACATTTACAGAAGGGTCGATTTCAAGATTCGACTTCAGTGGGACGGTTCAAACCCTACACCTGCTCCTAAGTTCAGAGCCCGAAAGCTACAAATTCTATATTTGAATCTTACCAGTGCTCCAATTGAGATCTCGAATATGTTCTACTCATGACAAATGATATTTTTTTATCTCAACCACAAACTCCCTTGTACTTCCTCTAGAAGAAGAGGTGACTTTCCTACTTATAACACAAAAGGTTGATTTATCAGTAGCACTATAACTAAAGTTCCATGGTTACTTAAACAACTATAAATTTTGTATTCAATGTTCATCTATAGGGGTGATTCATCTTTGTACAGGTGCGTTGTATATTTTTCTTCAATACATCCAATGAAAAGGATCCAAATTATGATTGTCTTAATCACATGATTTTATTCCTCTCTAATTCTTGTATTTTATTATACTTTCTCATGCTGAAGAATGAACGCGCTTGTAAATTTAACATAATTTCATGCAGGAAATTTGTTTTCTTCTAGTATATACTCAAATGGTCATACTTTGTTTTCCAAATTCATTGCAGACTTGAAGCAACCCCACATTTCTGCCTGGATGCATCCATCAACCCATTATCAACTTCACTGAACTGCCATCTAAGAAAATACATTTACATATAATTCATATTATAATAGGATAATTACTATCCAAAATTTTCATGTACTTGAATAACTATATAGATTTCCTATAAACACAAAAGTAAATATAGACTAGTCTATCTGATCAAGGTGAATCTAATGCCACAAGAAGATGTGAATGTGGACAATGCGCTAGTGTCACATGTTTGGTTCCCGCAATAAAATAATTCAATTTATTTCACAACAATTTATATGCATTTGATGATAGGTGAATATTTTATCAACTTCTCTCCTACTTCTGCATCTCTTCCTACTCTTAGCCATCATGTGATTTTCAGCTACAACCATCTCCCCATCTTGAAATTGAGAGTCCCCATCAACTTTCAAACCAAAAATTTGTTGTTGATCATCCTCATATTATTCCTCTTCATCATCATAGTCACAAATACATAATCCATTCGGGGAATCATAGGAACTAATTAACTTATCATCCATTACTCTGTGCTTCGCCTTTCGAGGGATCCATTGCCATTTGAAAGGCACTAAATAGAGACTACCTAAAGGCAGAGTCTTTGTCCCTAGGGCTCCGAATAAAAATCCCAAGACGATATGGGAAACCTCAGAGAAGTAGCACCAGAGTGATTATTATTAACGGAGCCTTTCTCATAGTCTAGTGTGAATTTCACCCTTTAATCCCCAAAGCATGAATATTCTTGTGAATCTAACAACATTTACTTCATGCCATTGGTTTTTTTTCAAGTATGTTCATTTTCATCTTTTTAATCCCGCACAAAATTTACTTCATGCCATTGGTTTTCTCCTAATATGTTCATTTTTGATTTTGTAAATCGCTTAATATGGATTTGGATTCCCTCACATACCACACTTTCAAAATATGGACCTCGATTAATTAGATATTGTGGGCCAATTTCTGAAGAGCTCCTCTGCTAAATGTAATCCCTGGAAAACCAAATTTGCATTTTAAAGACTTCACCTTTGTTTCTATTGATAAATTTAATATCTATACTTCCATACCTATTTTAGGATCTCTTATTAAACTGTAGATGTGGACCTCTTAAGCTACACTAATAAAAACTGGGTTGAGTTTGAGCCCTGATTTTAATCAACTATAAAAAAAAGAGAGCTTTGTGAAGGAGCTACCATTCCACTTTAGGAATATGGACTTTGAAGTAGGAGAATGAACTAATTTAACCTAGACCCATCTAATCCTCAATCTAATATGCACATTATGGTTATGCACATGAGTTATAGTATTTGATATATGAACGATTTGTTTGTATGAGATCAAGGTCCATTGGTTTGTTTGAACTAAAGACATGCAACATGAAGCTTCACAAGATGCTTATTGAATCCTAGTTTAGATGTGTTTGGGTTTGAGTGCATAGTGAATGTTGCCCAATGTACCATGAAAATTAAATAAACCATTAAACAAGTACATAAAAAATGGTGTATCACCACACTCACTCATGTTGTAGAATGCAGCTTCTCTCTATGAAAATAGGCTACTCTATGATAAGACCTATCTATTTTATAGCATTTTGATAACACTGTCAGTTAGGAGTAAGTTCAAGTAAAGAAAAAATTGGAAAATTTCATCACTCTTTTAAAGTTATTCCTGAATCACTCTAAGAAACTTATTTTCCCTTATTTTATTTAATTTTTTCCAGTGCTTTGACATATCAGTCTATGCAAAAATTTATTTGAGACAACAGAGATCTCATAGCCTACTATATTGGTCATTCCAAATGTAGTGATATTTGTTTCAGATTCTAGGGAAAGCAAGCGTCCATAATACCACCTTAAATAATAATCCTTATTTTTTTAGTGGACTAGGCTTGGATCATGTACTTGGTTATGTTTGATAATTATTGTTAGTTTGAGAATTTTATACATAGTGGGTGTTGTATTTGTATTGGTGGTTGGGTTCTCTGTTAAATAATTTTGTCATTCTGATTTTATGTTTTATATGATCGTTATGATAAAAGGTAGTGTTATGGAGTTGTATGAAGTAGACTTCTTGTTTTTCTGGTGGGGATATTTTGAACCCTCTAAATAGATCAAAAACTAATTCTAGTAGAAACAGAGACTACAATTTACAAATTACCTATACAACGTATAATTCGGGGAGTATGATATCTTGTAGAATTAAAATCAATATAAAACTATAGCTTTCCTTTCACGTACTTTGATGCAAATTTTTTTGGCTCAAATTACGTTGGACTTCCCACTAGATTTACTTTAGTGTTAGATGTTATATCATACAATAACTTCAACACAGTTCTAGTGTCGGACATGTGGAAGTCATCCAAAAAAAAGGTCCTTTCTATTTTGTAATTCACTTTGATTAAATTTAAGCATATTTTATTAATGATTTTATTAATTTCTAATAACATGTAAAGTATCTACATTAGTGTTAGATGTACTCTCCATCGTCGATCGAGATTTAACCTCAATCGCCAATCTTAATAAGAAATTAGGTCTATGGAGACTTGGCCAACAACTCTATGTTATAAAAGAAAGAGAACATGAAAGGAAAAGACACAAAGAGTGATATACAAAGAATATTATAAAAACATAAGTGACAGAGTGGTAAAATATTTTCACTCAGTGTGCAAGACCATAGGAGAAAAGAGGAAACATTTGAGCCACAAAAGGTGATTAAAATAGCTCTCAGAAATTGAAGTGGATGTACAAAGCCAATGCATAAATTTTTTTAGGAGGCCATACAACCTAGCGGAGAAGAAGGATGACCGTACAAATTTCTAGGACATATTTCAACCGAAAAAGGTCTTGCCAAGGCCATACAAGCTATATGGCGCACCAAAAAAACCAGGTTTTGTTGTATTTTTTACTTGTATTCTCAGTGGGATATTTTTTGAGTTTGAGAGCCCTTGTAGGCTTGAAATAATTTTAATGAAAAGTTGAAATTTGAAGAGAAAAAAATTATCTATATTTGGAGATTGGATTTCTGATTTTTAATTCCCTGCTAAATTTCCAACAAGTATATTTTATTCTATGAGCTAAAGAATTCAATTTAAAATATTTTTTCAATAAAAAAATCATCATGAATTAATTTACCTATGTTGTTGGAATAGATATTTTAACAAGAACTTGTCTAAGCTACATTCCTCAACATAATTCACCTTACATTCACCCTACTTGAATCCTGCAAAATGTCATTTGTCACTTCTATGCAGGAGATCAAATGAATTTTATGAGATGACGACATAATTTGGATCTTGTCGTATACAATTTGTGGTGAAATACGGCATATAATGAGGTCCTAAAATGGAAATTTTGTGATTAACTTCACTGAATCTTGAAAATTTAATCACTAGTCCTAAAAATCTGCTGAAATTCAGACTTTTCAATAAAAGAAGTAACTTAGATTAAAAATATTATCCCTTCACATGATTTAGCTCTTACCTACATTTCCTCTCATCTCAAACTTTTCGACCATCTAGGCAGTGGCCTTAACATGGCCCAAACCCAAGAGAATATGCATTCAACATCTATTGCTAAGGAGAATCGGATAAATGGCATTCTCACATAAGCGAAGAAAACTATGTCCCCAAAGTTTAGTACAAGGTAATGTGTTTGGAATTACATTTGATCCTCTAGATGTTGGTAATGAATATAATGTTGTTTGTTCCAATTATTGGAGTCATGGGGAGTATGAACAATGCCAAATAAATCTAGTTAGAAACAACATATATTCCCTACGTTATAGTTGCATATGTCAAATGCAATTACTAGCACTGATTTAGTTGAGATGCCATTTATCTTAACCATCCTAAAAAAAATTATAGTTATATGATATCCCCTCAAAGGGTTAATAACTTGATCTAGAACAACTTTTTTGCTTCTGTATTTCAGTTTAAACCTTAAGTATACTACTCCACTGAGATTTTGTACTACTTTCCACATGTAGATATCAATAGATTCACGATGACAAAAATTTACGTTAGCATAGCCATAGATATTATAAATTTCAAGACTTCCAGGTTAAGTTCATATACTCCCAACTGCAAAAAATTTCATACTATCCAATTCAATGTAAGTGTCTACATTCGGTTATGTTAGACAAGTATCGAAAATTGGTTCCTCTTACGACTACAAAATTGTAAGGATTAACACATTTGATTTTATAAAATTAATTTTTGTCATCTGGGCTATCTCATAAATAACCAGGAGATAATTTTGAAAGGATATTATTTTCTAGCATATTACTTCACTATGGTAGAAATTCCCAATCATACCACCTGATCCTTGCTTCAATAGTGAGGTTGATAAAGTATTAAGTCATCCAGAGGGTTCCATCCTAAAATGGCATGCCAAAAAACTGATGAGGTTGGGTGAAAGTCCTGGGAAAATTTATCTGGATAGAGATCCCGCACACCTAACACTTGAGCTGAAGGAATTCCGTCTTATGCATTGCAGCACCTAGCCTCAGGGCATGTTTGCAAGTGACATCCAAGGCAAAGAAAAATAAAATTCCTATCAAGATTTTGCTGATAGTTACCAGTCAGGACAGAGTAGCACTAGCATGCTTTCAAAAGTTAAAAGTGGAAAAGGTTTCTTGAAAATCATGAGTGTTGCTTCCAAAAAGGTTTATTTATTTCACATATCTGTATATTCAATTTTAATAGAAAGCCCCAAAATTTGAGCCCATTGGGAGGGAAAAGCTAATTTGGACTGTAATAAACATGCGAATGTGTTTGCAAGCTCTGTTTGGGGTTTGGGTATTGGATTCCATTTCCTCCTTTTCTTGTTCTTTCCTAGCCATTTCATATGCTTATAAAATACTGGCATTCGATGCTCCATCTACCTTCAAAACCAACAAAAATTATAATCCCACTCCCACTTGCAGTCATATTAATGAAGTGGAGGGAAAATGTAGCTCATTTTTATTAAAGGATTCAACTCTATATTCCGATCCGAACCAAAGATATATGATTCAGAATGAGATTTCTTTTGTAAATGGGGATTGGAAGCAAGACAAGGGTTATGAAATTTATTAATTCTAATAACAGCCTCCCACAAAACCTTTCGTTTACCAGTTTGTCATCTTTCTAGATCACAGATCTAGATTCAAACACAGGTTCTGGAAAAATGGTGAATGTGAGTGGGGTTTTAAAGCTGGCCATATCCCTAGATAGAGGCATATCTTTCAACGGTAGCAACCCTGAGGGCTTTGAGATTTATCCTGGATTCTCTTCTCTCAGCATTCTTTTTGAAGGGATCTACTTATAATTGAAAAACTAACAAAAAGAGTGGTTGATATGTATGCTGGGCATTCCCTCTCGTGGGAAGAATGATGGAAATCCTTGGGACTAGTTAGAGTCGTTGTTGCAAAATCTACTAGAAGATGATAACATTTTGCTACAATTTCACTATCCAACCGAATTTTTCTCACGACCAGAGAAATTCGAGGAAAGCTGACAAGCTTCAACCGTCACTCCAATCCTAGGTACTTTGATGGAATTGACATATATTCACTACTGGCTACTTATTTGAATTATGGATTTGATTCTAGGAGTGTGGTGGAAAAGGCTTGTGATCCTTACCCATATGTTGACAATTTCTAGTCAAAACGTATCGAAATGTGTAAACGGGAACAATTATGTTCAATTCTACTGCAACTAACCTTTGGCCAGATTTTGAATGTGGTTCCCAATTGGTAGTGTAGAAAGTTGGGTCCATTCATGAGGGATGAAAAAATTCAATGCACTAATGAAAAATTTAATAACACAAATCTTATTGTGCAGGATGTAATATGTGTAGACCCATTTGATTCTAGTGCTGCTAAATAAGGTATTACAAATTTTAGTGCTTTTTTTCAAATTTTTCCTCCTTCTCAGAGTCAGGCATTGGATGTAGAACTATCAAGCCTTAATGATATAACATTGTCCGCTGAGGAAAAATGGGGCTCATGTGTTAGTCAGATTGCATGATCATATGCCTCAAAACCATCAGGACTGAGGATAGTGCTTGTAGTTCTTGAATCTACATTTACATCCCACTTACACTTTCAATAAAACAAAGGAATGTAGTGATTGGAAATATTTTTAGCATTAAGAACGATAAAAATTCCTTCTATCTTCTCTCATTTGAGCTTCTTTTTCATCCACCACAGTTTCCATGGGATGTGTTAAACAAAATTTCATACAAATATAACAAGACCAAGACCAAATTAGCAGGATATATGTTAGAGAGAGATGAGCCTGTAGGTTTTGGTGCGTAGATCATGAAATCATTCTTGAAGTATCCCCTGAAAGAACTTGGGAAGGAAAGAGAGAGTTTCTCTCTTCTAAGTAAGGATCTCTTTGCTCATTCATTGGCCATATTCGAACCATTCTTTAAAGGGAATTTTGTCAAGAGCTTCATAGACATGGATATTATAGCCATTAAGGAATTTTTGGGAGTTGGTTAGGTACAAGCACAGTAGAAAGTGGAAGGAAATTTTACAAATATTTTGTTGATGGTATTTATGATACAATAGTGGGCAGACACTAGCACATTTGGTCAAAATTCCGACACTATTGACGTATTGTCGGAAATTTCCCCAATTTTTCTCAATTTTTTAAATTCTGCCAACAACCATCGCTATACCAACATATAGGGATAATTTTGCAATACCGACGTTTATGAACGTCGTCGGTACACTGACGGTTTGGTACACAACGTCAGAAATGTGACGTTTCTTAGAAATGGTTCGGAACAAACGTCGCTATACCAACATATAGGGACAACGTCGCAATACCGACGTTTAGGAACATCGCTAGTACATCGACGGTTCGGGATACAACATTGGAAATGCAGCGTTTCTTAGAAATGGTTTGGGACAAATGTCGGTATTGCAACAGTGTGTGGGCAACCGTCGGTATTGCGATGTGTGCAGACGTGTTGACCAAACTAAATCAAAAGAATCAAAGCTAACACGTGCATATAAACTAAGTCATATAAACTAATGCATATAATCTAACACATGCATATAAACTAAATGAAAAGAATAGAATTACAAAATTCTAAGGGAGACTAATCGAGAAGGAATCCAAAAATAACACATGCATATAAACATATATGTTTATTTTTGGATTTGTGTTATTTTTCTTAGGATATGTGACACTATATTGGAATAAATTGTCTAGGGATCCATGATAGTGTGCTATATGATGAGAAGGAATCCACATCATCATCATATATATGCCACATGGACCAATTCTTGAGGTTAACAAGCTGGTTAGAACACATTTTTTAGGGAATTCAGCTTCAGGAGTAGCTATATTTTGAAATAATTCCAAAATTTTCCTTGAAAATATGCCATTAAATGTAGAATGACTATGATATTTTAAAAATGAGGTCATATTAGAAAATTGGGAAAAAATTGACCTTATGATGCTACTAAAATTTTTCATAGGAAAAATATTACTATGTTTTGACTACACCTCATCTACACATGTGAGTGGGCATATTTTAGAGTTCACTTCTTCTCTTTCACTAGTCCACTTATTATGTGTTTGAGTTGGTTGAGGTGGCTATTTTAGGACATATTTTTTTGTTGGCTCAAAATGGTTTTAGACCATGCAACTGAGAATGCTTCTTGTTTTAGCTCATATTTTGCCTTGATAAAATTGTATTGGCACCTGATATTAGAATATCACATGGTTTTGTACTAATAGTTTTGCGAGGCATCATATATATATCAGGAGGGATTCTCTCTCATTTATAATTGTTAGAATAAACTGGAAGAGCTTATTTTCCTAGCTAAAGCTCTTGCGTGAGACTTGTCTTAATTTTGAGTAAATGTTATAGAGAAATGATAGAGGTTTTTTATATTTCTAGATTCTAGGAAGAAAGCAACTACTACAAAAATCAAACAAATGCATTAGAGTTAATGTATATTTCTTGTGTCTCATTTTTATTGAAATTATAATATTTAATTGTTTTACAAGGCACAAATACTTCAAGGTTCTATTTGTTTCTCTATGCTTGATTAAATTTTGTGTTATAAAACTTAGGCTAAACCTTCTTATGATTAGTCTCCCTTAGAATTTTGTAACTTATTGTTGAAAGAAAAACTTAAATCATTAAACAGTAAACTTTCTTATTCCATTATGATTTTCCTTTTTTTTTTGTATTTTCTTACTTTCTCTTTCCCATTTTCTAAGCTTTTCAAGTCTTTGAAAGGAAAAATGAAATTAGAAAATGGTAAAATTTCTTATTGCAATACCACTTTTCATTTTCTTTTCTATTTTTTTACTTTCACTTTCCCATTTTCTAAGCTTTTTTCCCTTTCCCATTTTCTAAGTTTTTTAATTATTTGGAAGCAAAAATGAAATTAGAAAATGGTAAAATTTCTTATTCCATTATGATTTTTCATTTTCTTTTCTATTTTTTTACTTTTCCTTTCTCATTTTCCTTAAGGACTTGGCCTTCTAGCCATTCTCTACCTTCAATAACTCTCCCTCTCTAGCCTTCTACTCGAACTTTATATTACCCTCTCCTTATATATTCATGCATATCATCCCTTTAGCCTTTTTGCAGGCTTCAAAGAATAGAAGTGGAGATGGTGTTCTTCGAAGAAAACATTAGAGGTGGAAAAAAAATTGAAGAGGGTGAAAGGGGTGATGGTAAAGTTTATTCCCCTTGCAAAAAATGTTGTATGAGAAATAATGTTAGAGTTTTAATAGCAACAACAACAATGCATTGTAGGAAATATGGGCACATTGATGGCGGATTGAATGAGTATTATCATCCCGTGGTAATTAATTATCTATCTTCATTTTGATTATATCGTAAAATTTTATATTATTTTAATATTTGTTATATACGCACTAATGTTTAATGATTGTTTGTAATTTTCATAAAGGCACAGTTGCCCCCCAAATTTTTGCAGAACCAACTTCCACAACTAAATAGTAGTAGATTAGATGATGTTGCACCAATACAAGAGAATATTGCAGAAAATATTAGTATTGGAAATGATGTTGTACAAGGTGAAGAACATGAAGCGAATGATGAAGATAATTTTAATGATCCCATGGAGGTAGATGATGACAATAATGAGACAGTTCACATTAATGATGGGACAAATCAAATTATCCAAGACTTGTATGGTTAGTTAGATGATGATGGTGGACATAGTGATGGTATTTATGATGTACCTTTGATTGAAACGTCAAATGAACGAATTTTTGAACACTCAAATACAACTCTTCTCTTTGCTACATTGTTGCTAGTGAACTTAAAGGTTATGAATAATTTGTTGAATAGATGTATGACACAGATCCTAAGGTATGCAATATGTATATATGATCACATATATGTAAATGTTGATTATTTTCCCTTTTTTTAGTTGTAATAAATGTGTAAAATAATAATTCAATAATTATATATGATTAATAATCTTTACGTTAACTAGTTTCTGTTTATGCTGTAGATTGTTGGGTGGATTTTTGTTACCGTCGCCAAATACTTTACCTTGAACATATCGAGATATACGTACTATTATGAAAGACTTTGGAATGGAATATAACACTATAGATGCATGCCCTAAAGATGATATTATATGTTATGAAGAACACGCGTCGAAAACAGAACGTCCGAAATGTGGTACCAGTAGATATCGAACGGATCAACTAATTTTCAAATTGATAACATTTCTCATACTTTCATGTTGTTTAGTTTCCAACATGTCTCTCAAGCTTCCCATATGGCTGAAAACGGTCATGTTGTTTAGTTTCCTCCATGTGTAGCATGCTTCCCATATCGCTGAAAACGGTACGAGAATATTGTTAAATTTTTTTTTTTTTTTTTTTTTTAGACAATAGAATAGAAATCTTTTGTGTTAAAAAATCACTTTTTATTTTAGTTATTTTAAATTAAAATTTAATATTAATGGAATTAATTTATATATAAAATTTAAGAAAAAAGAGTTTGAGATAAAAAAATATTTTAAGAAAAAACTTTATATGTAAGACAAAAACATTTTGAAACAAAAATATTTTAAAACAAATCTTTATATTTAAGAAAAAATAGTTTGAAACAAAATATTTTAAGACAAAATTTTATATTTAAGACAAAAATTTGAGACAAAAATATTTTAAGACAAAAAAAATTTAAGATACAAATATTTTAAGGCAAAGCTTTATATTTAAAACAAAAATCGTTTGAGACAAAAATATTTTAAGACAAAACTTAGACCAAAAAAAAAAATTCACACAAAAATGTCTTAAGACAAAACTTTATATTTAAGACAAAAACAACTTGAGACAAAATTATTTTAAGACGAAACTTTATATTAAGACAATGGTAATGTTGAAGTTTGCGCATTTAGAAACAACATCCATAATCCTAGTGAAAATTAAGCACCTACACTAGGGTGGGGCTCACACATGCTATTTTTAGGTGAATGTCTATTTTTAGATGCATGTCTATTTTTATTATCCATTAATATAGATGGAAATTAAAATATAATCTATTCTCAATGAGAACTTGAAAATATTTAACTCAAGTGGCAAATCAGTTAGCTAAGTGAATTTCGAGTTAAGAGGTTGGTTGGTGGGACATGCACGTTGACTTGAGTTGTAACAAAGTGATTCTAGTTGTAACAGAGTTGGAAGTGTAGTGGTGCATTAGTTAATGCAAGTTGTAAATCTGCTTAACTTAGTTAGGTGAGCTGAATTCAATTGTGCTAGTTGTAACTGCAGATACACTAGTGAGAGATCAAGTGAATTAAATATTAATTAATTCACAATCAGTGGTCTCACATGCAACTTATGTTTTTATTATTAATAGCTACATGCATGTAAGATCCAGTAGAGACCCAGTTGAGACAATGTGAAAGGGACGTGTAACTATTATTTGTGATATTAACAGGCTACGCAGGTTTAGCTATAACACGACGGGATGCCCATGATACTGAGCGCAGTAGAAGAAGGCTATATTTCTTTGTGATTAAGGATTGCATTCATTGTGAATTGCGTGAGCAAGGCAGGTTGTCTGGAGATAGTAAATTGCCTAAGTAACTTGCCAATTTTTGTATGACAGTGTGAGACAATTAGCTGATGTATTGAGAACTCTTGTGAGAAGAGTTTTGTATGTAATTGTTTCATGATCCTTATGGAATATACAATATATTATAGAGGGGTTTTGAGCAGTAAACTTTCCCCGGCAATAACTAGTGATGTGGTTTTGATCTATTCTTCTTTTCTTCATGTGATTGGCAATTGTGTTGTTTTTAATTCTGCAAAATGTTTGTAGAAGCGATTCAGAATTTAACTTTAGTACATTGTTAGATCAGGTGAATCCATGCAATACATATTTTGTATTAAATTTCTACATGGCATTGGAGCACATGAAATTGCAGTAGTGAAGAAGGAATTGAGTTTGTTGGTGGAAATAATTCGAATTTGCAGAAAGAATTTCTTGGCACTACACCTGATTTAAGATCGAAATGGCTTTCAATGGCTTGAGGTTAGAGTATGCACTCGAGGGCAGCTCAAACTACATTTCTTGGAAGGAAATGATCAAGGTAGTACTTGAAGACAATGGCTTGAATGAATTTGTTGAAAAAGATGTTCCTAAGCTAGATGCTGCAAATCTTGATGCATGGTGAAAGAAAGTGGCAAGGGAGAGGAGGATCTTGTTGGAGGGAGTACGAGACCACATTGTCTCAAGCCTCCACGGGAAAGCCACACCATATGCTATGTGGAAGGCTTTGATGGATCTATTCCAAAGCAACAACGACCATAGGAAATTGGCGGTCAAAGGTAAACTCAGGAAGATCAAGATGGAAAAGAACGACACTATTCCGGTATATTTAACAAAGTTTGTCCAAAGTCAGGATGAACTTGGGAGTGTATTAATAAGTGTAATTGATGATTATTTGGTGATTTTTGCTCTCCTAGGACTTCCTAAGAGTTGGCATAGTTATGAAGACTCTGTCAACGGACGAGAAAAATTTCTGGATTGGCAACGACTGTGGTCAGATCTAGTGCACGAGGAGTTTGGGAAGAATACCAGAGATGGCTCTTCATAAAAGCATTCAATGATGAAGAGGATTGTGCTTTGGCTGCCAAGGTGAAGAAGGGGTAGGGGAAGAAGTTCCATTCTAAATCTGAGGCCGGTGAAGATGGCAAGGAGCACAACATGTCCAAAGTGAAGTGTTTTCACTATCACGAGCATGGACATATTGCCACAAATTATCCACAAAAGAAGAAGAACAAGATGGTTGCTGGAGCTACAGCTGGTGAGGCCCTTGACTCACAATTTGATATTGAATTCTCACTTATTGCATTCATGGTGTCAAGTGCAATGAGTTCGATGTGGTACTTGGATAGTGGTGCATCTTTCTACATGACGGAAGACAAAGAAATTTTCAGTAGCTTGGAGGAGAAGGACCTCCAGATGCATTTTGAAATGGGTGATGACAAAAGTTATAGTGCTATCGGGATTGATACTTGTTTCTTTCAAAAGGAAGTCAAATAAACCCTTATTTTTAAAAGATGTAATGCATGTACCAGGCTTAACGAAAAATTTAGTTTTAGTTGAAATGTTGGAAGATAAAGGCTATGATGTGGTCGTTAGTGAAGGTAAAGCCTTCCTTTAGCATAAAGCCACAAAGAAAGTCAAGAATATTGGGATTCGTGTGAAGAACCTCAATAGACTTGATGTATATGAGATTTCTACAGATATTCCAACCACGAGGAAGTGTGAGAAAGCCATGAAATTGACCCTTGAGAGGGAGTTGGATTTGCACGAAGGTAAGAGTGAACCTCAAGATGTGGAGCAACCACAAGATGAGGATGATGGAGTGGGATCAAGCACTCATGCGGAGAAATTTCGAGCCAGATGGGCAGAGGGAGTGCATGTTGCTGTAACACCAGGTGAGAGGTGGGGCGACATGCATGAATAATCCCAGGAGGAAATTTCTGGGTAGGATTCATTGAGATGGTGTGGATCTCATGAATCAAACCTAGCTACCAGGAGCCCACAGAGCAGTAGTAACAGGATCAGTTGGATTGATGCAGTCAGATGTCATGACGACATGAGATCAAAGTGACAGTGTCAGATACTAGAGCACAGAACAGAGTTGGCAGCAAGTGCAGAGTGCATTGATGCAGGTGTTAGCAGCGCAGAGGATCCAGTTAGAGAAATCCTAGACAAATTTTTTTTTTAAAGACAAAACCTTATATTTAAGACAAAAACAAGTTGAGACAAAATTATTTTAAGACAATGGAAATGTTGAAGTTTGCGCATACAGAAACAAAATCCATTATCGTAGTGAAAATTAAGCACCTACACTAGGGTGGGGCCTACACAGGCTATTTTTAGGTGAATGTCTATTTTGAGATTCATGTCTATTTTTAATATTCCTTAATATAGATGGACATTAAACTATAATCTATTCTCAATGAGAACTTGAAAATAGTTAACTGAAGTGGAAAATCAGTTAGCTATGCGAATTTTGAGTTAAGAGGTTGTTTGGTGGGATATGCATGTTGAATTGAGTTGTAACAAAGTGCTTCTAGTTGTAACAAAGTTGGAAGTTCAATGGTGCATTAGTTACTGCAAGTTGTAAATATTTTTAACTTAGTTAAGTGAGTTAAAGTCAATTGTGCTAGTTGTAACTGCGGATACACTAGTGAGAGATCAAGTGAATTAAATATTAATAAGTTCACAATCAGTGGTCTCACATGCAACTGAGGTTTTTACTATTATTAGCTACATGCATATAAGATCCAGTAGAGACCCAGTTGAGACAAGGTGAAAGTGAAGTGTAACTATCAGTTGTGATATTAACATGCTACCTAGGTGTAGTTATAACACCACGGGATGCCCATGATACTCAATGCAATAGAGGAAGGTTGAAATTCTTTGTGATTAAGGATTGCATTCATCAGAGACTGCATGAGCAAGGAAGGCTATCTGGAGACAGTAAATTGGCTAAGGAACTTGCCAATTTTTGTATGACAGTGTGAGATAATTAGCTTATGTACTGAGAGCTCTTGTGAGAAGATTTTTTTATGTAATTTTTTCATGATCCTTGTGGAATATAAAATATATGATAGAGGGGTTTTGAGTAGTAAGCTTTCCCCGAGAATATATAGTGTTGTAGTTTTGATCTATTCTTCTTTTCTTCATGTGATTGGAAATTGTGTTGTTTTTAATTCCACATAATATTTGTAGAAGCGATTCAGTATTTAACTTCAGTACATTGTTAGATCGGGTGAATCTAGGAAATACATATTTTGTATTAAATTTCTACATGTTATTAGAGCACATGAAATTGCAGTAGTGAAGCAGGAGCTGAGTTTGTCGGTGTAAAGAATGCGAATTTGCAGAAATACTTTCTTGGCGCTACAACTGATTCAAGATCGAAATGGCTTTCAATGGCTTGAGGTTAGAGTATGCACTTGAGGGCAGCTCAAACTAAATTTGCTGGAAGGAAAGGATGGAGGTAGTACTTGAAGACAATGGCTTGAAGTAATTCATTGAAAAAGATGTTCCTAAGCCAGATGCTGCAGATGCTGCAAATCTTGATGCATGGCGAAAGAAAGTGGCAAGGGAAAGGAGGATATGTTGGAGGGAGTATGATATCACATTGTCTCAAGCCTCCATAGGAAATCCACACCATATGCTATGTGGAAGGCCTTGATGGATCTATTCCAAAGTAGCAGTGACCATAGTAAATTGGTGCTTAAAGATAAAGAGAGGAAGTTCAAGAAGGAAAGGAACAACATTATTCCAATATACTTAACAAAGTTTTTCCAATGTCGGGATGAACTTGGGAGTGTAGGAATAAGTGTTTCTAATGATGATTTAGTGAT
This sequence comes from Pinus albicaulis, assembly GCA_034641835.2. NCBI lineage: Eukaryota > Viridiplantae > Streptophyta > Pinopsida > Pinales > Pinaceae > Pinus > Pinus albicaulis. The sequence continues at coordinate 451,107,057 of CM076574.1, read as the reverse complement.
TTTTTCTCTCCTAGGATTTCCTAAGAGTTGGCACAGTTATGAAGACTTTGTCAACGGATGGGAAAATTTGCCGAATTAGGAATGACTGTGGTCAGATTTGGTGCAGGAGGAGTCCAAGTGGAACACTAGAGATGGCTCTCCATCAAAGCATGATGATGAAAATGATTTTTCTTTGGCTACCAAGGCAAAGAAGGGGAAGGGGAAGAAATTCCATTCTAAATATCAGGCCAGTGAAGATGGAAAGGAGTAAAACATGTCCAAAGTGAGTGTTTTCACAGTCACGAGCATGGACATATTGCCACAAATTGTCCACAAAAGAAGAAGAACAAGATGGTTGCTGGAGCTACTGCTGGTGAGGCCCTTGCCTCACAATTTGAGATTGACTTCTCACTTATTTCATGCATGATGTCAAGTGCAGTGAGTTTGATGTGGTACTTGGATAGTGGTTCATCTTTCCATAATATGGGAGACAAATAAATTTTCAGTAGCTTGGAGAAGGATCTCCACATGCATTTAGAAATGGGTGATGACAAAAGGTATATCGCTACCAGGATTGGTAATTATTGCTTTCCAAAGGAAGTAAGGTAACCCTTATTTTTAAAAGATGTAATGCATGTACCAGGCTTAACGAAAAATTTAGTTTTAGTTGCAATGGTGGAAGACAAAGGCTACGATGTGGTCTTTAGTGAAGGTAAAGCCTTCCTTCAGCATCAAGCCACAAAGAAAGTTAATAAGATTGGGATTCGTGTGAAGAATATCTATAGAATTGATGTAGATGATATTTCTACAGATATTCCAACCATGGGGAAGTGTGAAAAAACCATGGAATTTACCCTTGATAGGAAGTTGGATTTGTATGTAGGTAGGAGTGAACCTCAGGATGTGGAGCAGCCAGAAGATGAGGATGATGGAGTGGGAGCAACCACTCATGCAGAGAAGTTTCGATCCAGATGGGCAAGGGAGTGCATACTGCTATACCACCAGATGAGAGGTGGGGCAACATGCATGAATAATCCGAAGAGTAAATTTATGGTCAGGATTCATTGAGATGGCATGGATCTCATGAATTGAACCTGGCTACCAAGAGCCCACAAAGAAGTAGTAGCAGGATCAGTTGGATTGATGGAGTCAGATGTCGTGAGGACATGAAATCAAAGTGACAGTGTCAGATACTGGAGCGCAAATTAGAGTTGGAAGCAAGTGCAGAGTGCATGGATGCAGGTGTCAGCAGCGTAGAGGATCCAATAAGACAAAAATATTTTAAGACAAAACTTAGACAAAAAAAAAATTAAGACAAATATTTTTAAGACAAAACTTTATATTTAACACAAAAACAACTTGAGACAAAATTATTTTAAGACGAAACTTTGTATTAAGAAAATGGCCACGTAAGACAATGGTAATGTTGAATTTTACGCATCCCGGAAAAACATCCATGATACTAGTGAAAATTAAGCACCTACATTAGGGTGGGGCCCACACACGCTATTTTTAGGTGAATGCCTATTTTTATATGCATGTCCATTTTTATTATCCCTTAATATAGATTTACATTAAACTATAATCTATTCTCAATGAGAACTTGAAAATAGTTAACTGATGTGGAAAATCAGTTAGCTAAGTGAATTTCAAGTTAAGAGGTTTGTTGGTGGGACATGCAGGTTGAATTGAGTTGTAACAGAGTGATTCTAGTTGTAAAAAAGTTGGAAGTGCAGTGGTGCATTAGTTAATGAAAGTTGTAAATCAGTTTAACTCAGTTAAGTGAGTTAAAGTCAGTTGTGCTAATTGTAACTGCAGATACACTAGTGAGAGATCAAGTGAATTAAATATTAATTAATTTAAAATTGGTGGTCTCCCATGTAACTGATGCTTTTACGATTATTAGCTGCATGCATGTCAGATCCAGAGGAGACCCAAATGAGACAAGATGAAAGGGCAGTGTAACTATCAATTGTGATATTAGCAGGCTACCCAGGTGTTGTTATAACATCACATGATGCCCATGATACTCAATGCAGTTGAGGAAGGCTAAAATTATTTGTGATTAACGATTTCATTCATTAGGAGCCATGTGACCATGCAAGGCTATCTAGAGATAGTAAATTGGCTAAGGAACTTTCCAATTTTTGTATGACAGTGTGATACAATTAGCTGATGTACTGAGAGCTCTTGTGAGAAGAGTTTTGTATGTAATTGTGTCGTGATCTTTGTGGAATATAGAATATATGATAGAGGGGTTTTAAGTAGTAAGATTTCCCTGGGAATATCTTGTGTTGTGGTTTTGATCTATTCTTCTTTGCTTCATGTGATTGACAATTGTGTTGTTTTTAATTCCTCAAAATATTTGTAGAAGAAATTCAGTATTTAACTTTAGTACATTGTTAGATCAGGTGAATCCAAGATATACATTCATGTTGTATAATTTCTACAGGTAATTAAGACGAAATTAATTTAAGAAAATCAACAATTAAGACAAAACCGTATCAATTGAAGACAATATTATCTAACATAACTTGCAAAATTAACTCTGATAGTGCACCCTATGTCTTCTAGCATGTAGGCTACTATTGTCTCGTGCTTATATCGAGGTTTTTATTTCACTTATCATTCACGTTATCATATATAAATACAACAATTTGTCTGGCTCTTCATTTTTCTGGGGTAGTTGACTCTAAAGAATGTGACAACTTCTCCTGGAAAGATTTCTCAGACATCAACCCCTCTTATGTCCCTTCGATCTCTATTTATATGATTAGTGACAACTTGTTTTTTGTTTCATTCGACACTACTACACGGAGGGGTATTTTAAGACAAAAGAAATATTTTATCTTAAAATTTTCGATACGATGCGCTAGTAAAAAAGGAAAAAGTAAAGGATTAGGGGTTTGTCTTTATGTTGTTGATGGGGTCTTTAGGAAGCCTAGCGATGGAGGCCAAAAAAAACTTATGGGATTTAGGGAAATGGAGGACGACAACAAAGGTGCTTGGTGCGAGGAGCGATGAAGGCACTTTCGCTGAACATGGATAGGTAGTAACATAGTTGGAGTACTTTTCAGGGTCTCCACCAATAATGTTTTAATTTGTGTTTCTTGACTGTTTCATTTTTTTTGAATGCTACTTCTATATGTTGGATTTTTTTATCAGTACATTTTTGCACTGAAACTTATGATAGTCATTGGAAACATGGATTAGATTCACTTAAATGATGGTGGAGACAAATTAGAGAATATCCGTTGGTAGACAATATTCCTACTTCAAAATCTCTACGAAAACTTTTGTGAGAAGTAGACACTGAGGATAAAAGATAAGAAATATAAGACTATGGAAGCATTTGTCAAAAAATTCAGAAGGGAAATAATTTTGGTTTTAAGTGGGGAGGTAGATGGATTAAATGTAGCATCTATTGGTGCATTACTGATATTGTTTGGTTCAGTGCATCTAAGAATAATTATTTTATCTAGATTCAGTTTTTATTCTGTTTTTGAATGATATCAGGGATCTCTACTGGTCCTTTTATTTGAAGGTACAATAATAAAATTTATTTTATACTCTAGTTGTTGATATAATCTGTGGTCTATCTTAGATGCACTAGTTGGTTGTTTACATTATCTTTCTCCTGAACCTTTTCTCCTGTGGATCTTCCTGCTCCTTCCCTAGATTGGGAATGGTCAGTCAGGGGATTTTCGAGGATCTTAGCTACTACTTGTTTTTATTCTCTATGGTCTATCTAATACATAATCGTTGGTTGTTTTACATGGTATTTATTCTGAAACTTTGGTCATATGGATATTACTACTCCTCTTTGGGTTGGGATTGCTCGATAGGAGGATTTATCAGGATATTTACTACTACGTAAGTGTATTAATTTTGATGAGTGGAGTTTGTAACATATTTCAATTTTGAATTTGATCACGAAGGAGTCTCTTGGGGTCATTAATTGGTCTGGGGGGATATATATATTCGAAGTTGCTCATTGATTAAATGAGGGACAATCCATTAATTTTTTTCACTTTCATTAAAGACCTTTTTCGATTGTGTGCTTGATTATATTTTATGAAGGAAATTGGTCAATGGTGATTGGCTAGTATATTTTATTTCAAGGGGTTTCCTAGTGGATTGAGATTGTGAAAATGTACATCGAGTGGTGTCAATAATTGATAAGTGACATTAATTTACCTTGTTTAAATATTTTATCGAGGTCTTTTCAGACAATACTACATAAGGTATTTTTTAGTAACGCTCTCTAATTTGGTGAGCATATAGGCAAGATTGCATAGTGTCGGTGGTATCTGCTGTAAAACTGGCCTTTACATATATCGATAGGATTTCACTTGATACTAAAGGAAACTGGGGCAATGATGTGCCATTACTTGATGTGTTGATACATGCGACTATTGAGGTGAAGAGTCATGGCTGCCCCAAGTCGGGAGTCTATCCCTTTAGGACATGTCATGTACATGCAACTATACAAGTGGATTCAAATGTTTTGGTACCCCCACTAGTTATTTAACCCAATTTCATAATCCACAGAAAATGTTTTTCCATCATTTGTGGAAAAAGAAGGAGGTTAATTAAGGTTGATCTGGATTATCAAAAACTCATTTTTGATTCTGATGTTTTTTGGGACTGGGTGGTAGGATTAAAACAACGAGATTTCGTGGGTAAGTGGTTTTATCTGTGAATGGATGGCTCTCAAATGATGTCTTGGGTTAAATAAAAATGGTACCCTATTATTATTTACTCTCCTCTTTTCAACATTTTATACAATCAAGGGTTATGCTTCCACTTTATTAATGATGGAAATAGTGCAAATATTTTTGGGTCATATCGGGCTCATGGTTGTGGTTTCCTCTCTTTAAATCACTGACATGTGGGATTTGATCCATACCTAGAATTGCCACAAAAGAAACTGGTTTCAAGCTAAAATCCCTGGTTTACCGTTGGTATTTTGGTCATGTGTGTTAGGGTCATAAGTTTTATTGTCAAATGTTTTTCCTTATCCTTTAATTTTCAATTTTGAGTAGTTGAGCTTATGACTATGGCTACTATCATAACCTCTAGATCGTTGTTTGACATCTTTGAGTTTCTTACATGAAGGGTTCATTCAAATTCTGAAAGAGTGTCAAGTTAACAGGAGTCATGGTTGCACATGTTTTTGTCATGTCAAGTCAAAGGGGGTATACTCATTTGTCTATCAGAATTGTCTAAATTGAGCTCATTCACAGTTAGAGTTCTGATGGTTACAAGGTATGGTCATTTTAAACATCCTATAATTTTATCCCTCGTTCTTATTTACCCTATTCTTATCCATTTCACCTGCTTTTTCCCCATTTCCCCATTTACCTTCCATTCATACCCCTTCATATGAATTCACATCCTACACCCTTCCCATATACCATTAACCTATCATCATATTACATTCATTTTATTCCCCCATTTCATTCTAATCCAATCCTTATATTAACATTACCATTTCCCATACTCATATCATATAACCCTCATGCATAATACCCCATTCTCATATATAAAACTCACATGCCGAAGAGATATAATACCCCTTCTAATTAATCATTACCTATGATATGATTCACATTCCAAGTCAGCTCCAAAACGTCAAGTCAAAGCATCAAAATGCTACTTAGTTTTGTTATCTGCCCAATGTTTCACATACTTTGTTTTTTACGAGAATTCTGACCACATAAAGGCCAATTATGGAAAAACAAGAGAGGTTGTTATTTGATATGGGAAAAAGTACAAAAACCTCTTCTAGTTTTTTCACAAGTGTAATAGATAAGGCATTATGAATGCATATTTAAACTCATTTTTCGTAGTTTGTAAATTTCTCGTTTTGAGCCATGGTTTTGCGAAGCATTTTGTGAGAATATGGGGAAGGATTTGGAGAAAAAGAGAGAGTTATTTATTCCCAACACTATCATATAAAATAAACTCCTTTAGTTTTGAAAAATATCTTATGATTCGGGAGATATACCCAAAAGAAAGTGTGCTACGTAGGTGCTTCATAGGCGTTTCACAGGTGTTGCGCAACCCTTGCCTAATGAGTCTCACTCATGTTTTGGAACTTCCATCTGTCATAGATTTGAGAGGTAAAATTGATTTAAACATGGATGCCATCTCAAACCATATTTCATCGAACATGTGTCAGCCATAAAGGAAAGATGACTTTGTGCTACCGAGTCGTTGCACAGATATGTTAGTTCACTATCAAATTTTCAATGATTTTTTGTTGTTTCTATTTTCTTTACTTAGGATGGATGAGATTCGAAGATAAATATGGTTTAAAATATGTTATTTATTTAGGGCGAAGTTAAGTATTTTAGGATTCCCTTTTTTATTTTTGAAAAATGTATAAACAACTATAATGTTTCTATTTTTCAGTTATGATGTTTCTACTTTTCCAGTTGGTGTTGATCCTCTCCGTGGACTGAACATGTTTTGTATGCAACTACTTATTACACTTGATATTTTTCCTATATAATTAAGAGAAGTAAATGAAGAAAGGGTTGGTTGGTTGGTTTGGAAAAATACTTTTCAAGAGTGTTACTATGTGATTTTGTTGTGGCCTAGATTTTTATGCATGGAGCTTGTGTATCAGTTGATCCACTAATATTCTGGCGAAGATGCTCATGGTATAGGATCTTAGATTTTTTTTTCTCCTATAAAATATTTGTTCTTCTCCTGTAAACTTTGTTGTTGTCTCTGTTCTACTAAAACTTTGTCTACTTGCTTTTCATAAGTACAAGTTGAGGCTATATGGAATTCAAATTAACATTGCTCCAAATTAGGTGTTACAACTTGTTTCAGTTGAAATGATGGTGCTTATATCTATGTTTAATTTCTTCTAAAATGATTATTTCATATGAGTGTAATATTTGAATTTATCATGTTATTTCATTTTAAATGAGTATTATCTCTATCATGTTCCCCTATGCTACAATTTATGAATGTCTATGATGTTATATTGATTGATCCTTTGTGAGAATGAGTGGTTGTTTAAGCATAAGCCATGATTTGTGCAGGGTTTTTGAACTGTAAACATTCTCTTTAGATAAATCTTTACATACCCCCAATAGAATGAAATATGAAATATTTACAGCAGAACTAGTCTCTGTGGGTTTATAATTTTCAAATGTCTAGTTTATTTAAGTGAGGGAGCCCCCTCAAGTCAGGAAAGACTAGTACCCCGGCCAAAAGTGTATAGTGGGTACCTTCTTGAGTCTATTTCCAACCTAGTAGATATCAAGGAGTGATAACATATTGGCGTCGTTTCCGGGGACCGAAGAGTCACATTTGCCCCGGGTATGAACAACAAAGATCAAATCTAATTATTGATGGTGAACAACAGTTGGGCATCCAAATGCTGAATCATTGACATGGCAACTTCGAGTTCAAGGAACCAGTATATTGACATTTCACAGTGACTCCACTCATCAAAGGTCATTAATTTTGGTTGACTATGTTAATTATGGGTTCAAGAAAAAATGCCAGGTATGCACCTACAAAAAGATCTCGTATTCCTACTTTTCCAAATCCCATGTCTCCTGTTGATTGGTCAACTTAACTCCCAATATTCAGAGTTGGAATGGGAGAAGATGTGGCTCTACATCTAGTTAAATTTAATATCCATGCACCCAAGTTGAAAGTTCAATATTTTAAAGGAAAATTATGGAAAAATAAGATAGGTTGTTCTTTAAGACAGGCCAAAGCACAAAACCCTATTCTAGATTTCGTATAGGTGTAACATATCAGCAGTTATGAATGCATATTTAAAGCTCATTTTTTGTAGTTTGTAAATTTCTTGTTTTGAGACATGGTTTTGCAGAGCATTTTGTGAGAATATGGGGACAAATATGGAGAAACAGAGATAGGTATTTATTCCCAACACTATCATATAAAATAAACTCCTTTATGTTTGAAAAATATGTTACGGTTTCGAAGATATATCCAAAACAAAGTGTGCTACGCAGGTCTTGCACAGGCACTGTGCAGGTGTTTTGCATCCCTTGCCTACTAAGTCTCACTCATGTTTTGGAGCTTCCAACTATTAGAGATTTGAGATGTCAACTTTCTTTACACCTGGATGCCATCTCAACCTAGCTTTCATCGAATAGGTGTCAGCCATAAAGGAAAGATGACTTTGTGCTACCCAGTTGCTACGTAGAGATGTTAGTTCACTAGAAGAATTTCTATGATTTTATGTTGTTTATATTTTATTTACTCAGGATGGTCAATAATATGATTTAAAAAATAAAAAAATAAAATATACATATTGTTGGCCAATAATTTTCATTGATGAAAATACAAGCACTGTTGAAGGTTACACACTTGGAGACCACATGATGACATGGTTGAAGACATGACAATGGATACTATATATGACACTCTTGTATGATGATTAGAGACCTCACTTAAAATCCTAATGATCTCATTATGTCCCGGTAACCTTATACATAGAGAAAATTCAGAACAGTCACAAAGAAAAATATTTTTTGTCACCTTGGAGGCATCCTATCACATTGGCTCCTTCCTCTTTCCAACGATCCCTCACTCAGCCCCTAACTCCAAATAGTCTAAGATAAATCAAAATTTTAAGGTCATATATCCTATTTTTTGTAGTCTAGCGGACCTATACTCTCTCTCTCAAGTCGACCTCCTTCCATTATACATGTCCCTTCATTTCCAACCCAAATTTCATATGAATATAAGGAGTTGTATGTTCATTTATCTCATCAATTTGGTCAAGGATTACATAATTAAGTGAACAGTTAGCAACTCGTGAACTTTACAACACCGCAGAGAGGAGACTTAGAATCTGAGAAGGATTTTATTTTTCTTGGTTTATAAATCAGGATTATTTTACAACTGAAGCAACTACAATGGAGGGTTGGAATATTCTAGAGGCAGCTATAACCTCGGTCTTAGCTGCAAGCAACAATTAAAGACTCAAATCACTTAATATTTGGAATAGTTCAGTAAAGAAGACTGGATTTACCATGGAGCTGAGACTTGGGCATAAAAATTCTATCACTTGACAACAAAGCTTGAACTTGGGCACAAAACTTCTATCTCTTGACCACAAAACTCAGACTAGGGCACAAAACCTCAGCCACTTGCCCACAAAACTTAATACAAGTGATTAGAGACAGTGCCTTACACTATGGAAGCATAAAATATTGTTTTTGGGACTAGTTCAGACACACTATCTCTTGGATAAGACACAAGGCCTAGAAAATCACCACAGAAAACCACAATAAGGCTTGCATCCCTTCAGATTGATCACAAACTTTGGAAGAAGGCTCATACCTTGAACTTCCTACAAAATCTCGGAAAAACTTCAGGCATGTGCACAAAACTTAAATATTTGCAATGAACCAAGGCTCAGATAGGTGATAAATACGTATTTTCTCAGATATTAAAGAATGATTTAAGGACTGTGAAGGAGAATAAGTTTAATTTTTTGGGGAACCTGTGAAAAATAAGAAGCTTAGTTTGAAGGATAAACAACTTAGATAAAAAATTTGGACTACTAAATCTTTATACCTTAAGATTTGTGGTAACAATTTGACCACTGACAATTAAACAAGGTCATCCTATCATCCTAACTTAAAACATATGGAAAATGATGTGCTCATTAATAATTATACAGTGATGAATTTGAAGACATAACATTTATTCTGAAGAATGAAGTGAAAATTTTGGAGCAGTGAAGCATTAACTATTGAGGAGAAATTCAAGTAAGTTACATATTCACTTTTATTAAAATATTGAAGGGTTGGTGCCCTAGGGGTTGGAGCCTCTAAAAATAAGGTTGGAGCCTTGAGAAGAGAATGGTTGGAGCCCTAGAAGTTGGAGCCTCACGAAAGCCCAAGTTGGTACTTGGAAACAGGTTGGAGATTTGAATATTGAAGGGTTGGTGCCCTCAAACACCATTGTACTCAAATCTTTGTAATTGAGTATTGGTGTCCTCACTTGTTTATAATAAAATACTTCTTACTTCTTTTTTTTATTATAATTGTGAAGAGTCTTAACTAGTAAACATAAAAATTGAAAATAAACATTGATTCACCCCCCTCTCAGTATTTCCAACAATTGATATGAGAGTCAACTTCTTCATAATAATACTAACAACTAGAAGAAGGATTCTCAAGTCACAATGAAGAATCGGGAAACATCAGGAAATATTCCCTAGCTTGATGGAACAAATTTTGGTTTTTGGAAGCGTATGATGACATTATATTTAATGTCTATTGGACTTAAAGTATGGAAATCAGTGGTGGATGGGTAAAAATCTCCACCTAATCCTCCAACATATCAAGAAAGAAGGAAATATTATATTTCAAATTCAAAAACACTAAATTCCACAACAAGTGGAATTTCTAATTCATAATTCACAAAAGTGATGAATTGTGATTCTGCCAAGGAAATGTGGGACAAGCTTATTGCTATCTATGATGGAGACTCCAAATTCAAGAAGGAGAAACTCCAAACCCATACAAGACAATTTGATAGCCTTAATATGGATGTGGAAGAAGATATTTTATCCTTTTTCCTCCGAGTAGATGAAGTTGCCAAGTCACTCAAAGGTCTAGGAGAAGACATTGAAAATCACAATTGTCCAAAAAGTTTTGAGATCACATCCAGAGCGATTTGACTCCAAAGTAAGTTCCATAGAAGAATTAAAGGACTTGGGTACTCTAAAGATGGATAATATTCATGGGATTCTCATTCCATGTGAAATGAGAAAAGGAATACAAAACTCCAAGGAAGTTGTGTTCAAGGGTTCACAGTCATCAAAGAAAGGGAAAAAATATAATTATAGCAGTGATTATTCTGACACTGAATTTGAACTAGCATAATTTGTAAGAAAAATAAGGAAAGGATCCAAGCTGAAAGGTAAGTATCCTCTCATTTTTTTTAAATGTGTAAGGATATGACATTATGCTGCAAAATTTCCTCATAAAAATAATAGTGATGGTGAAGACGAATATAAAAAGAATATGTTCAAGAATAAAGGGTCTAATAAGAATGATTTCTACTCCAAACAAGATGACTCCGATGAAGAATAATTCGTGGTTACTAAGAAGAAATCAAATGAAAATACATTTCTACATAAAAGAGATGATGATGAGTTGGATGAAGAAGATGACTATGTTAGAAGCAATGAAGTATTATATATGGCATTTACAAATCAAAATTATTTTGAACAAGAAGTTGAATGGAATGTGGATGATTTGATAATGAGTGCCATTGAAGAAAATGAGAAATTAAGAAAGGTCATTTCCCTCAAAGTAGAAAAAGAAGAATAAAAAAGGAAGGAAGAATTATTGAACAATAAACTAAAATAAAGAGAAGAAATTTGTGAAAATTGTGAAGCTAAAATTGTTTCTCTAAGGAAAGAGTGGGATAAATTTAAAAGGAGTTGGAAAATCTCTCAAACTCTTAATAACATCCTTAATACTCAAAAACCTCAACATGAAAAGTATGGAATTGGTTTCAAAGGAGAATCATCAATTTCAAATTAGAATGTAAATGAAAAAATCCAAAGAAGTTATGTTGACATCCTTTGGAATCATCCAAAAGAAGAGAAGTCGTCCCACCAAGAGAAAAGGTCCACCTATGACAACCCAAGGAATGAAGGAAATCTATTTCCAGGAAAGAATACTACATCAAATCAAGGCTATCTTAACAAGTATCAAAATATCTTTCTTAGTTTTTGTTTCCATTGTAAAAACTCTAGTCATCAAGATTAGCATTGCAAAGCTCGTAAGGATTATAACTCAATATATAAGATCAAGTATCAAAACAATCCATGTAGGCTAGAGGAGAAAAGATAAATTAAGACCTTCAATTCATTTGATCCTTTGGCTAAGCATGATGTAGCTTTCTCAAAATGAAATTATTTTGGTCATGATGCACAAAAAATTTCATTTATATCAAAAAGGGAAGATTTGAAGAAGGAGAAACCTGCTACAGATAAACGTGGTCGAGATTTGTGTTCTCATAGTGATGAAAATCAATGGTTTGTGGATATTGGATGCTCAAGACACATGACAGGTGACCAAAATTTTTTTATCTCATTAAACAAGAAGGATTTAAATGTATCTTTTAGAAGTGGATCTGCTAAAATTGCTGGAAAAGGGATTGTTTCTCTTGTTAATGGAAAGGGAAAGTCTCAAAATGCACTACTGGTGTAAGGGATCAAACACAATATTTTAAGTGTTAACGAGATTTGTGACCAAGGACATAATGAAATTGTCAGTACTACATATTGTGAGATAAGAAAATCATCTTCAAGAGAACTTATGGTAAAAGGAGTACAAACACCAGACAATGTATACATTTTGAGTAAATTTAAGAAGATAAATGCTATATAAGTCGAGCAAACAGAAGCTGGACTAAACATAGTATAGTTTAGTTTCTTTTTCTCAGAGACATGATTGATCTTGGTTTTGTGTAGCTGGTAAAGTGTGAGACTAAATAAATGTAATAGATTTAGTCGTAAAGTTTGTTGAAGCTATGGAATTCCATTTTTGTCACTAGACCATTGAATTACATGAATATGACAAAATGTAATATCAATATGTTGGAATTATTTTCTTTCCACATAATTTTCTAACGTACTAATTCTTTTCATGTTCATAATTTCTTATTAGCGTAAAATCTAGTTGAGTATTGATGTCAGAATCTAGCTCACTATCAATGTCAAAGCTTGTTAATTGTTTTTGTTCAAGCTAGCTAGTTTTGGTGTAAGAAGCTAGTTTCTTATTAGTGTAAGAAGCTAGCTGATTGAGAGTGTTAAAGCTAACTGATTGTTACTGTCGAAAGATAGCTACCCATCACTATCAAAGCTAGCCAACTGTAGATATCAAAAGTGAGATCCCAAAAATAAGAAATTGGTATTTTTAGCTATTTTTGGATATGGATTGATTTTAATGGTAGTGTTAGGATTTGACTTGATTTTGGCACCTTACCTATGACCTTCACATGATGCCCAATATGGTTATATAATTTCACCCATATTTAGACCAATGAAAGTGTATATTATATGTGAGATATGAAAATAGGTAAATTATGATTTAATTTAAGATAATATTGTTCTTTATGTCTAATTAGAGATTAAGGTCTTAAGGTGTTGATATCAATCTTAGTTTTTCTTGTTAATTATTTTACACTTAATTTTGTCCTGATACTTAATTATTACTTCTAATAATTACTTTGTAGAAAATGTGGTTTAAAGTACCTTATTGCTTTTCGAGATTAGTGTGAAAGGAATGTAAATGGATGTTCCTAGTTACTAGTGTGAAAGGAAATCATGTCATTATTTTTTAGTTATTAGAGAGAAATAAATGTACTTAAAGTTATATAGGTTTGTGACTTCTTTTTTATTAGAGAGAAATGAAAGTACTTATAGCTATATAGGTCTGGGATATATATAGCCTCGTTATGAGTAAGAGCAAGTTCTTGTGGTCATATGTCTATGAAGTGATTAGACACTTGAATATTATTCACAACATTTTATGAGTGGGAACGAGGACTTGGGATATTGATGAGAGTATTAAATCTCATTGCCTGAGCTTGATATTTTTTAAGAGAAGAATCTCATTTTTGGAGTTTGAGATTGATATTTTTGAATAGAATAATATCATTTTTGGACTTTGATCTTGACATTGTTTAATAGAAGAATCTCATTTTTGGAGGTACTACTATGGAATTAAGAGAAAGAGTGAATAGAGTTCTTATATATCAGAGCCTTGAGAAGAAACTAGTGTTGCAATTAGAGGCCCGAAGTATGGAGTTGTAATGAGAGGCCTCTAACTACACAATTATTGGTATCAATTCAATATTAAAAATTACTATAGTGTAAAAGGTGTTTCTTGTTGAGTTGAGGCTTAGGTGAGTGAGTCACTCAATATTCTCATTGCATGGGAGCAATGTTAGACTCCTATACCAATAGGTGTCATATTTCATGATTGACTTGATGGGCTATGTAATATGTTCATACATTTTCTTGTTGCAAAGGTTTTCCATATTATCAAAAAATCAAAAATATTTAAAAAATGTAAAGATGGTATACCCTAAAAGAAAAATCAAAGGGTAAAAAGAATAAAAATGGCCAAAAAAGTAAAAGAAAATGAACCCCACCAAAAGAAAGGCCAAGGAAAGTGTGCAAGTCTAAATGCCACTACTTTTTGCTCTTATGTAATAAAAAAAATTGTGTGCAACTTGTATTTTATGCCACAATTTATGAACAGTCAAACAGTTTAAGCTTGGCTAGTTCATTTTTCAATTTTATGTTTTAGAGATAGAGAATAAAATCTGACCAAAATGTTTAATCTTGGCAGATAAGTAGATAGGTAGAGTAAATAAAAGGAGCTCAATAGTTTAATCTGAGCCCTTGGATGTAATAAGGATAGATTTAGATAGATTTCCACATGTAAAAGAAAAAGTGTGATAAGGGTTTTCAGTCTAAGTGCACCCTAATAAAGAAGAAAAAATGGTAGGGTAAAGTAGGTAGGGTAGATAGATGATGTTGCAGAATTACATGTGATGGATAATGACTCTAGATGTGTTAAATCTTTACTTTCATCACAAGTGCAAAGGAAGACACTACACTGGAAGAATTTCAAGCAAAGCAAAGTCAAAATTATTAACTTCCCTTCTCATTTTTCCCTAAAAATTTCACTAATTTCCCTTAAGTACTAAGGCATTTGAAAATTAGAGGGGCTCAAGGCATTTCATTGACTTTTGGAGGGACCAGACCCTTGGCCCAATAATTTAAAAAGCCTAAGTACTTAAAATCATTCATCATGACATTCACTCATTTCTAAAACTCTACCCATGCAAGCATAAGTTAAACACATTACCTTGATGTTTTACACTTAGCACTTCTGTTCATTTTCCATATTAATTTCTAACTTATTATTTAAATCCCTATGAAAATTTCCCCTTTTTCTCGTATTATTTTAATAAAATTCCCAAATTAATATAATATTCCGCCTGTTGGTTGAAAAATAACCATATAATTATTAAAAATTGATTAATTGGTTGAAATTTCCAATTAATAAATGAACCCGACCCTCCGCTGTATAAAGGGATTAATTAACCCTCATGGTTAATTAATAACCTAATCCACCAATCAAATCGCTCCCGATGCAATTATTTTATAATAAATTACATTAGGCTCGCCCTATTAATTCCCCGTCATCTTCCTTTCCCGACGATTGTTCAATTGACCAATCTAAGATCTACGGTTGACGTCCATATCGCTGCCCATCCTCGTCCGAACGATAACGCGTGATGGCCAAGCGGTTTTCTGAACAATGCCACACCATGCGTCGTGCATTGTATGGAATCGCTCACCCTTCGCTGAAAACCGCTCATCCCCAAAAGCTGTGCAATGAATACCACTTACCGCTTGCCTCCTGTGACGAAGCCACCGTACTTGCTGACGTCATCCATTAAAAAAATAAAAAACCTGCCAACCTTTGACTTTGCAAATAAAACAAATGTACTGGCGTCATTTTCACTATCCCATGCAGTGACTAGTGTCCCATGCAACGAATTCCAAAATCAACTGTCGAAGTTTGCCAACTGCTACCTTGCTGAGGAAAATTGTAGTCAAGTATTCCAGAATTCATCCACCATAGCCAACACCTGTTTTAGTTACTGTTTATTTCTCGGAAAATAGGCATTTATCCAAATTCCAGTTGAACTCTGCAAAATCCTGGTTTTTTTTTAAATTCCACAAAAAAAACTGAAACAGGGTTTAAGACTGGTCTTCATTTTATTCTTCAAATCCAAAAAATTTCAATTTCTTTCCCAAACTTGTGATTGTGCCCGTTTTTTCATCAAAACCCGAATTCATTTCTGAATCCACAAGAACCAGAAATGGAAATTCCCGTGGCTTTGAATGTCGCACCCCTGAATGCTCCTCACAAAGATTTATACTATCTACCTCTAGCAGATAGAGATTTCCAAATTAAAGACCTTGTCCTCAGTGAAAATCCCCTTCGAATTTTTTGCTACTGTAGAGATAACTACCTAAACGACTCTGACATTTTTGGACTATGGGAATCCAATCTTCCCATGTATCTTCTCCCCTCAGTCCACATTTTTCCTGAAATAATCCATTACTGCCATGAAAATTATGATCCCAATCAATGAGCAGTTTTGTCCCCAAGTCAAACCGTCCTTTTCCCAATAACTGATTATTATATTAACGAAATGTTACAGTTTCAGCCTGGTCAAGCCCTGAATCCCCTTTCTATGGGAGAATTACTTGAGAAATCTGCCAATTTATCCCAAGAAGAGTTGAATCGCCTTTGCCAAACCTTCATGATACCAGAACATCAGCCCAAAGGCCCTCCCCCTTATGGTTATACCTTTTTCACTGATGTGGGCAGGCTTATTTTGAATAAAATTATCCTCTATAATGGGTTTCAATACTAGTGAATATGTTGATCAATTAACCCTAGTATTGTTGTCAATTTTTACCCCTAGACAGCCCCCTGCTGTCAGGTATGATTTTTCTTCCTACATTGCTAATAAAATCCATGATTAGTTCCTGAGATTAGAGAATGAAAGAGTGTTCAAGTATTCCTCTATTATATACCATCTCATGCTTTACTTTCAATCTGAGAGTTTCCCTTTCTATGTTAAAAAACTTGATGCCAAAGGAAATCCTAGGTCTGTAATCTTTTGGTCTGCCATCACTCATAATTCCTCTGATTCTCCTTACTCTTATAATGAGTTTATTGACCTATTTGTACACCCTGCTACCACCTTGTTGACAGGAGTCTCCCCTCCTAGGGTTAATAGTGACATCAAGAAAATTCTCCAACTCTAAAAGCAATACAAGATAGGTGATTGGTACCTATACCGAAATCACACAAAAATCAAAATATATGGGTGTGAGTTATGCCCTTTCAAGTTGCCAAAATATGTCCCAATGAGGCTCTTTGCCTTAGAGTATTTTAGACAGATGATCAATTCAAACATAGTCCATTTTTGCAATGCAAAGAAAAAGGCTCAACTCAGAATTAAGAGTCAATTAGGTCCCTTTGTCTGTAACTCTAGGGATGTTGGAAAAGAAGCTGAAATAATATTAGAAGACTATCTTAAATTGCAAAAAAGTTTCTACTGGGTACCTTATGCCCCAAACAACTTTATTTGTGATAGAAGGATGAAAAACAAATTATCACCATACATTCATCAAAAAATCCCAGAAATTGAACAATATGCCAATATGGATGAATGGATGGAAGCGACATTGATAGAACAAGATAGTGAGCAGGTCAGTGTTGAAAATGTTATGAAAGACCTTGAAAAAATACTTGACCTAGACTCTTTTGGACAGGTGCAGACACCAGGTATTGGTCCTTCTTCTGCTGGGACTTCTCAATAAAATTTACAGGAAATCAGTGCATTGTCCACAGTAGCATCTAAAGGAAAGGAGAAAGAGGCTGATATACAAGTTACAGAGAAATTCACAATGACAGAACAGCCTGAAACTTCTAAAGAACAGAGTCAAATACAGATTTCTCCTACTTAGACCAATGTGGCTGAAATTTCAATTTTACAAACTCCTCTCAATGTAGAAAAAGGTAAGAAGAGAGATGCTGAAGCTGCTACCCCTGTTAGTGGATCTTCAGAACAGCCTGATGTTAAAAGACAAAAATTAAATCCTCTTCCAGAAGTAGAATCTATTCAAGAAATCCCTGATAGCTAGAGGAGAGAAGATAGTCAGCAAACATGCACAGTCAATGGGACATCCACTAATTTACAAAGAAAGGAACTACAAAGGCAACAAAGTGTAGAAGTATCTTCTTTCAAACCACTAGTGAAAGATGCCTGGGATATTAAAAGGACATTCATAAATATCAAGGCCATAAATGATCCACTAAGACTTAAAGTTTACAATCAATACTTGAAGATGGCTCGTAAAAATCAACAAAGATTGATGTCAGCCTATGACATCCAGTAGGGTAAAATGATAATGAGTCACTTTAAACCCAAGGTGCAGCAACCTCAAACAACTGCAGATTATATCATAACTAATTTTGAAGTCATGGAAAAGGATATTCATCCTTTGGATCAAATTGAGTTACAAAAACAAACATGTGAAATGATTTATTCTACTCTGACTGATAAATCAATGATGACCGAGAAATTGCAAGATTCTTTGGATAATACTAATGCACAATTGCAGCTTGAAAAAGCGTCTTCTCAGACTAAGGACAATAGAATAAAGACTTTGGAAGAAATAATCATTGGATTTGGTCACAATCCTAAATATGTCAAAGGTATAGAAGCTTTGATCAAGAAAAAAGATGATGATATTGCAGCTTTGAGAAAGCAACTGAAGTTACCAGCCTCAAGACATCCACAGACTGCAGAAATCATGAAGAAAAATTCTGAAGAAGAGTTGATGGATTTACTCTTGAAATTGAATGAGCAACTTAATGAAACTGAAAAAGAGCTTGAAAAGGCATTAAAAGACAAGCAGCCTAATATTCCAGCATCTACAGTAGAAGTAATTACAGGTACAACAACCACAGGTCAACCAACAGAATTATCGCAGGGCAACACTTCAAATTTGAGCACTGAAGAATTAATAAAGTCAATGGAGGAACTGAAACTCCAGGTGACAGAGCTCCAAAGAACAAAGGTACAATTGGCCAGTTTAGAACAAAAATATGATCTCTCAAAAATGAGTGTTGTAGATAAAACAAGAGAGGTCAACAAATTAGAAAAATTGGTAAAAACATTGGAGAAGGAGCTCACATTGGAGAAGCCTTTGAAGGAAATAAAATAAATTCTTTGGGACAACATCATCCAGTCAATAAATGATGTCTGGCCCTCAATTCAAATAATGTATGAACAGAATGATTTAGTTAAATTAGCTGTGGAAGAAATTCTAAAAGCAAGAGAAGAATTAGGAAACATGTCTGACAAAGCCAATGAACTTATACACTTTTTGAATACTAAGAATAGGTATCAACTTGAAGAACCTGGCATTCAATATAGGACAGGAACAATTTTGGAGATAGAAAGAGCTTTTACTAAAAGAACTCTGATGTAGAATCTAGAACGAAGATGCTATGATATGCAAGAAGAAATCAATGCCTTCACAAAAAGATTGAATATTCTGTTGAATAAAGGATTGCCCAGTCCTTTAGTTTCAGATGATAAACTGATGGACCTTGAAAGTTATGTTGAGAAATTGAACAAGCATGCTGAAAATCAGGCCAACTCCTCAACTAGTTCATCAGCAGCAGCAACATTTCCTACAAGCAAAAATCTTCATGACAGATTGGAAAATTTGTTTTATCTCGAGTATGAGGTAAAGCATTTATTCCCAATCCAGCCTAATTTCTTTAGATATACAGAGATAGATGAAACTCTGAGGAAGCTGCAAAGAACCATAATAACGGAAGCTAAATGGTGGGAAGAAATGTTAGAACTTTTGTAAAAAATTATCCTTACATGAATTTTTGATTATTTACTACAGTAAGTCATGATAAGAAGGATAAAAGGATAAACAGAGGTTAAAGTGTATCAATGCAGGTAAAGAGTATCAGTAAGACAGAGCAACCAGCACAGAGTTACTAAAGAGGAAAGCAACAAGCCAAATCATAGGGCCTGCCTCCAGCACATTCTCAAAAGAAGAAAACAGCACAACATCAGTTATCATTTCTCTTATCTACGAGACCATCTGTCTCTAGTTTGTTGTAAAATACTTATGAGTCATCCTAGATTATATCTCAATTTGTTATGAGATATTTTTATAATTTTTTGTATAAATACTCCCTCAATTGGAGTACTGAGGGGTGGATTCTTATACTTTGCTGTAACATTGACTATTTTGGAATAAAGTGTTGTTGGAGAAATTTTGTGTGGCTAGCTGGATGATGAATTGATGCAAAAGACTTTTTACAGGATTCTTGTGTCAAACAACGGACCAATAAGTCATCTATCTCTTATGTTTTAAAGTTTTTATATTTGTTTATTATATCATCTGTGTTTCATTTCCGAATAATTAATGAAAAGGAATAAATCAGAAAGTGCTTAAGTGCAATATGCTTTCAATCGTTGTTATTCTAAATGTTTTCTTTCGAACTGGTTTAAACAATGAATTCTTAATTGCTCTTGTTTTACTAGTTTATGCATTTTGATTATTTAGTAAAGAATACTTAATTTCTCTTTATTAATTATCACTCAATTTCCCTCTTTCAAATGTGTTGAAGGATTCTTAATTTCCCTTCATCCATTTTGAGTTCATTCCATTCACTTTAGATCAATAATTGTTCCCTATTTGATTAACTTGCCCTGTGAAACCATCTTTTGTTAAGAAACTTAATCCAGTTAAGCCATATTCTTTGACTCCATTAGCCCAATGGCCTAAACTACTCAATCTTACCCTCAGCTATAGAATTCCATCACCCAAACTCAATCAAAACCCCTGGACCTTATAACTAGCCTAATATCTTTCAAAAAAAAGCTAAATTTTACAGAGAGAGCCCTCTCTGGGTACAGATTGGCTAGATTCTGTACCTAAAAGTTGGTTTGTGGTTATCTCGGACCCCTTTCCTCTTCCCAACAACTTCAAGGAAAATCTCGAGTGTTAACATGCCATAAAAAATAGCATTATTGGTTTATTATTGTTTACAATGATTAATATAAAAAATGGATCCATCTTCAATTCAACTCTCGTCCTGAAGATGAATCCCTGTTGGGATTCGAAACTTCGACAATTTTTTTATAACACTGTGGAAAATCCGGAGATTTATTCAATAAGCGATAACCACAGAAGCTTGAAACCCATTATTATATCTCTGCACAAAGGGGATTCTCTGGAAGATATTTATTATCTAGAAAAATCTTGAATTAATATTGAAAGAAGGGCCACAGACCTCCATTTTCTCAAAGAATGTCGTGACAACAACGTTAGCCTCGCCTTCACCCACATTAAACCTATTTTCCACCTCTGCAAATATAATCAAGTTCTTGTCAGCTCTTTTCCTCACATTTTTCACTATATATAAACCTTGTCCTTTTCGCCTTATTTCATTCTTCAATTCAACTCTCATCCTGAAGATGGATTCCCATTGGGATTCGAAACGTCAACAATTGTTTTATAACATTGTGGAAAATCTGGAGATTTCTTCCATAAACGATAACCACAAAATCTTGAAAACCATTATTATATCCCTGCATGGAGCGAAGTCTTGGGAAGATATTTTTTATGTGGAAAAATCTTGAATTAAGATTGAAAGAAGGGCCGCATACCTCCATTTTCTCAAAGAATGTCGTGACAACAACCTTATCCCCGCCTTTGCCCGCATTAAACCTATTTTCCACCTTCACATATATAATCAAGTTCTTATTGGCTCTCTTCCTCACATTTTTCACTATATATAAACCCTATCCTTTTGGCCTTCTTTCATTCTTCAATTCAACTCTCTTCCTGAAGATGGATCCTTGTTGGGAATCGAAACATTGACAATTGTTTTATAACACTGTGGAAAATCTGAAGATTTTATCAATAAGCGATAACCACAGAAGCTTGAAAACCATTAATATGGAACTTGATTAATCAGAAATTGTGGGCCAGTTTTTGAACAACTCTTCTACTCAGTTTAATCCCTGGAAAACCAGATTCATGTTTTAAAGACTTCACCTTTGTTTCTATTGATCAATTTAAGATATATACCTCCATACCTATTTTAGGATCTCTTATTAAACTCTAGATGTGGACCTCTTAAGCTATGGTAAGGAAAAATGGGTTGACCTTGAGCCTTGAGTTTAGTCAACTCAAAAAAAAAAAGAGAGAGAGCTTTGTGAACGAGTTACCATTCCACTTCATTAATATGGTCTCTGAAGTAGGACAATGAACTAATTTAGCCTAGACCCATCTAATCCTCGATCAAATATGCACATTATGGTTACATACCCGAGTTACAGTATTTGATATATGAACGATTTGTTTGTATGAGCTCAAGATCCATTGGTTTGTTTGAACTCAAGATATACAACATCAAGCTTCACAAGATGCTTATTGAATCCTAGTTTAGATGTGTTTGGGTTTGTGTACATATTCAACGTTGCCCATTGTACCATGAAAATTCAATAAACCATTAAACGAGTACATCAAAAATTGATGTATCACCACACTCAATCAGGTTGTAGAATGCACCTTGATTATCTCCATGAAAATAGGCTCCTCTATGATAAGACCTATATATTGTACAACATTCTGATAATTCTCTCAGTTAGGAGTAAGTTCAAGTAAAGAAAATTTTGAAAAATTTCAACACTCTTTTAAAGTTATTCCTGAGTCACTCTAAGAAAAATGTTTTCCCTTATTTTATTTAAGTTGTTCCACTACTCTAACATATTAGTCTATGTGAAAATTGAGTTGACACAACAGAGATATCATAGCCTAATATATTGTTCACTCTAAATTTAGTGATATTTGTTTCAGATTCTAGGGAAAGCAAGTGTCGAGAATCTCACCTTAAATAATAATCCTTATTTTTTTAGTGGACTAGGCTTGGATAATGTACTTGGTTTTGTGTGATAATACTTGTTATTTTGAGCATTTTATAGATAGTGAGTTTTGTATTTGTATTGGTGGTTGGGTTCTCTGTTAAAGAATTTTGTCATTCTGATTTTATGTTTTATATGATTGCTATGATAAGAGGCAGTGTTATGGAGTTGTATGAAGTCAAATTCTTGTCTGTATTATGGGGATATTTTCAACGCTCTAAATAGGTTAAAAACTAATTATAGTAGAAACAGAGACTAAAATTTACAAATTACCTGTACAACCTATAATTTGGGGAGTATGATATCTAGTAGAATTAAAATCAAGATAAAGCTATAGCTTTCTTTTCATGTACTTTGATGCAAAATTTTTTGGTTCAAATTATGTTGTACTTCCCACTATATATACACTAGTGTTAGATGTTAGATCATACAATAACTTCAATACAGTTGTCGTGTCAGACATGTGGAAGTCATCCAAAACAAATTTCCTTTCTATTTTTTTATTCACTTTGATTAAATTTAAGCGTATTTTATTAGTGAGTTTATTAATGTCTAATAACATGTAATGTATCTACATTAGTGTTAGATGCAATCTCCATCGTCGATATATATTTAACCTCAATCGCCAATCTTAATAAGAAATTAGGTCTATGGAGACTTGGCCAACAACTCAATGTTATAAAAGAAAGAGAACATGAAAGGAAAAGAAAAAAAGAGTGATATACAAATAATGTTATCAAAACATAAGTGAGAGAGTGGTAAATTATTTTCACTCAATGTGCAAATCCATATGAGAAAAGAGGAAACATTTGAGCCTCAAAAGGTGATTAAACTAGCTCTCAGAAATTGAAGTGGATGTACAAAACCAATGCAGGAATGTTTTTAGGAGGCCATACAACCCACCGCAGAAGAAGGATGACCGTACAAGTTTCTAGGACATATTTCAACCAAAAAAGGTTTTTCCAGGGCCATACAATCTATACGATGCACTAGAACAACTAGGTTTTGCATCAATTTTTACTTGTATTCTCAGTGGGATACTTTTCGAGTTTGAGTTCCCTTGTAGGATTGAAATAATTTTAATGAAAAGTTGAAATTTGAAGAGAAAAAATTTATCTGTATTTAGAGATTGGATTTATGATTTTTAATTCCCTGTTAAATTCCCAACAAGGATATTTTATTCTATGAGCTAAAAAATTAAATTTAAATTAATTTTCAAGTAGAACAATCATCAGGAATTAATTTACCTAGGTTGTTGGAATATATATTTTAACAAGAACCTGTCTAAGCTACATTTATCAACATAATTCACGTTACAATCACCCTACTTGAATCCTGCAAAATGTCATTTGTCATTTCTATGCAGGATATCCAATGAATTTTATAAGATGTTGACATAATTTGGATCTATTCATATACAATTTGTGGCCAAATATGGAATATAATGAGGTCCTAAAATGAAAATTTTGTAATTAACTTCATTGAATCTTGAAAATTTAATCACTAGTCCTCAAAATCTGCTGAAATTCAAACTTTTCAATAAAAAGCAGTAAATTAGATTAAAACTCTTATCCCTTCACATGATTTATCTCTTACCTACATTTCCTCTCATCCCAAACTTTCCCACCATATAGGCAGTGGCCTTAACATGGCCCAAACCCAAGACAATATGAATTCAACATCTGTTGCTAAGGAGAATGGGATAAATGACATTCCCACATAAGCGAAGAAAAATTTTTCCCCAAAGTTTACTACAAGGTAATGTGTTTGGACTTAACTCTGATCCTCCTGATGTTGGTAATGAATATAATGTTGTTTGTTCCAATCATTGGGGTCCTGGGGAGTATGAACAATTCCAAATAAATCCAGTTAGAAACAACATATATTCCCTAATTCATAGCTACATATGTTGAATGCAATTACTAACACTGATTTAATTGAGATTTCATTTATCATAACCATCCTCACAAAAAGTATAGCTATATGGTATACCCTCAAAGGGTTAATAACTTGATCTAGAACAACTTTGCTTCTTCTGTAATTCAGTTTAAACCTCAAGTATACAACTCCACTGAGATTTTGTACTACCTTCCACATGTAGATATCAATAGATTCATGGTGACAGAAATTTACTTTAGCATAGCCAGAGATATTATAAATTTCAAGACTTCTAGGTTAAGTTCATATATTCCCAACCACAACAAATTTCATACTATCCAAGTCAATGTAAGTGTCGATAGTCGGTTATGTTAGACAAGTATCGAAAATTGGTTCCTCTTACGACTGCAAAATTGTAAGGATTAACACATTTGATTGTATAAAATTAATTTTCGTCATCTCAGATATCTCATAAATAACCAGGAGATACTTTTGAAAGGATATTATTTTCCAGCATCTTACTTCACTATGGTAGAAATTCCCAATCATACCACCTGATCCTTGTTTGACTAGTGAGGTTGATAGAGTATTAAGTCATCCAGAGGGTTCCATCCTAAAATGGCATGCCAAAAAACTGATGAGGTTGGGTGCAAGTCCGAGGAAAATTTAACCGGATAGAGATCCAACACACCTAACATCTAAGTCGAAGGAATTATGTCTTATGCATTGCAGCACCTAGAATTAGTGCATGTTTGTAAGTGACATCCAAGGAAAAGAAAAATAAAATCGTTGTCAATATTTTGCTGATAGTTACCAGTCAGGACATAGGAGCAATAGCATGCTTTCAAAAGTCAAAAGTGGAAAAGGTTTCTTGAAAATCACGACTTTTTCTTCCAAAAATGTTTCTTTATTTCACATATCTGTATCTTCAATTTTAATAGCAAGCCCCAAAATTTGAGCCCATTGGGAGGGAAAAGCTAATTTTGACTGTAATAAACACGTGAATGTATTTGCAAGCCCTGTTTGGGGTTTGGGTATTGGATGTCATTTTCTTCTTGTATTTTTCTTTCCTGGCCAGTTCATCTCCTTATAAAATACTGGCATTTGATGCTCCATCTACCTTCAAAACCCAAAAAAATTATAATCCCACTCCCACTTACAGTCATTTTAATGAAGTGGAGGGAAAATTCAACTCTTTTTTATTAAAGGAGTCCACTCTATCTTTTGATCTGAACCTAAGATATATGATTCAGAATGAGCTTTCTTTTGTAAATGGGGATTAGAAGCAAGACAAGGCTTTTGCTCCTGTTATGCCATTTATTAATTCTAATAACACACTCCCCCAAAACCTTTCGTCTACCAGTTTGTCAAGTTTCTAGATCACAGATGTAGACTCAAACATGGGTTCTGGAAAAATGGTGAATGTGAGCGGGGCTTTAAATTTTTCCATATCCCAAGATAGAGGCATATATTTCAAGGATAGCAACCCTAAGGGCTTTGAAATTTATCCTGGATTCTCTTCTCTCAGCATTCATTTTGAAGGGATCTACTTACAATTGAAAAACTGACAAAAAGAGTGGTTGATATGTATGATGGGTATTCCCTCCCATGGGAAGAATGCTGGAAATCCTTGGGGCTGGTTAGTGTATTTGTTGCGAAATATACTATAAGATGATATCATTTTGCTCCTATTTCACTATCCAACCAAAATTTTCTGACTACCAGAGAAATTCAAGGAAAGATAACAAGCTTCAACCGACACTCCAATCCTAGGTACTTTGATGGAATTTAAATCTATTCACTATTGGCTACTTATTTGAATTATGGATTTGATTCCGGGAGCCTGCTGGAAAAGGCTTGTGATCCTTACCCATACGTTGACAATTTCTAGCCAAAAGGTATTGAAATATGTAGAGGGAAAAAATTATGTTCAGCTCTACTGCAACTAACCTTTGGCCATATTTTGGATGTGGTTCCCAATTGGTAGTGTAGCAAGTTGGGTCCATTCATGAGGGATGACAAACTTTAATAATACAAAGATTATTGTGTAGGATGTAATATGTGTAGATCCATCTGATTCTAGTGCTGCTAAATCAGATATTACAAATTTTAGTGTTTTTTTTTTTTTATTTTCCTCCTTCTCAGAGCCAGGCATTAGATGTAGAATTATCAAGCCTTAATGATATAACATTTTCCGCTGAGGAAAAATGGAGGTCATGTGCTGTTGAGATTGCATGATCATATGCCTCAGATCCATCAAGACTGAGGATAGTGCTTGTAGTTCTTGAATCTACATTTACATCCCACTTACACTTTCAATAAAACAAAGGAGTGTAGTGATTGACAATATTTTCAGCATTAAGAATGATAGAAATTCCTTCTATCCTCTCTCATTTGAGCTTCTGTTGCATCCTCCACAGTTTCCCTGGGATGTGTTAAGCAAAATTTCATACAAATACAACAAGACCAAGACCAAATTAGAAAGATCTATGTTATAGAGAGATGAGCCTGTAGGTTTTGGTGAGAAGATCATGAAATCATTCTTGAAGTATCCCCTGAAAGAACTTGGGAAGATAAGAGAGAGTTTCTCTCTTCTAAGTTAGGATCTCTCTATTCATTCATTGGCCATATTCGAACCATTCTCTAAGGGTAATTTTTTCAAGAGCTTCATAGACATGGATATTATAGCCATTGAGGAATTTTTGGGAGTTGATTGGGTGCAAACATAGTAGAAAGTGGAAGGAAATTTTACAACTATTTTTGTTGACGGTCTTTATGATCCAAGAGTGGGCAGAATGTACCTTATAGGATGCAGGGATTTTTTAGCTCCATGGAATGTTTTGCATGATAGTGGGGATCTGGAGGATGGTTTTTATTGCCTAGTTGAAGTAAAATTGGAGTATCCACCTACAAATTCTAGGTCTTTTGTAAATCCAACTATGAAGCTTCCAGTCACGAGTAAGTGAACTAAATATGATCCATCCATTTTTAGGCAGATTAAGATATAGACACTTACCATTCTATATAGGAGAGAGAGAGGAGATCATATCTCACAAGAGCGTAGAAGGAATTTTACACATATTGACACTATCAATGATGATTGGGTGCATTCTCAGCAAATTATACTACATTTGAGAGAATAAAGAAGTTGCTCCATATATATCTCTTTTCATGGTGGGACTTCAGGCCAGTGGATATAGTATTCCTCTCATAATAGGTGTAGAGGCCTTGTTCGAAAGGTTGACATCTGATTCTGAGGAAAATGAATATTCTGTTCTCAATCAGAGCTAATGGTCTGAGGTCATTGATTACTTTTTTAAACTTCTCGTGTTGGTTGCATTTCCATTGACTCTTATGATGTTTCAAAATGTTTGGAAATCGTGTATTCAGTTGTTGACAAGGAGTCCTATAGAGCCATGGAGAGTCCTAAGTGATAAACGAGTCCTTTCCATATGCTCAATTATAAAATGTACATGTTATGGCCTTTTTAGTTGTGTTAATTTTTCATACCATGAGGACCAGTACTGGTCCAATTCAGTCCTCAACATATCTATATTTGGAAGTAAATATCCACACGAAACATCAATGGGAGACTCAGCTTAAAGAGTATGTAGGTATGGTGCAAGATTTCTTCCTTCTTCCTCAAATATTTGGTTATATTCTTTGGCATATTGAATGTAAACCACTTAGGAAACTATACTACTTTGGTGTCATTGTTCAGTGACTCCTTCCTCACATCTATGACTACTTGAGATCTCTAGTTTTAAATCCTTATTTTTTTAATGAATATGAATTGGCCAATCCTAGCTCAGATTTTTATTCCAGGTTTGGATATATTGTTATTATAGTCATTTCCATGATGCTTGCAATTGTGATTTTCATCCAACAGAGATGGAATAATATTATAGTTGGTCGGGCATTGAAATTGACTTTAGGTAAACTCACACGGATTGGACCAATGATGTATGAGAGGCTTCCATCGCAGAAATTTGAAGCTGAGCTTGTTTCTGGTGTAAACTCACAAGAAAATGGCAATGCACATGTAAATGGAGAAGAGAGATAATGTTAATGTGGCCCAGCATGGCCATACCCAAAGGAACATTTATAGTGTTTCTTGTTTGATTTTGTAGGTTACTTGATCACAACACAGAGCACTATAAAATTGTGATTGAAGGTTTTACAATTGTCGGGGTAATGGCATGTAAGAATATGAAAATGAAGTATGCACACTACTCTTGGAGAGTAAATATTTCTTCTATAATAGTGAGACGAGTGAAAGTTGTAAATTATGTCTAATTTGATGATGCTTATGAGAGGAAAGGAACAAAATGATCATAGCCTATTTCCGGGTGTTGTAATGTCAAAGGCTGAAATTTATGTTGTTCTCGAGAATATTATATTTTATCTTTTTTATTAGAATTAGGTACTATATTCATCCATTGCTCAGGTATTACCTCTATTTCCCTGAACCATGGTCTTTGATAAGATGGTAACTCATCTTAGCTGATCAAAAGAGCCACCTCTTGGAAGCTTATTTCATACTTTAAGTGAGAATGTGTCTAATTATCAACTGATGAAAGGGTAATTTTTTGTTTTTCTTTCCTCTTCAGTTTTTCTCAACTTGTTTGAATTTTACAATTAATGAGTACACCATCTTCTGAAATTTATTTACGTTTTAAATTCATAATTTATCATATCATAGTATATTGTTGGCTTTTTGTCTTTTTGGGCACTTTGTAATTACTAATAATTCAATTGTATTCATTGAAATTTACATATACTAGACATGTTCTTTGGTTCTCAATTTTTTAATATAGATGCAGTATTATTCAATGACCTAATTTTTAATTAGTTTTGAGCCTATATGTAGGCAAATGATTGATATATGTTTTCTTGAATGATAACTTATTTTGTGTCCATTGAGGTCATGGTCGTAAAGTACCCAATGATCGTAATATGAAAGATGTTTCCTTTTAGCTAACCTCATTATCATTTTAAACTAGAAATTTATGGTAGCTTATCTCAAGAAGGTCTATGTTTGAAGGGCCATAAAGGTTATATATGAAAGGCCATTGTACCTTATAACCTGAAGCTTGCAAGTGTTGCAACTTGGTTCAAGCCTTTAGGCCACTTCAGCAGAGACTTTACAGTTAGTAGAAGTCTGGAAAGTTGTGGATTATATAGATTGTCCCTTGCATGTGCCACTGCATTATACGTTAGAGACAACTGAATTGGTTCATAGCAGCTCAAAATGATAGTAGAGTACATTTATATTTTCCACTGGTGTTTCTTACTTACCCTAATTGAGAGGTCACTGGAACTATTTAAATTTCATATCTTGGATATAATGAATCTATTTCATATTTTCCGAGTTTAGTAATGCACAATTACGATTCCTAACAATGGATTTGAACAAGGGAAGGGATTGAATCTATTTTTAGGAACTGGAACTAGTATTTTCTAATATAAACCTACTGGCATTTTCACTTATTAAATTGAACAAAGTATCCTTTTTTTGGAACAAAAAATGAGTTTGAAGGCATTATACATGTAGTTGATTTCTTGTTCATAGTGCAAGCCTATCATCTGAATTCTATAATTTTATTTCATGATTTACTTTTTATTTTTACTTACAGATGATGTTTATTTTTTTTTATATACATCATAAGCCTAATTACTAAATTGATCTGGATATTCAACCCACATATGACTTTACCAAACGTTACTACTCTAAAATTCTAGTAAATATGAATTTTGGACTGAGTTGGTGTCACTACAGAGTCACACATTTGTCTCAGTGAAAATAAAAAATTTCATGGATGCAACTTTAAGAAGAATGTGGAAAAACCATAATCCCTCCCACTACTCACAACCACTTCCTAACAGTATGCCTGGCTATGGAACTGTATCAAAGATGCAAAAGGCTTTCACTTGTTTCCCTATTTTCTTCTTTCAGAGCTTTAAATCTTTAAAGGTGCACTAACCAACCCCTTTGCATTGATATCCACTCCTAACACATTTTTCCGAGACTTTCTAAACATGAACTCTGCTTGTTATGTTGACTATGACACAATGTTGATATTAGTCCAAGAGACAATGGTCCTCTACTAGATCTCTAATGTCTATTCCCAACATCCCTGCATTCCTCAAAGGATTGACTTTGCTAATTAGACTATCATTTTTAGACTTATTTTTTTTGTGCCACGTTGCTTAAAAATGGTAGAAAACACATCGTTGATACTTCCCTCTTAATTTTTCTTGTAGATTTTTTCCACTGTCAAATAACCAGAACTCAAGGATTTCAGTGAGAAAAAATCTACACCAGAGGAAAAATGTAGTAGATCATGTAAAAAATGAGGTTGAGTAAATGATTATGCGTGTTTATTTTGCTTACTAATTCTTTTGAATAATATTCTCATTAGAACATGAGAACCTAGGGGAATAACCTTAGGTACTTCGTTCGTGTTCTTGTGATTTAAGGGATAGCATGTTTCCGATGGGATTTCAACATGGGTTTCCACAATGAGAATCCAAAATGGATAAATATATCATATGGTGGGATTTTAAAAGAACTTGGGATGAGCTTAGATATATTTATGTGTGTACATTCTTTCCTATAAAAACTTTTTGTTTATGCTTTTCCACTGTCAAATAACATGGATTCAAGGATTTCAATCAAAGAAACTATGCATGAGAGGAAATGATCATGCCTATTTATTTTTCATACCCATTTATTTACACTAAAATGAACCAAATATTGTAATAATCAACCACCTTATGCAGTCATTGACTAGGTTCCCTAAGGTCTAAAGTAGGCATCATTTCCTAGGAAAATCCTAACGGGATAGTGTTAGATACATCATTATTGATATTATGGTTCTAGGGATAGTGTATCTCTATAAGATTCGATTCTTGAACATGGTTTTGGGGTTTAATCCACTTATGTTTATGTAGGTAGTGTTGTATGTGCCTCACATGTTAGATTACTTCTTTGAATGGTCAATGGCACTCAATGGATTGACTTGACTGCTAAAGTTTATGGAGATGTCCATACCCTACCTCTCTAATTTTGGAGATGTAACCTTTTTTGAAGATAATACATGATTTTAACCATTTATACCTACTCAAGTTGCTATAATTAAACTATCAATCCCTTTAACATTCAATACCTATGATCCAAGCACCTATGGTATATGTCCATTAGTTATGTATTAAAAACCCTGAGCAATAACAACAATTTTCAATCTCTTTCTGCTTTACCAAATAGGAGCCATGGATAATAAATTTCAATTTTATGAATATATAACCATTAGAAAGTTTAAAATGGACTTCCTTTTCTCATAGAACTGTTGTAGGATCCCACCTTCCATTTAAAACTCTTCCCTTCCCAACATGCATGAGATTTTTTTTTGTGGCGAAGTCCAAAGTTTACCAGGTGCAGATCTCAATTCCATCTTAGTGGAAACAACAATCTTGTGGTCGCTGATAACAAAGCCAACCAACCTTTGTATCACAGTGATTTTTGGGAGTTGTGTATTGTCATCTTCTTATCTACAGGGTATTGTGGTAATTGCATCTCTTACTGGATACTTTTGTAATGATAGCTAGTGGCGCCAAGAGAGAAATTAATATTAACTTCACATGAAGCTTTTTGTTGAACTCCATGAATGCCCCAAATATGAAAGAATGATATCCTCCTCTCATCCAATTTTTTTATTTTTTTTGAATTGGTTTGAAAGTAGTATTCAAAGGCACTCAAAATGGAGTGAGGATCAAAACATGGGAGGGAAGGAAGGGCACTACTTTTGACATTACATTTCAAAATATAAATATGCTTGACACAGACAATCCCATAATCATAGACCAATATTATTGCTCCCATGGTTCTTGTTCTAGCAAGGTACTAATTCATTTTATAGCCATGTGTGTGGGATTCAGTTTTTGCTGTGAATTTTTACCATTTAATTTCTAAGTGAAGAACATCATCCTATTTTTTTTAATCAATATAACCATCGATTTTAATAGGTGCCCTTTTGTAGGGATATGGTGGAACTGATGTGAATATAAAAAATGTGGTGTTAAAAAAATTATTGGGATGTATGCATTAGAGATGGCCATAACTCTAGCTTGCAACAACATAGTTCCATGTGAGGGCATCAAAATAGAGAATTTCAAGTTGGAATTTAAAGAAAAACCAGCTCAAGATTTGTGTAATAATTCCAAAGGAATTTCAACTCGTTCTGTAGATCTCATTTTAGTTTGTAAGTGATACATCCAACCAATTAACTCTGAATTTTCTAGTGTTCCGTTTGGTTTGTAATCCGGTGTTCCAAAATTTGTGATTTTCCCACATACTTGCATTTGCCTACCCAGTATTCAATATTAATTTGAATCCCTTCAAGTAATGTCAGCCTAGGTAAGGCAACCACTAGGTGTGGTAGTAATATTAAAGGCTTGGTTACTTCCATCACTAATATGAGCGGTTGAGGACGTGGGTGACATTAAGCATGGAGTTATGTTTGAGATATGAATTTAGCCACCTCAAAATCAAAATTATTAACATTGGTAAATACTTACAATGGCTAGGCACTTTTCTTTCCTGTTTAATTCGTTAGCATATCACTTATTTTTGTTTTGGCTCTCATTTTATGCTTTGAGATCATTGGTATTGATTTAATTTTCTGTAAAAGGAAACCCTCCGAGGTAAGGAAATTATTTATAATTTCCCTTGGGAGAATGTTTTTCAAGGAAAATTGTGTCGCATACTACTGTGATGAGTCAAATATGAATTTTTATAACACATTTGTGATTTTAATAGGTACAGTGGAGGTCTCTTACTGGCTTTGACCAAAAATATTCATTTCCCAAAAAGAACTATAGTGTGTCTGTAAATAGTTTCCTATTGAAGGTCATCAATATTTATTTTGGTGCATCTATAGTATTTTACATTTATGTTAATATAGCACTAGTTAAATATTATCACGAACAAGATATCAAGTGCATGAAACAAGAAATGTTTCATTATTTTCACTGTTGCATTGTTGTATATTATAGTTCCACATACTTCTGAAATACAAACTGTTGGAAAAGCAGGTGTGCAATCCTTGATACATGTACTAGGAAGTACATAATCTACGGTGCATGGAAGGAGAAATGTTTCATTATTTTCAGTGTTGCATTCCTGTACATTATAGTTCCACATACTTCTGAAACAAAAAATGTTGAAAAATTAGGTATAAAATCCTTGATACATGTAATAGGAAGTACATAATATACAACTTCATCCTTGAGGAAATATTTATTCCACATGCTCCCAAATTCCAATAGGCATCATGTTTCCAAAATTTCTATGTTTTCTTTGAAAATAAATTATTGTCCTTTTCAATTTGTCTAGTCCTCAAAACTTCATTTTTTTAAACTTTGAAAAAAAAAATGGGTGCATAATCCACTTGTTTCCCATCCAAAATCACATCATGATAAAAATACTCGGGGATTCTTAAAATTGCAGTACAGGACACCATTTCAATTCGTTTAGGATTTTGAGCACCTGATGAAATGCATGTTCTCAATTACTTTTTTTCTCCCCCAATTCAAACAACTTATCATCATAATCTCCAAGATGTTGTTCAAAGAAGATGGTATAGTATCAATGATGTTTCCTCAAATATTGATTCTAGTTTAGTTATGAGTTAGGGGATACAAATATGATATATTACATATTATATAATGCACTTTTAACCACTTGGAAGAATCGACTTTACCAATACTTTAACCTCCCGATTCCTCATGCCTTACATGTCAACTTCCTTGTTTCTTGAAGTGGTACCTCTGTGTCACACTACATTCATCTACACTTCTATCGACATTTCTTTGCACCCTTTTGGTGCAAATGCTAGTTTTAAAATCAATGCCTATATATGCAATTTCAATGGCTACCATAACTCTCACATAATTCCTTAAAGGGTGCTAGCTCAATGGAAGAGCACCTACTTTATAAGAAGGAGGTCGGTGGTTCGATTCCACTGTGTCCTAATACGAATTAATCAATAATATTGTAGTTTATTTTTAATTAAATACTTTTAATATTGGTTTATTTCAATGGTGAGATATTTTTCTAGATTCATTATTTTATATTGTATGTAAAGAGAGAAAAGCGATGTTGTATTATCTTTGAATGTAATTTTTTATTGTCTCTAAAGAGACAATAGTCAGGATCAAAGACATTGTCTCTTTAAAGACAAAATGTCCTTAATCCCAACTATTATCTCTAGAGAGACAAAAATGAAATTGTCTCTCAAGAGGAAAAAAAATGTGTACTATATATTGTCTTTTTAGAGATAATATTTTAAGGAAATTTAATTTGAGACAACCACTTAAAAAAAATATTTAAGACAATACACAAGTTTTCTTTTATGTCAAATTAAAACAATTTACCCAAAATTTGTCTTAAATATTATCTTAAAACCCCCTTTATTTTATAATATTCTCATCTCTCAATTTTAAAGTTTAAAATATCAAAAATCTAAAATCCAACAATATTCTCATCTCTCAATTTTGGAATTTGAAATATCTTAAGTTAATTCATCAACAACACAAATATATATTTCAATTTAAAAAACAAATTATATAAAACATATATATTTCAATTAAAAAAACATAGTCAAAATAATAAATATTATCCTAATAAATTTTTAAAATAATAATGTAAATTTGAAAATAATACTACAAATATAGTAAAATAAAATTATTTTATATGTGATATTAAATATATATTAACTGTCAAATGCGTTTTCCTTATATTCGGTACATCCTTTGAACCACCCAGAATATGTTTATTTTTTAATAATATTTCTTTATATGATGTTAGCCTATATGTTTGGTTGTTAATGCACTCACCCATGATTTGGTGTTTTTTTTTTTTTTTTTTTCTCTCATATATTTTTTTAATATTTGTTTTATAAAGTATTTTACTTTAAATCTTATTTTTATTTTTAATCTTAGTTTTAGTTTAAATAATAAAAATTAGTAATTTAGTTAAGTAAATATAGTTTAAAACTTTTTTACATAATATTTTTGTTTATTAAATAAAGAAAGATATGTGATTAATAAATAATTTTACAAGTTTATGTGAAATATTTTAAGTAAAAAAATATGTTGTTGTTGAGTGAGAAAAAAAACCATGAATTTTATAAATATTGTGTTATTGAAAAATATATTTACAAGTTTGTGAGCAATATTTTAAGTAAAAGAACATGTTGTTGAGTATTTAAATGGTTATAAAATTATAAGTTTAATAAGTATGGAGGTACTACAAAGAAGAGAATTGTTGAGTAAATAAATGGTTATTAAATCATAAGTTTAATAAGTATGGAGGTACTAAAAAGAAGGGAATACAATGTTTTTCCTCAATTGTTATGTTCAATGTGATTGGGAAGTTATATGCTCCATTATTGATTTCACAGTTTTATGTGCTTAAATCAAAGAAGATGATTGAAACTAAGTGATTAACAATGGCCAGTTATGTTGTGTAACATCCATGGTAGACCTTGTGTAAAATACATAGAATTAGAAAGTTTTTAGCATGTAATATTCCAAATAACTTATTCCATGTTACTTAACTGGCCATAAAATAAATTATCATCATTACATCAAATGAATTTAGAAATGGAATAAGAAGTCACATGACGTAACAACCATTGTTGCAACATATTAACATAACGCTCTATGTTGCAAATCATTATCATTGTCGATTTAATTACACTAGCTAATCACATATTTGATGATGTAAGTTTCGATGCCATGCAAGGAAACAACATCATTAGAATGGAAGAATAGGAAAACACATCAATGGACACTAATATACCCTAGAAACCCTGAAGGAAAAACCAACAAACATTTATTTTATTAAATATTTCGTGAGGGTTTTCACCCCACTCAATTGTTATAAGGAACTCCATCCCTCAACCATTGTTAAAAATATTACAAAGAAATATCATCATAAATTCAAATGCAACTAGCTAGAAGTTATTACATTAATCATGGTATCATTTACCCCACAGTTCCTTAAACATTGTGTCTTTATGGCTTGGTTGTTCCCTATAGTATATTAACCCACGTTGACAACCCCTCAATCTGAATGGACCATTAGTTCATTTCCCACCAAATCTTTGGAAGAGGTTTGTAGATGATACTTGTGTCGTATGGCCGCATGGCAAAGATAAGTTAGATATTTTCTTTCGTCACCTTAATGATCAATCACGCTCCATAAAATTCACCATGGAACATGAAATAGATGGAAGCATTCACTTCCTTGAAGTTCTTATTTCTAGAAAAGATGATGGCTCTTTCTCCCATCAAGATTTTCGAAAGAAAACTCATACTGAGCAATACCTTCACGCTAGTTTGCACCATTTCCTTGCTCAAAAATTAGGTGTCCTAAACACCTTGGCCACAAGGGCGTCAAGGATCTTTGATGAGTCTCACCTTGAAGGGGAAAAGTCTCATCTGTTAAGTGTCTTTTGTAAAAATGGTTATAGTAGATCACAAGGCCTATCGAGCAAGCACTTCGTCGTTACCACCTTACTTTGGGAATTCCCAATTTCCCCCATCGTCTATATATCAAAAAGCGAGATCAACACCCCGAATGAGCAAATCTATATGAAATGGGCCCGAAGTGAAGAACTTAGCGCCCTTCAAAGCCATCTATTTTTTTCACTAGAAAAAGGTCCTCTAAATAAAAAGAATAAAGACCCTAGTCAATGGTCTTGCAGTGTGCGTCTTCCGTTCATTCAAGGAACCACTGATAAAATTGCGAGGGTCCTTAGGAAGCATAGGGTGTCTTCGTCTTTCAAGCCCCTTAACGCGATTCGTAGCTCTCTCAAGTCAGTTAAAGACCCGATTGACCCTAGGGATGGGAAAGGTATCTACATCATTCCTTGTTCCTATGGGACGCCTTACATTGGTGAAACTGGTCAGTCTATAAATCAAAGAATTTCTGAACATGCTGCTGACATTAAGCATGGAAGATCCTGCTCGTCTGCCCTAGCTGAACATGCAGAAAATACTAACCATCATATTTGCATTGAAGAGGCGAAGGTCATTGCTAGGATTGACCATTTCCATCATCGAAAGTTAAGAGAGGCCTTAGAAATCGAAAAAAGACCCCTTAATATCAACAGAGATGATGGTTGGAACATCAGCAGGTGTTGGATACCTGCCTTATGTTCATGATTATCTTTTATATTTTCCCTTTATTTATTTATTTATTTTATCTTTTTATGTTTTATTTTTTTGAAAGTCCGATATTTTATTTTTAATTTTATATTCATTTATTTATTATTTATTTTTTCCTTTTTATTTTATTTTATTTTTATTTTTATTTTTTATTATTTTTTATTTTATTTTATTTATTTATTTTTTATTATTATTTTTAATTTTTTTTTTTAAATTTTTAAATTTTTAAATTTTATTTATTCTTTGGTTATTTTGTACCTAAGCCTCTCGCTTTAATTAATAAAAAAAAAAAAAATAAGTTTATTAATCTATTAACTAAGTGAATAAATTAATTAAATGGTTTAATAGTAGGAAGGAAATAGCTGTCACTAATTAAAAACATTATAAATTATTAAAAAGTCAAACTAGCCATTTTCTAAACGGAGAGTTTAACCATCTCTAAATCTATTTAAGCTTATTGATTTGATCTGATCTCTCGTCTTGTCCTGATGATGAACCACACTGGTTGGTTCGAAACGCGTCGACAATTTTCCATTATATGTGATTATTACCGAAAGAGATTTTACAATTTTATATGGATCACAGAAGCATAGATTCTAAAATAATCCACTCTTCTCATAAGCCACAATCCTTTCAAGTATTTAATACTGTCAATAAACTATGACATCATGCCTACAAAATATTATCAAGCCTGGATAATAAATCTTTGCTAGCTATACTTCACACATAATTTCATGCGCATTAATAAATTACATACAAAGTATAAAGACATGCCTCTTTCAATAACACCACAATGCATTAATTAAAAGTACATAACTACTGAAAGATGTATATTTAGCTTTACATGTGTATGGTCACAACACATTTTTATTCATTCAAATTTGATATGCATAAGATAAAATACATAAATATTATCAAGGAATGCTTGTTTATCCACTCTTCACATGTATTATAAGTAAAAGAGTAGATACATTTTACCTTTGCCCATAGAGTACGATAATATTAAAATATTCACGATGATAATATTTAAAATAATTGACATGGCTATCGCTATACCTTTGAACAATAGGAGGGAAATCTTTCCAAACATTAAGATCACATTAAATTTTATTTTCTTTGCACAAAAAAACATTATTTTCCAAAAGAACAACTATCGAAAGTACTTGTATTTTAAAGGAAATTTACACATTAACTATGATTTGTGTGCATAAAAATTCATATTTTTTTTCCAAAAGAAAATTGCTAATATCTTGATGCATATAAACACACATTATTTTGCAAGAAATCCAACTTATAAACATTACTTCTGTTATACCAACACATAATATTTTCTAAAAGAAACTAACATAACAACTATTATTTTTGCATGAAAAACAATTATTTTCCAATATAAATGAACATAATAGATATTATACTTGCGTGAAAAAACATAATATTTTCTAAAAGAAATGTATCACAATAGATATTATTATTTTTGTGCATGCAAATAGATATTTCTTTTTCAAGAAATCTATTATAATAGGCATTTTTTTATGCATCCGAATACAACTCTTATTCTAAAAAGAAGCTAACATAATAACTATTATTTTTCTGTATATAAAATAGATATTATTTCCAAAAAAAATTAGTAAAATAACATTTTTCTATAAAAATAAATTTCTTAATAAATCTAAATTAAAATATAAAAAATATAATAAAAATGTTCTTGTTTTTCAATCTAGCTGGTGGTGCCTCACATGGTAAGGTTAGTGATAGCCATGCACATGACTTTACCATTACTCATTTTTCACTTAAAATGACCAATGAGGTGATTCTTTTACACCTTAATTCCATAACATAAACTGCAAGAAACTTAAAACATTGAACCTAATGAGAAAAAAATTTGAGGAAGAAATATGATAACATGGAAAAGCGCTTAACCAACAACAAAAATAAGATCATAGATAAATATGTATAGGTGCCAACTACACGACACCTTACTTCATGTGGGCCTCCTCAAGGTTTGGAATTTGCAGACTTACAAAATCACCCAAACACTACTATATCATGATACACATGTAGAATTTAATATTCAATGGGTATATATGTTAATCGTTATATCACTACTATGAAATATGACTCATATATATTAATTGTTATCAAAGTGCTATCAAATAAGATTTTTTATATATGATACTTAGATGCTACTTTTAGTGTGAGTTGAGTATATGTGTGTAAGAGAAAGGGCTTTCCAGTTCCATAAAATGGTTGATTTTTTGGTTCCCCACCGTGATCTCAACAATATTCACTTTAAAATTTACGCTCCATCGTTCACAACTTCCTGTTTCGAGCCGAGACTACTCATGCTTACATCAAAAAGCCTAGAAAGAGTAAGAGGAATATATAAGTGCATAGTAACAACACCTCCAAATTATATTCCAGGGCAACCTCGATACTACTTGTTATTATGTGTTAACAATATAATTTTTAGCATTCCTAAATGGATTCATTTGTCTTAACGAGAACATATATATATTTCCTAGGACATATCAATGTCATATTCATTGTTGTGTCTAAAATTTAAACATATATGAAGCATTAATTCGAAGGAAAAGAAATAATAATAACCATTGTTTCATTCAAACACATTCTCCATCTAAATAAAAAAAGAAAACTTTATTTCTTTCTTTGGTTATGAAAAGTGATGCAGGAGCATTGTTGGGATTCTGGACACCACATATCTCCACAATGGTATGATATTGTCCACTTTGAGCCTAAGCCCTCATGGCTTTGCTTATGGGCTTTACCCCAAAAGGCCTCATACCAATGGAGATATTTTTCCATCCTTATATACCCATGATCCTCCCCACTTCTAGTCAATGTGGGACTTTGGTCATATACCCAACAATCCTCCCCTCGAACAAAGGACCACCGAGCCTCCCCTCAAACGATTATCCATCCGTCCACTCTCTACCAACCAGGATTCTCCGCTCCAATGCGTTGGAAGCACACGCCTTACATGGAGCACCACCTGCCTTGAGAGCTTTCTCTATCCCGGGTCAACTCCTCTTCACCGTGTTGGGACCAGGACACATCCATGAAGAATCCGGAGCATACCGCCTGTCTAACCGAGCTCATCCATGGATCCCATCGTGATATTACCGGGGCCCACCACCTTCGCTCGGCATTCGAGGATTCATCCACTTCGCTAACTTCGGGGCATGGCTCTGATACCACTTGTTGGGATTCTGGACACCACATATCTCCACAATGGTATGATATTGGGATCCCATCGTGATATTACCGGGGCCCACCACCTTCGTTCGGCATTCGAGGATTCAGCCACTTCGCTAACTTCGGGGCATGGCTTTGATACCACTTGTTGGGATTCTGGACACCACATATCTCCACAATGGTATGATATTGTCCACTTTGGGCCTAAGCCCTCATGGCTTTGCTTATGGGCTTTACCCCAAAAGTGGACAATATCATACCATTGTGGAGATATGTGGTGTCCAGAATCCCAACAAGTGGTATCAGAGCGAGGTTATTGATTCGGTTTCAAAGGAAGAATTGACTGTTGTTTTCTGAGAGGGTACGTTTGAACACGTGAAACCGACTGCGCGACTGTCAATCAGAAGGAGAAAGGCCGTTGAAGAAAAGCCCTAGAAGAGCTGGGTGTGTCAAGAGGCGTATACCACTGACCGTTCATTCCGTTGAATGTCCGTCAGGCTGCAGAGGAGAATAGCCGACAGAGAAGCCGTTCGGCTGCTGTCCAGAAGCCGTCAAGCGGAGGAGGAAGCACCGACTGCTGCATCTGCGGTGGTCTTGCTCAGAGGAGATCGATTGTTGCACGCTGTCACTGGAGAGTTTTGTGTACGCTATTGTTGGAGAAAAAAGAGCAGCCGCAGAAGAAAAGGGAGAGTCGCTGCAAAAAGAAGCCATCCATCCGCCGCTGGGCTGAAGCCGTTGAGGGAAAAGAGCAGTCTTTGCCGCTGCTGCTGGGAGAAGAGACAGTCTGCACTTGAAGAAAGCCACAGAAATCGGTATTTTGTGTTTTCAAGACAATTATTGAATGGAAGATTTTGTTTTTTCAGAAAATCTCCGAAAATCTATGGTTTAAAATGAAATAGATTTCTGAAGAAGTGATTCTGTGAAAAAAAGAAAAAAAACTGAGAAAACGAAGATCAATTTTTTTTTTTTTTTGGGCTGTGGAAATTTGAAGAAGCAGTTTTATTTTTCTTAAAAAAAATAAGAAGGAAGAAATAGAATTCAGAAAAATTAATGGAGTAGGGTTTCAGGAAATCTGTTGTTTTTTTTAATTAGAGTAGAGTGTCTTCATATCTGAAAGATTTCAATCATAATTTTTTTTTGG
This sequence comes from Pinus albicaulis, assembly GCA_034641835.2. Classification (NCBI taxonomy): domain Eukaryota; kingdom Viridiplantae; phylum Streptophyta; class Pinopsida; order Pinales; family Pinaceae; genus Pinus; species Pinus albicaulis. The sequence goes on along the minus strand of CM076574.1, from coordinate 451,065,026 downwards.
GAAGAAGAGTTGAACATTATTGAAAAGACTCAGATTATCATAGCTGAAATATTTTGGGAAATTAGAAACCTTATTTGGGAAATCAGAAACCTTAGCAAAAAGGGGAAATATTTGTTTGAAACCCTAGTTGGAAAGAGAAGAAGAAACCTAGGAGGGAGAAATGGCGAAAATGAGAAACGCAAGATTTGAGGTGGAGAAATTCACGGGAAAAGACAATTTTGCTTTGTGGAAACTGAAGGTTAGGGATTTTCTTGTGCAACAAGGGTTGCACAAGGCACTTGACGGGGTAACTAGAAAACCAGCATGCATGTCAAACTTGGACTGGGAGGACTTGGATGCCCGAGCTCTCAGTACCGTTCGGTTGTGTTTGGCAGACGAAGTACTCTTCAATATTGTTGGAGAGAGTAAAACCGCAGGGTTGTGGAAGAAATTGGAAACTCTCTATATGACAAAATCTTTGACTAACAGAATCTATTTAAAGAGACAACTGTACAGCCTTCGGATGAAGGAGGGTACGAAAATTGCAGATCACTTGAATGTTTTTAATACGCTTATTTGTCAGTTGTCCGATATGGAAGTAAAGATGGAGGAAGAATACAAGGAAATAACCTTGCTGTGTTCCCTTCCTGAGTCATGGGATCACTTCGTGACCTTAGTGAGTTTGAGCACTGCCGATTCATTAAATTTTGAATCTGTCGTGGGTGCTCTCTTATCTGAAGAGGTACGAAGACAATCTAGCATTGAGACTTCTACACCTGAAGCCATGGTAGTTAAAGGTCGGTCAAAGGAACGGGGGGAAAAGACAAGAGGTTCTTCCAGATCGAAATCAAAGGGCGACAAGAAGAGTAAAGCAAAATGCTAGTACTGTAACAAACCGGGACATCTCAAAAAGGATTGTTGGAAACAGAAGGAGGCGGAAAACAACAAGGAAGAAAATTAGGTTGATTCAGGTATGGATGATGAGGTTTTAATTGCTAAAGCACTCTCTGTATGTAATATCTCACAAGATGCTAACTATTGGCTATTAGACTCTGGTGCTTCTCATCATATGAGTCCGCACCGGAATTGGTTTTCATCATATGAAATTGTAGATGGTAATTATGTTTTCTAGGAAATAATGCATCTTGTCAGACTGTTGGGATTGGAAATGTGCGAATTAAAATGTATGATGGTACAATTAAAACCTTATCTGATGTTAGGCATGTACCTGATCTAAAGAAAAAATTGATTTCCTTGGGAGTTTTGGATTCGAATGGTTATAAGTTTACAGGTCAGAATGGAGTGCTGAAAGTCTCGAAAGGAGCCTTGGTTGTTATGAAGGCTGAAAAGGTTGGAAACTTGTACAGACTCAAGGGAAGCACTCAAGTCAGTGAAGCAGCGATCGTGTCAGATAAAGCAGAAGAAGGTTCTTGTCTATGGCATCAGCAGTTGGGTCACATGAGCGAGAGAGGTCTTCAGGTACTAATGAATCGCAAGCTACTTCCTGATTTGAAATCCTTGAAGTTGGAATTTTGTAAATATTGTGTGTTTGGAAAACAATGTAAACAACGATTCAAGTCTGGCAATCATAATAGCAAGCATATTTTGGACTATATTCACTCTGATCTGTGGGGACCATCTCCTATTGTGTCCTATGGAGGTGCCTTGTATTTTTTAACTTTTATTGATGATTTCTCCAGAAAATTTTGGGTCTATATGTTGAAAAAGAAAGCTGATGTGTTTAATGTGTTTAAACAATTTAAAACAATGGTGGAAAAGAAAACATGCAAATCAATCAAATGTTTAAGAACTGACAATGGCGGTGAATTTACCTCTTTAGAATTTGAACAATTTTGTAAGGATGAAGGGATATTTAGACATAAAACTGTTGTTTATACTCCTCAGCAGAATGGTGTTGCTGAACGGATGAATCAGACTCTTATGGAAAGAGCCAAAAGCATGATTAGTAATGCTAATCTGCAAAAGGATTTGTGGAAAGAAGCAGTATCTACTTCTTGTTATTTAGTTAACAGGTCACCTTCGGTTGCAATAGGCTATCAAATTCCTGAAGAAGTTTGGTCGGGTCAGTCTTGTGATTATTCAAATTTGAAGATTTTTGGTTGTGATGCCTATGTTCTTATTCCTAGAAATCAACGTTCAAAATTATATCCAAAATCAAAATGTTGTGTCTTTGTTGGACATGATTATTCAGTGAAGGGATATATGTTGTGGGATCCTACTTCACGGAAAATAGTCATTAGTAGAGATGTAACATTTGATGAATCATCTCTTTTAAAATCAGATGTTAAAAGAGTTGAACAGAAGCAGGTATCGCCAGGTCAGCAGATTCAATTGGAGATTGTACCTTTTCTAGAAAGTCGAAAGGAAGGAGAGACTTCTGAAAAAGGTGGAGAAGCAGAGGAAACTGGAGGAATTCCAGAATCCAGTGAGCAACCAGTCACCCTAAGAAGGTCTACGAGGGAAATAAGAACACCAAAAAGGTATGAAGACTCTGCTTCATCATTTGCATTGATTACTGAAGATGGGGAACCATCTTGTTATCAGGAAGCAGTTGATGATGCAGATAGCGAGGTATGGAAAAATTCTATGGAAGAAGAAATGGACTCCTTAGCCAAGAACAATACCTGGGATCTTGTAGAAATATCTGAAGGGAGAAGCGTTGTTGGGTGTAAATGGGTCTTCAAGTTGAAGAGAAAAGTTGATGGAAGTATCGAAAGGTATCAGGCGAGACTGGTTGCAAAAGGGTATTCTCAGGTTGAATGCATTGACTTTCATGAGATTTTTTCACCAGTAGTTAAACTTGTTTCTATTCGTACTGTGTTAGCACTAACTGCTTTACTGGACCTTGAGTTAAAACAGTTAGATGTTAAAACAACCTTTCTTCATTGTGATTTGGATGAAGAGATTTATATGGATCAGCCAGAAGGTTTTGTACAAGGTCGCAGCAGAAGATTAGTTTGCAAGCTCAGGAAATCATTGTATGGCCTGAGACAGTTGCCCAGGCAATGGTACAAGAAGTTTGATTCCTTCATGATGAGCCAGAATTTTATCAGAAGTGAGTATGATCATTGTGTATACTTCAAAAGTTTCAATGGCATATTCATTATCTTAGTGTTGTATGTTGATGATATGCTTATTGCAAGCAAAAGCATGGAAGAAATCAACAGGTTAAAGGCTCAGCTGTCTAGGATGTTTGAAATGAAGGATCTTGGAGCGGCAAAACATATCTTGGGCTTGGAGATACATAGAGACAGGAAGAATGGTAAGCTTTGGTTATCACAACAGAAGTATGTGGAGAAAATACTTGAAAAGTTCGGTATGAACAATGTGAAACCTGTTAATGTTCCATTAGCTTCCCATTTCAAGCTTTCTTCGGATTTGAGTCCTAGAACTAATGAAGAAAAGCAGTATATGTCTCGTGTACCATATGCAAATGCGGTAGGAAACTTAATGTATGCGATGGTATCTAAAAGACCTGACATTTCACATGCAGTTGGAGTTGTCAGCAGATTCATGGCAAATCCAGGGAAGAACATTGGCGAGCAGTGAAATGGGTGCTTCGGTATTTGAGAGGCACAAGTGACCATTGCATCAGCTTTGATGGTCGTGAAGGTACAGTCTGCGGATATGTGGATGTTGATTATGCAGGTGATTTGGACAAAAGGAGGTCTACTACAGGTTATGTTTTTACTCTTGCAGGTGGAGTAATTAGTTGGATGTCAAAGCTTCAAGAGACAATTGCTTTGTCCACTACTGAAGCAGAGTATATAGCTGCTTCAGATTCCTGTAAAGAGGCAATCTGGTTAAAAGGTCTGCTTGATGAGATTGGAAGGACGCAGGAGAAAGTGAATGTGTTTTGTGAAAGTCAGAGCGCTATTCATTTGGCTACAAATCCAGCCTATCACAGCAAGACCAAGCACATCGATGTGAGGTATCACTTTGTGAGACATATAATCGAAGGAGGCAAAGTAGTCCTCAAGAAGGTCCGCACACAGGAGAATCATACAGATATATTCACGAAGCCAGTTAAAGTAGAGAAGCTGAGATGGTGTCTTGCTTCTCTCGGCTTGCAGAAAAGATGATGAATGGGCATTAGGATTTTTGTTGTCAAGGTGGAGTTTGTTAAAAAAGTGACAACAGATGTAAATTTACCATGTAGTTAGAATAACAGAATTTAGGTAAATAACGAAATATGGTTGTAATAACGAAATAAACTAAGTTAAATAGATGGCCCGAGAGGCTTGTAGCAATGGAGAATTTCATCAATAAAGCTTCTAGGTGATTTATCTTTCAGTTGTCCACAATGGTATGATATTGTCCACTTTGGGCCTAATCCCTCACGGCTTTGCTTATGGGCTTTACCCCAAAAGGCCTCATACCAATGGAGATATTTGTCCATCCTTATATACCCATGATCCTCCCCACTTTTAGTCAATGTGGGACTTTGGTCGTATACCCAACAAGCATCCAGCTCAGGGTAAACAAAAAAACAGGTGTTTGTCTTACAGGTTACAGGTTGATTGGTTGACGGGTAACTGCACCTGGGTTTATTTTATTTTTCTATAAATTCTATCATTTAGGGCCTAATAGTTATTTACATTTTGAAATTTCATTTTAAAGTTTCTTTTAGTTAATATTTAGAATTCATTTCATAAATTAAAAGAACAATTAAGAAAGTAAATATATTTAATTGTTAGTAGTTTCAAAACAAAACTATTTCATACAGTAGTACAAAAGAGAAGAGAAAACATTCTGTAAGGGTGGATTTTCCATCATAACAGAGAAATAAATTGCATACAGGAGATTGACAGCATCTGAGTCCATTTGTAGCTTATCTAAATTTATTCCATGTGCGTTAACAATTGAATACAAGTGTAAAAATAATTGCAGATAGGTAGCAAGTTTTTCTTTTCTCTTTCACAGGCATTCTATGAAAAACAAGGATACGAACAGATGGGCACCGCCATATTAAACTACAGATGAAATAGAAATCGAAGCTGGAGCATATAGGCATCTATAGTCAACCAACGAAATTGCAGTGGGCAACCAGAGAGGGTTTAAGACAACCATCATTTCCTATTCATAACAACACAAAAACACAACACATAGTAGGTATTCCTGAAATTTTACAAACTGTAATATTTATATTCAAAAGATAAATGAGTCACTGTATCGAATAATATTATTACAACCCCAAAACAATATACATATATAAATATCAATTATATTGTTTGATGGAGGAACTGTATTCCACACTCAAAAAAAAATACGAGACCTCATGACATGATGAAACCCTAGTTAAACCTTGACAAAAGTCACAAAGAGATTTGACTGCAAAAACGACAGAGAATGAGTTCACAAACAGTGGAACCCTACCGTAATGCAAGAAGACCAATAAGTCGACGGAGAAGACCATATGACAGACAGAGCCCATGGTTCCAACCCATTCACCCTAACCAGTTATAACACAAAAGAGAGGACTAGACCCTACCCATTTAGGGGTAGCCACGATGGTCATGACAGGATTGCAAGTCCGCCCTTGAAGTGCCCGAAAGGACACCTGCAAAGCCACAAAGCAGAGTCAGTTAAAGAAATAACAATTCATATCTAAAAAACTTGCAGAGAGCATGGATTTGGAGCTTACCTGAGAGGCAGAGACCAATTCGGTGCAAGGAAAATGATGACCACTCACCAGCAAGGGTCCCTGCTCACAAAGGAGAAAAACCCTTAGTCTATTAGGACAAGGAAATGCAGAAGAGAAACATTGAACAAGAGTTTACCTGAAGGAAGCCAAACGTAGCTGACCCCGAGTGAAGAATGCCGCACTGGCTGCAACACCTCTACCGAAATTCTCTCAACAGAGAAACATATTTTAACCCCACAGACCAGAATGACCATTGAACCAGAGGTCGAGACACAGACACAGACAGGAGCAACAGAAATGAAATGAGCGAAGTTCATAGACAGGAGCAAAGAAAATGAAATGAGCAAAGTTACCAAGTGACTAGGGCTAAACACAGTTACCAAAGGCGGGAGGAACGTAGACCGAAAATGAGACAGGTGTCTCACATATAATCAGCTGGTGGTACGAGAAATTAAAACCCAATTAACAAAATATCTCCACGTACCATTATAATAAAACAAAAATCAAAACCTTAATCACTTTTTTAATCACCTTAACATCATTAATCGAATAATTCATTATGAAAATCCAATCAATAGTTAATCTAAGGATTGTAAGGAGGGCTGGATCCACCAAGTGGTATCAGAGGCAGCGAAAAAAATGTAAGTTGGAAGGTGAGGTCGTGGGAGAGCTATTCGAAAAGTAGCAGTTGAGGGATTGAGAGAAGAGATTAGGATATTGAATGCCCGTTTGGCGGCAGTAGAAGCAGGAAGAAGAAGGGATCTTGATGGAGGAGATGATAGTGATGAGGAAGCTTCGGAGACAACAGATGGATCAGATGGAGAAGGGCCTGAACTTATAATGTTAAGTTCAGTTTTACTATCAAATAGTAAGCTAAAGCATGAGCTTTCGAATTATGATGGAAGTTTTTCAACAGAAGTACTAATGGATTGGCTTAGTGAGCTAAATAAGTACTTTGACTATGAGGAGATCAGCAAAGATAAAAGAGTTAAATTTGCTGCCACCAGGTTGAAAGGACATGCATCCTTATGGTGTGAGAGTGTACAAGCAGAGAGGAAGAGGTTGAACAAGCAACCTATAAAAAAATGGACCAGGATGGAAGCTAAATTGAAGGGTAAGTTCTTACCCAAATACTATCATATTTCCATGTACAGGCAGGTACAAACTTTGAAACTGTAGGGGATGATTGTAAAAGAATACACTGAGGAATTCTATCGGGTAAACTTGAGAGCATGTTACATAGAAGACACCCCAAAAAAAACAACGAGATTTGTATATTGATTAAGGTGGGAAATATTGGATGAGATAAGTATTCTTTCACCCAGAACTATAGATGAGGCCTATCAAAGCACCTTGAAGGTGGAAGAGAAGATAAACAGAAAACAAAATGCTAGAAGAGGAGGAGGATCTGGCAGAGGAAGAGGATGGGGTTCTGGCAGAGGTAAAGATGTTAACTCCAATGATGAAGGCAGTGGCTCGAAAGCTTCAGAGGCAGTGAATAAGGACGGTAAAACGAGAGGGGGGAGGCCATACCAGCGCAGAAGAGGTAGTGGTCGAGGAAAAGGAGTTGTTGTTCAGTGTTAAAAATGCCACAAGTGGGGGCACAAATCCTTTGAGTGTCCTGAAAGTGAACAGGCTGGAACAAGAGGAGCATATGTTGCCAAGACAGAGGAAATAGAGGTACCCCCTCAAGAGATAGAAAATGTGCTAGAGACAGGGGAAGCCCTGGTTTTGAATAAAGTGTTACTAAAACCAGCGAAGGAGACAACTGACCCAACTCAAAGGAAGGCATTATTCTGGATAATTTGCAAGTCACACGGAAAGTGCTGCAAACTGATTATCGACAGTGGAAGCATGGATAATATGGTTGCCATGGAGATGGTGGAGAAGTTGGGTTTGAAGAGGGTGAAGCATCCCACACCTTACAAGGTGTCGTCGCTACAGAAAGGACATCAACTGTTGGTTGATGAACAGTGTGAAGTTGAGTTCCACATTGGCAAATACATGGATAAGGTTATTTGCAATATAATGCCAATGGACGTGTGTCACATACTGCTAGGAAGACCATGGCAGTATGACAGAAAGGTAGTGCATGATGGAAAGACAAACTATTACAAGTTTTTCATAGATGGGATTAAGCACATGATTATACCCATAAAGGAGGAAGAGACGACAGAAACAAGCAGAGTCAAGGCATTACTGATGGGAGGAAAGGAATTCTTGAAATAGATTGAAGATAGTGAGGTAAATTATGCTGTAGTAAGGAGGCCAAAGATAGTGTTGCTAGACACTAAAATTTCAGATTTACCAGAGGAAATTCAGGAGATGTTGCAGGAGTTCAGTGATATCATAGTGGATGAATTACCAGATGAAATGCCTCCTAAGAGAAGTATCATTCATCACATAGACTTTATGCCTGGAGCTAGTTTACCAAACAAGGCAGCATACCGAATGAGTCATAAGGACAATGAGGAAATTAGGAAACAAGTGCAGGAATTGTTGGATAAGCGGTTGATAAGGGAAAGTTTGAGTCCCTATGTAGTTTCGACAGTTTTAGCTCCCAAGAAAAGAGGAGAGTGGTGAATGTGCACGGATTCGAGAGCCATCAATAAAATTACCATTAGGTAAAAATTTCCATTTCCACAAATGGATGACATGATGGACTATTTAAGTGGAGCAGCATACTTCTCAAAAATCAATATGAAGAGTGGATACCACCAGATCTGGATCCGAGAGGGGGACGAATGGAAAACAACTTTCAAAACAAATGAAGGACTGTATGAGTGGCTGGTGATGCCATTCGGTATGAGTAATTCCCCTAGTACCTTTATGCGCCTAATGAACGAAATGCTGAAAGAGTTCATTCGGAAGTTTGTAATTGTCTATCTTGATGATATATTAATTTTCAACAAGACTAAAGAGGAACACTTTCGACATGTTCGGAGAGTGTTGGAGAAATTGCAGTAGAACAGGCTGCTGATAAATCTAAAAAAATGTACTTTTTTTCAAAAATAATTGGTTTACTTGGGTTTTGTGATTGCAGAAAACAAGTTAAATATGGACCCAGAAAAATTTGTAGCTATCATTAGCTAGCCATCCCCAAAGAACCTATTTTAGGTTCGTAGTTTTCATGGGTTGGAAAGTTTTTATTGTAAGTTTATCAGGGATTTTAGTGGAATCTAAACACCGATGTTGGATACTATTAAAAAGGCGAGTCAACCTTTTGGTTGGACCGAAACAGCAGAGAGGAGGTTCCAGTTATTGAAGAAAAAAAATCACTGAAAGGCCAATCCTGAGATTGCCTGATTTTAATAAGTTTTTCCAAGTTCGTTGTGATGAAAGCCGTACAGCCATTGGAGCTATACTTAGCCAGGAAGATAGACATGTTGCTTATTTCAGTGAGAAGTTCAATGAAAGAAGATAGAAGTACTCATCTTATGACAAGGAATTTTATGCTGTCATCCAAGCCCTGAAGCATTGGAGACACTATCTGTTGGGAAGTGAGTTTGTTTTATTCTCCGATAATTCTGCACTACAATATGTGATGCAACAACATAAGTTGAATCACAAGCATGCTAAGTGGGTTGAGTATTTTCAGAGTTTCACATTTGTGTTGAAACACATTAGCAGACAGGCCAACAAGGTAGCAGATGCATTAAGCAGAAGAGCTTTGCTCTTACAGGAGAATATGATACAAGTGGTGGGTTTTGAACATTTGAAATATTTGTATCAAACAGATGCAAATTTCAAAGAGGCTTATGAAGCCTGTCAGAATCCTTTGTTGAGGAACAATAGTCCATGTTTGGACTATAATTTACAAGAATATTTGTTGTTTAGAAGGGGACAATTATGCATTCCTGACTGTTTGATGAGAGAGAATATCATTCGGGAGAAGCACAATGGAGGTCTAGCTAGACATTTCAGCATAGACAAGACTTTAGTACAGCTCGGATAATTTTATTACTGGCCAAAGATGCGACGGGACGTGCAGCGATATGTGACTAGGTGTAAAGTGTGCCAATTGGCGAAGGGACAAAGACAAAATACAAGACTCTACACACCACTGCCTATTCCAAGTAAACCATGGGACTCATTCAACTTGGACTTTGTCTTGGGTCTGCCAAGGATGTAGCAAGGTTTCGACTCAGTGATGGTGGTAGTAGATAGGTTTTCTAAAATGGCACATTTCATTCCTTGTCGAAAAACCAGTGATGCCACGCACGTAGCACACTTTTTTTTCATGGAGATCGTCAGACTGCATGGCCTATCGAGGTCCATTATTTCTGATAGGGATATGAAATTCACAGGACATTTTTGGCGTACCCTGTGGAAGAAGTTGGACACTCAATTGAATTTCAGCTCTGCATATCACCCACAGACTGATGGGAAAATGGAGGTGGTGAATAGGAGCTTCAGAAACCTGCTACGGACTTTCATTGGAGAAAATTCACGGATGTGGGATCGTGTACTTTCTCAGGCGGAATTCGCTTATAATGATTCACCAAATCACAGCACGGGATACAATCCTTTTCAGATTTTGTATGGCATGCATCTTCGTGGAGTGCATGAACTACGAGATTTGGGAAAGTTGGAAAGAAGCAGTGCTGACGGGGAAGATTTAGCCAAGGCAATGAACGACTTACACGAGCAGGTAAAGTCGAAACTACAGGACAACAGTCAGAGATATAAGCAGCAAGAAGATTTAAAGCAGCGGGAAGTTCATTTTAATGTGGGGGAAGAATTTCTTGTGCATTTACGTAAAGAACGACTCCCAAAGGGCGAATATAACAATCTGAAATACAAGAATATTTGCCCCTGTAAAATTCTTCGTAAATCATCTGCCAATGCCTATGAATTACAACTTCCACCAGGGATAGGCATATCACCCATCTTCAATATGGCAGATTTGTTTCCATATACTGCCAATCCTGAAGACGACAGAGCGGCATGGCCATAATGGGACACCTAGATTGAAAATGGTTCTTGGATGAGGCAAATGCCTACGGTTTAGCCCCTTCAGATCAAGAGCATTCTCACCACCCAGGTAGCCAAGTGCACTCACCGAAAATAATACCTTCAGTACCTTGTCAAGTGGAAGAACTGTCCCATTGAGGACAGTTCATGGCTTGACGTAGCACAAATACAACGAGCAGGCTATTCTGTTGAGGAACTCATGGAACAGAGTCATGAATTTTTGTTACCCTGGGAGCCTGATGCAGGAGCATCCAACTCAGGGTAAACAGAAAAACAGGTGTTTGTCTTACAGGTTACAGGTCGATTGGTTGACGGGTCATTGCACCTGGGTTTATTTTATTTTTCTAGAAATTATATCATTTAGGGCCTAATAGTTATTTACATTTTGTAATTTCATTTTAAATTTTCTTTTAGTTAATATTTATAATTCATTTCATAAATTAAAAGAACAGTTAAGAATGTAACTATATCTAACTGTTGGTAGTTTCAAAACAATACTATTTCATAAAGTAGTGCAAAAGAGAAGAGAAAACATTCTGTAAGGGTAGATTTTCCATCGTAACAGAGAAATAAATTGCATATAGGAGATTGACAGCATCTGAGTCCATTTGTAGCTTATCTAAATTTATTCCATGTGCATTAACAATTGAATACAAGTGTAAAAATAATTGCAGACGGGTAGCAAGTTTTTCTTTTCTCTTTCACAGGCATTCTATGAATAGAAAGGATACGAAAAGAAGGGCACCACCATATTAAACTACAGACGAAATAGCAATCGAAGCTAGACCATATAGGCATCTACAGTCAACCAACAAAATTGTAGTGGGCAACCAGAGAGGGTTTAAGACAGCCATCGTTTCCTACTCATAATAGCATAGCAGCACAACACATACCAGGTATTCCTGAAATTTTACAAACTGTAATCTTTCTATTCAAAAGATAAATGAGTCACTGTATCTAATAATATTATTACAACCCCAAAACAATATACATATATAAATATCAATTACATTGTTTGACGAAGGACCTGTATTCCACACTCAAAAAAAAATATGAGACCTCATGATGTGACGAAACCCTAGTTCAACCTTGGCAAAAGTCACAAAGAGCTTTGACTGCAAAAACAATAGAGACCGAGTTCAAAAACATTGGAACCCTACAGTAATGCAAGCAGACCAATAAGTTGACAGAAAATACCATATGACGGACAGAGCCTGGGGTTCAAACCCATTCACCCTAACCAGTTATAACACAAAAAAGGGGAGCAGACCCTACCCATTCAGGGGTAGCCACGACGGTCACGACAAGGTTGCAAGTCCGCACTTGAAGCGCCTGGAAGGACACCGACAAAGCCACATAGCAGAGCCAGTTAAATAAATAACAATTCATATCTAAAGAACTTGCAGAGAGCATAAATTTGGAGCTTATCTGAGAGGCAGAGACCAAGTCGGCCCAAGGAAACCGACAGCCGCTCACCAGCAAGGGCCCCTTCTCACAAAGGAGCGAAACCCTTAGTCTATTAGGATAAGTAAATGCAGAATAGAAACATCGAACATGAGTTTACCTGAAGGAAGCTGAACGCAACTAAACCCAAGTGAAGAATCCCGCACTGGCCGCAACACCTCTACCGGAATTCTCTCAGCAGAAAAACAGATTTTAACCCCACGGACCGGAACAACCATCGAACTAGAGGCCGAGACACAGACACAGACAGGAGCAACGGAAATGAAATGAGCGAAGTTCACAGACAGGAGCAAAGAAAATGAAATGAGCAAAGTCACCAAGTGACTAGGGCTAGATAGAGTTACCAAAAGCGGGAGGAACACAGACCGAAAACGAGACAGGTGTCTCACATATAATCAATCGGTGGTACGAGCAATTAAAACCCAATTAACAAAATATCTCCACGTACCATTATAATCAAACAATCATCAAAACCTTAATCACTTGTTTAATCACCTTAAACGTCATTAATAGAATAATTCATATTGCAAATCCAATTAATACTTAATCCGAGGATTGTAAGGAGGGCTAGACCCACCAAAAAGTTTTTTTTTTTAATGTGTTGCTTTGAATGGTTATTTGGATGTGTAATAGGATGTTATGAGGACAAATTTGTGAAATGTTTACAGGTTAAAACCAAAGGAAACAGTTGATGTGTTACTTAGTAGTGATTCTCGATGAGCTTTTATTTTGAGAATGAATTGGTTTCATTAATATTGATATAAAACAAGTGTAATATGTAGTGTTATTTTTTAGTGTCTGTTTTTTATCCAAAAAGTAATTATTAGCAGAAGTTTTTGTTAGTTATTAAAACTTGTGATTTGCATGGTTCTATTTTGTAGTCAACATTATAATAGCTTAGATCTTTTTCAACTTTTGAATTAAGGTTTCTACTTCAAAATATTAAAACAAATATAATAGTTAAATTTTTGAAGTAGGGAAATTATTATAGTTGAATTCATCGAGTTAATATTTGAAAGTGTTTAGTTAAAACAATGAAATTTCTATTTTTCATTAAAATCATTAATAACAAAAATTTCCACAACAAATAACATCAATTGACTTCTGTTTTCTCTCTATATTCTTAAATAACTAATGCATCTACAAATTCTTATAAGTATGCATCTTGGATTATTTGATAACTTAATATTTTAAGACCTTATATGACTCCTACAAAAGTGGCCCATAAAATTGGGCTAGCTATTAAAGGTAAGTAAAAATGTTTGAAAGAAAAATACTATATAATATTAAAGGAACAAATAATTAATTATAAAAAGACGCGTTGACTTAGGGTCATACCAAAGAGCTATAAAGATTTATAATATAGGGAACATTGTTTTTTCTTATCAATACATTAAATTATTTGAAAATATGTTGTTAGTAAAGGAATAGTTAAATTTTAGGTGTTTTAAATTTTTATGAAAAAAACAATAAAAAAATATTTATAACTACTGAGAGACTTCAAGTTATTAATAGACTAGATAGGAAATAAATGTAAAATTGAGACTATAATATAAGTTCCAATTAAAAATCAATTTATGAATGTAAAAAGCAATTTCGATATATATATATATATATATATATATATATATATATATATATATATTTCAAATGTTGCCATCATCAATCTAAAGAAGTTGTATTAATGTAGGAAGGGACTCGAATGTAACATGAGTTTAGAGGAAGAGCTTAGATTTCATTTTAAAAAATAACTCTATATTGATATAGGAAGTGATAGAATAGTATAAATGTGTTTGTTGGATTTTTTTTGTAATTGCTATAATAGTATTGGAGTCATAGTAGTAAGACTTAAAAGAGGTTTTGTTAAAGATTTCCCACTATAATTTAGAAATATTTGACTTAAGTAGTGTCATAATAAATTTAGACATTTTTCTTATATTAAGTAGATTATATATGTGAATAATATATAAAAAGGTGAATTTATACCTAATTTGATTTCACATTTAAAGTATAAAAAAGGTATATATTAAACCACTACAAAAATTTATAAAATAAAAATGTGATTGCTAAATTTTTTCAAAAACTTGAGTAAATTTTGTAAATTATTTAAAAAATTATACATTAATTAAAAGTCAAATATGAGTTTGACACACTTACATAGAAATGAATATTTCATAAATAATGAAATTTTGAAATAGTGATATTTGAGGTGTGTATTGGTTTTCATAAATATTGAGATTTGATGTGTGCACTACTATGACACTAGGTAGCATATTAATTTTTTTTTTTTTTTTTTATTTCCCTAAATAATGAAATTTTCATAAATATTGAAATTTGATGTATGTGTTATTATGACACCTAGTGACACACATATATATATTATTTTTTATTTCTAAAATATATTTTATTTCTGGAAAATTTTATTTATAATGTCATAAAATCAATCATTTCGTATATATGAAACAATAATAAAATAGAAATTTAAATTTCAAAAATTTCAAAAATTATTTTTAATTTCCAAAATATTTAATTTAATAATTATTTTTTTCCAAAATTTTATTTAACTTTATAAGATATTTTTTTAATTTTCAAAACTAATTAAAAATAAACCATAACTTGCCTATAAGCAGGTATAAAAATTGAATTTGGATAAATGTAATTGTGGACGATAGATTAACAAGGTTTAGTTTAAAAAAAAAACCCTCTCGTCGCAAAATGCAATATCAAAACCGTGCTTCAGAGCTATGTCACAGGGTTCGCCGAATTTGAACATTCGAACCTGAAGGTGAACCTAAAGACGAACCTGAAGCCAAATTTTATAATTTGAAAAAACAAAAAATTGGGGTATGAGGTTAGAGTTTGGACAGTTTTGTCAATTGTTTTAAGGTTTATGAGAAAAACCATGGGCAGCACATGGTTTTCTCTTGTTCTGCTTCCCGCCAATTAGTTTCCCACAGTGGCCACTAGTTTGTCTTTATTTACCATGGTTGTCGATAGATTTTCACAAGCCAACTTCAGCCTGAGTGTACTCGTTCTATTGCGCTCAGTGTTGTATTCTCTGCAATTTCTTGAATTCAATTTCTAGACGCTGCTTGTCCCCGCCTCCCAGAGTGTGAAGTGAATAGTGGTTGTGATTTGTGACTCATGCATGCTCATTGCTATTGATATAACTTTATTGATTGATTTTCATTTATTATTATTATTATTATTATAGTCGAACTTAATGTCGAACCTCATGCGAACCTCAATGAAAATTTCGAATTTGAATCGGACTTAATCGTTGCCGAACTCGAATTCGAGCCTGAACCGTGTGACACAGCTTCAGAGGTTTAAGCCATGAATGACATAGAATAAAACAATTCATCTTAATTACATTAATGAAACATTGCATATGCTCTTAAGAAAAAAACTTTCACCACTTCTAAAAGTAATGATGTGTACAGAAAACAATAGAAGTGTTCACCATATTAAATATGGAAACACGTTTTCCTTTTTTCCATGCAAATATCAACATTAACTTGTGACTTATTCATGTCTTTATTTTTCATTCAATATAACATTTCTGGAAGTGTGATGTCCCAAGTTTATCAATTTTCTTGCATCAATTTTATTTCATTTTCATGTTATGATTAGTGAAGATGTCGATAAATTTATTTTTTTTGTTTGATATATTATATTGTAATTATGAATTTTTAAAAAGATTCATAGTGACTCGAATTGTTTTATGCTATTCTCCGGGACTCAACCATATATTTTTGTATGTCCAGATACTATGAGATAAGAAATTTTAAGATGGCGTTAAAAAAAAGGAGAGAATTTAGAATACTAGCTTGAAAGGTTTCTATATAATTTCCAATAACCCAATAAATACGAAATTGATCAAAATATTATTAATACCATATTTTTTTAAAGATATTTTAGATTAATCTAGTAATTTTTTTAATTTAATGGGAGTTGAGATGTTTCACAACTAACCTTTGCAAAAATAAGTGAATTTTGTTGTAAGTATTTTTGAAGTCAAGTTAGATTTGGTAAGATGACTATATATACTCTTTTAAAAGATACTAAATTTGTAAGGAGTGGTGTGGCTAGGAATGTTTTTTTCTTCTTTTTTCTAAGTTGTGTGAGTCTTGAGATGATCGTATGTTTAACCTTTGGCTTGAAAAGCTATGACCTAGGGGCATCTAAATCATCAAAACCACCTGAGGATTGCACTCGGCCTTGGTCACACCAGCATTTAGCATGGATGGATATTTTCCCATAGAGTTTCGAACCAATGGCCTTCACATCACATAGTTCCTTAAAAATACACCCTATCACCATGTATTCTACGCCTCGTAGGCATGAGTAGGGAAATATTAGGAAATATGCTAAAAAATTCTAAGACTGGTCTTCTTGACATTCTTAACTTACAATTAAATGATTTTCAATTTAAAAAAATAATAAGAAAATGAGAATTTATCTCTTTTTATTATTTTTCCTAAAAGTAGATATAGACATTCAATAAGAGAATGTCATGTAGATAGTATTCAAATTTATGTCATTTGTATAGAAATGAATTAAACAAAGCATTGTCCTTCCTTATATAGTCTTAAGGAAATTTATGAAAGAGATGACAAAGAAACAAAGTAGCTATGTGTGCTTACACCAAAGATACCTTGTGAACCTAGAGAATCAAGTATTTGTTCAAATCCTACATCTCAATTTACTTTTTATTCTTTGGCCAACAATATTCACCACAAATTTTTAATTCTACTAAGCCTTAGAAAACATTTGCTCAATAATAGGTCCAAAATCATACTTGGCAACAAGGATAGTGAGGACCTAGCTTGGGAAACATGTCTACCTATCCCTACCCTATAACATCACAACAATCACACCTTACACAATCACCAAAACAACTATCTTGTTACAATTCAATAGCCATATCCTACACAAACACAAACTTAGAAAGTTACACAACCTAAAAAAATTACAACTTCCATAGCCTTAACAATTACAGGTTCCACCTACTTAATCTCTAATACATTTTATTGTTGTTTTAGTTTAAATTAAATGAATGGTTAAAGTGTTAAATTAAAATACCACAACACTCTTCGCAAAATTTTATATTAGTGTTTATAATTTGAATAATTATATAATATTTATTAATTTATAATATATATTATTTAAAATTTACATTTATTAAACGTTTACTTGAGATAAAATAAGGTTTGGAGATTCATTGTATACTAATTTAAAATGTTAAATATTTCAAAAATTCAACTTTTCAAATTGAGAAAGAAAATATAATAATAAATATAATATATCTATCCACACATATCTATCTATATGGATGTATTTATATATCACATTTAAAGATGAGAAAAAAAATAAAGATTAAAACATGTATGAGAGAGTTTCTTGAAATTGAAAAAGAGGTAGATATATACTACTAAATAAATAGTAACAAAATCAATTTTTATTTATTTTTCTTAGTTAATTTAATTTTTATTTGTTGATCAAGTAAACAAAGATTATTAGTCTTTACCGTACGAGGGACTATAGCATTTGTCTCGTGGTTAAATTTCGTTGAGTGTCGATTATTTTTCCAAGTCTTTTAACTCTAACCAAAGTTTCGAGAAAATGTTGAATAGTATTATTTACTCATAAATTTAAAAATAATTTTCTAATTTATGGAAATATTATTTATAATTTTTCATTGGTTGAGCGAGGCCTTATGTGACATAATTCCCTTGTGGGGAGTGATTTATTTTCGATATTTTTCAGTGCCTAAAAAATCATTTTAAAATGAATTTTTTTTGTAAGTGTCCATTTTTTCGATGAGTACTCTGACAGTGACAATATTATGCTTGACACTTCTAGTGTTGTGCCTAATGATGTAAGGACTAATGGGGTTGTGGGTCTCTTATGTAAGCAAGGGAGGATGGGGGGATGAACAAATATGCACAGGAAGCTCAACTAAGTGCATTTTTTTTTATTTTACATTTTCCAATTAAATTGTTATTATCCAATATTAAATGAAGTTTATTTGTTATGAGTATGCGAAAGAAGTATTATGTGGGAGAATTCATGTTAGGAACAAGAAAAATAAACTTTACCCCCCTCACACACTTCTATGGAACACCTCCCTCTTTCATTATGTGGAATGTGGAATTGAAAGTGATGGTAAAGTTAAAAAATTAATATATTTGGTTAAACTATTTGTGCGGATTTGTGGAAGGAGAAACATGGAAATTAAAATTGACACTGACACTAACACAATGACTCTTAGTGTGTTTTCCACTTATTTCATTTTAAACTTTTATAGATTGAGCTATGTGGGAGATCATGCATATGGATCCATTAGTGTGTGCGAAAGAGGGAGTGTGTGTGGTGGAATAGGTGAATAGAGCCTTTAATGTATGTTGAATGATGTGTATAAGAGGAGGTACTTACAAGAGAATAGGGGTGTAGAAGGAAAAATTTTCTGTAGACATGAAATTATTTTAACTTTAAGCCTTCAAACATAGTTTTGAAAACAATACATCAGATCAACGAAAAAGTAATGTTTTCACAAATCCTTTGCATCCCAGTATAAAATAAAATAAGCCCACATTCACATAACCTCATATATGGAAACTCTGTTTGAAGGATTTGATAATTTTAAAACTACATCAAAGTCGAAACAACAAATCTTGGTATTCATAGTTTCTAATACTATGTGCATTTATGATCTCAGATTTTAGAATTAAATACTTGTTATCAAATATTAAATGAAGTGTCTTTTTAATTTGTGTAAGTAAGAAGTCTCGTGTGGGGGAATGAGTGTGCGAAGTAAGGAACATAAAATTTCTCCCGCATAACACTATTTATTGATCAATTAATTAGTGGTTTTGGATTTTTAAAGTTTGGGGCATGAAAATTTTGGTTTAGTATTTTTTTGCAATGTAATGTGGGGAATGTATGCAAAGGTGCAGAAGGAGAAACATGGATATCGACATTGACTTTGTCATTAACATAAGGACTCCTAGTGCATTTTCCTCTTATTTCATTTAAAACTTTCTTCCATTTTAAAATTTTACAGATTGAATTTTTTAGGATAATAGGTGTATGGAGCCTTTAGTGTGTGTGTAATAAAGGGTGCGTGAAATAGAAAATATATGCCAGATAACCAATGTTTGTATTTTTTAATGTGTGCATAATGAAGGGTGTGTGGAAGAGGGGGTATTATTAAGAGAACGAGGGAGTAGAGAGAACTTTTTACTGTCGACATGGAATTATTTTAACTTTATGTAGAAACTTAGTATCCAATATTAAATGAAGTTTCCTTTTAATTCATGTGATAAATAAGTGTTGTGCGAGGGAATGGTTGTGTGAAGCAAGGGAAAAAATCTTTCATTCACAACGCTCTACATTTATGCATGCATTTCCCATTTGGGGCATGAAAAAATTGGTTTCTATGTATATCAGGTTATGTCGATGTAGGCTCATTGCTCATTTTATTTGATATCGAGATGAAAAGGATCTATGGTGACATTTCTTTGTAGACGATGTGATGTGAATTTTTTAAAACTATGTTCAAAGGCTTTCATTGTTTAGAATCTATATCAAAGTAAAAAAAAATTAATCTTGGTATTCACGGTTACCAAATAATATGTGTATTTCTCTTTTTAATTTTTGAATTAAATACTAATTATACAATACTAAATAAAGTGTATTTTTAATGTGTGTGAGGAAGAAGTGTTGTGCGGGTGAACAAGTGTGTGAAGCTAAGAACAAAAATTTCTCCTGGAATATTTTATAACTCTACATACATTCCCCTTCTGCACATTTCTTTCTCATATATCTCTCACACACATCTCTACATATTAATCAGTCAATTAGTGGTTCTATCTTGCAACATTAAATGTTTGGTTTACATGTACATTATATTTGAGTTGCGGAAAAAAACAAATCTTGGTATTCACAGTTCTCAAATACTACTTTCTTCCACAATTCTCGATATTCACACAACATATTAATCAATTAATGTTGGAAATTTTTCCTTATTAAAGTTTGTGTGTGAGGAATAAATGTTTCATGGGGGAATGAGTGTGAAAATAAAGGAACGAAAACGTTCTCCTATAATGTTCGGTAATGTTGCATACATTCCCCCTCTAAACACTTCTTCCACACATCTCCCTCTCAGACAACACTACATATTTATAAATTAATTAGCAATTTTGGCTTATTAATTGTTTGGGCATGAAAAGTTTTGTCTACATGTATATTTTGTTTAATATTAGGATGCAAAAAGAAATGTGAAAAAGTGGAGAATATTGGTGTTCACGGTTCCCAAATACTACTTTCTTTTGCAATGTTCCGCATTCACACTACATATTAATCAATTAATTGGTGGTTTTCCATTATTAAAGATTGGGACATGAAAATTTTTGGTTACGTGTATAGAGGGTGTGAAATAAGGGTGGGTGATTAACTATCCCCCCGACTATGTTGATGTGGACTCATTTTATTTGAGTTTCTCGAATAATAAATGAATTTATGATTTGAATTTTTTCAATTAGATAGTTATTATCCAATATTAAACAAATTTTCATTGTAATGTGCATGAGGAAGAACTGTTGTGAAGGAGAACGAGTGTGCGAAACAAGGAACTAAAAATTTCCTCTCCCCGTAAAATTCTATCACATACGTCCCTCTCGCATACCATTATATATTAATCAATTAAATAGTGGTATGATCTTATTAATGCGTGTAACGAAAAAAATTTGTGCGGGAAAATGGGTGTGCGGAGCAAGTAATACAAACTTTCTCCCTTCTGCACACTTCTACTACACACCCCCCTCTCACATAAAATTACACATTAATTAACAATTTATTTCTTATTAACACATGTGTGGAAAAAGTGTTGTGTGGGAGAAAGAGTGTGTGGATCAAGGAACATAAACTTTATATCACAATGTTACTTATCTCCACATACATTTTTGCACACTACATATTAATCACTTAATTAGTGGTTTGGGATTATTAGATTTCAAGGCTTGAAAATTTTGGGTTGCATGTATATTGGGTATGAAATAAGGGTCAACTATTAATTTTCCCCACCATTATGTCAACACGGGCTTGTTTATTTGAGATTCCTAAATACTATGTGCATTTGTGATTTCAAATTTGTGAATTATATCATTATTATCCAATATTGAATTAGGTGTCTTGTTACTACATATAAGGAAGAAGTGTTGTGTGGGAGAATGTGTGTCTGAAACAAGAAACATAAACTTACAAGAATGTGAAGCAAATTACATCGAGTAAAAAAGGTTTTGTGTAAATAAATTGGTATAACAGACATGTGGATATGAATTTTTTTCTCTCCTATGTTTAAGGTGGAGTGAGTGTACCAAAAATATAAGAAGAAACCATTGATATTAATATGGTAATTTTTTTCAAAAGATTTGCATTTATAAGTAGCTATATCTTTGGTTCTTTTACTGGTCGTATCCTTGTTAACTTTCCATATGGTTATTGTTTGTACCCTTGTTAACTTTCCATATGATTAACTAAACAACATGTGTCCATTGCAATGTAGAGATAAAATTGTTAACTTTCCTTATGGCTATATGGCTAACTAGGCAATATGTGTTCATTGCAATGTAGAGATAAAATTGTTTCCATGTTTATATTGCCCATTTGCACACTTACAAGAAAGTGAATAAAATTACCTGACATGGAAAAGGTTTTGAGTAAATAAATGTTTCTATAAACATATGGATATTAATTTTCTTCTGTGTCTTTGAGGTGAAAGAGTGTACCAAATAGTCTTTGAAGTGAAAGAGTGTACCAAATAGAACAGGAAAAACCACTGAGCTCAACATGGTAATCTAAATTTCAAAAAGAAAGTTGAAGAAAAAAATTTGTATTCATACCCATAGTTATTTCAAATCATTAAAATATATTTATTCATTTTCTCATTTTTAAAATAGTGAAAGTACATGTTACAATGATTATTCCTCATTGAATATTTATTAATAATTCTATTAGTTGTTACAATTGTATGAAAGTAATAAACTTATTTATTCTAAACTATTTTCCAAAATTTATATGTAAAATAAGTTTCTTCTCAATCAATTGTGCTCAATAATCATCTACATAGTAGTGCTCAATAATCATCTACATAGTAGTAATATAAAAAGCATAAAGTTTAAAACAAATGTTATATTTTGTAAAATAAGGATGAAGGGTGAAATGTAATTTATTATTATTATAATAATTAATAAAAATAATGATTTTATTTGGTGTTACATTATAATTCTTTTTCTATAGGACTCTGCATGCATTTTTTTAATCCATATGACTCCTTTTTGTGGATTGGGATATCAAATTGTTGTCAAATTGCATGACACTATTCAATTAACTATGGGCGCATTTATGTTTTTTGAATGAACTTTTTGTTTTCCAACATGACGCAATTAAGTCTTAGCTATGTTAATAATTCTCTATCAAATATACAATAGAAAAAAACTATACCAATTATTGAGCTGCAAAATTATCCTTTTTAAAGGAAAATCCAAATAATAGTTATAATTACTACATAAACAACTATTTGAGCACCCATTTTGTATTTTATAAATTTATTGAAGCCAAATGTGAAGTGTAGGTTTCCACATTTCATATGTTGAAAAAGATCCAAGAATTAAATTCAAATGAAAATTTTATTTTGAAAACTATTACTTGACACATGAATATTCTATCAAAAGCTATATTTTAGGTTTCTTGAAAATGATGTGCAATCCTCTATATATTATAAACAAGATTACAATTAGTTTGGAATTGTTCTTTTGCTTTCGTATTTGATATTCCTTTCATTTCTATAATTTTTTTGGTGATAGATCACGATATATATAAACAAAGATGAATAATTTTTTTGGGCTGAATTTTTAAAGAAATTTTTTTGAGCTTATTTTTCAAAGGAAATTTATTTGGCTCACTTTTTAAAGTGAGTTTTTTTTAAAGTAAGTGTTTTGGGCTGAATTTTTAAAGTGAGTAATTTTGAGAGTAAGCCTTTTTGTGGTGAATTTTTAAAGCAAGTTTTTTTGTCTAAATTTTGAAGGTGAGTTTTTTTTCCAAATTTTGAAAGTGAGTTTTTTATCTAAATTTTGAAAGTGAGTTTTTTTGTAGGATTTTGAAATTGAATTTTTTGGGTTGGATTTTAAAAATCTACATAAACTAAATTATTATCAGAAATCAAAGAAATTGCAAGAGAAAATATGATTGAACAAGAAACCTTGAGGCTCGTAGAGAATACAGGAGAATGTTATGAAACCAACTCCAAAAAATAGAAGAAAAGAGAGATCAACGCCTTAGAAATAAGCCACTTCTAGGGGGAAACCTCCAATACATTACATAAATGAACAATTCTTGGATGATAGAAATGACCAAAACCTCCTTCTCTATATATGATTCCATAGAGCCACAATGTAATCCTATTCGACCTAACAATAATAATGTAAGGGCACAATAATAAAAATATTGGCATTACAGGGGTACACTAATAACAATAAGGGGGCTACACTAATAACAATAAGGGACTAAACTAGTAATATAGGGACCTAACATGCCCCTCTCCTTCAAAAAAGTGTTGTCCTCAACACTTGAGTTGCTCTGGGTGCTTCTGTATAAAATTCTCATCCTCCCATGTAGAATCTTCAGTGGGTAAGTTCTTCCACTGGATGAGATACTCTGAAATTGATCGATTCCGTAGCTGTCGAGTTCTTGTTTCCATGACCGCTTCAGGTTCCAATATGATTTTTCCTTCCTCATCAAGTTCTGGAAATATTGTTTGAACTGGAAGATTTTCACCTATAACCTTCTTTAAGCATGAAACATGGAAATTTGGATGCACTTGGGAAGAAGCAGGAAGGTCCAATTTGTATGCCATAGTACCAATATTTTGCAACATCTTGTAAGGACCATAGTACTTTGGTGATAATGTATTATCCTTCTTAGCTTGCTTGAGGTACATTTTTATGTATGGTTGTAGCCATAAAAAAACCCAGTCTCCTACGTCAAAACTTCTCTTGCTGCGATGTTGATATGCATGTTGTTTTATTCGATTTTGTGTCAAATTTAGGTTATCCTTTAAGAGTTGGAGAACTTCTTGTTGATGCTCGATGTGATCTTCCAATGCTTGAACCTTAAAATTTTCTCTTAAAGTTGATGTGATGGACTGTGGATGATATCCATAAAGTGCCATAAATGGGGTCATTTTTTTTGCAATATGGAAGGAAGTGTTATACCACCATTCAATGAGAGGTAACCACTTGAACCATTGTGTTTAGTTTTCAGATACAAAACAACAAAGATATCCTTCCAAATATTTATTACTTATCTCAGTTTTACCATTGGATTGAGGATGATAAGATGAGCTATGAGCTATTTGAGTACCCAAACAAGAAAATAACTACATCCAAAAATTTCCAGTAAAAATGGGATCTTTGTCGCTCACAATAATCTTTGGGTTTCCATGTAGCTTTTGAATTGTGTCCATAAATGTAGTAGCAACTGTACTTGCTTTAAATGGATGAGATAATGCACAAAAGTGTGCATATTTGGTAAGTCTATAAACTACCACCATGATGACACCCTTTCCTTTGGACTTAGATAAACCCGTGATAAAATCCATTGAAATCTCCTCCCAACATTGACTTGGAATAGAAAAATGTTGTAGAAGACCCGAGGTCTTAATTGTCTCAACTTTATGTTGTTGGAAAACCAAACATTTTGCCAAAAAAATTTGAATATCAGATTTAAGGCCATCCCAGAAAAATTCTTTCTTCACCCTGTGGTAAGTTTTTAAAAATCCTGAGTGTCCTCCTAAAGGAGAAGTGTGCAATTCCAAAAGAATCTTTTGTTTTAGTTGGGAATTCTTACAAAGATATAAGTGATCTTTGTACCATAAGGAATCATTTTTCCAACTAAATGTATCATATGTACTAGGATCTTGCTCCAACTTTTGATGAGTGTCCACACTTCTTCGTCCTTCTTCCATTCATCCCTTGCTTCAGTTATCCAATCTGGTTGGCTAATAGAAATGGCACAAAGAAATGCTTCCACCTCTGCATTCTTTCTTGAGAGTGTAGCTGCAACAACATTTAGCTTCCTTTTTTTGTAGATTATTTCAAAGTCATAACCCAACATATTTGTGACCCATTTTTGTTTTTCTTTTGAAGATATTATTTGTTCCAAAAAGTGCTTAAGACTATCATGATCAATTTTTACCTTGAAGTGTATTCCCATTAGGTAAGGTTGCCATTTCTTCAGTGCATGTAGTATTGATAACATTTCCTTCTCATAAATAGCTTTCTGTAAATACATTCCTTTGATTGGAAAATTTTCAAAAGCAATGTGTCTTCCTTCTTGCATTAAAACAACACCAATTCCATTTCATGAGGCATAACATTCCACAGTAAAAGTTTTTGTAAATTCTGGCGTAGCTAAGACTGGTGCTAGGTACATTACCTCTTTAAGATGTTTAAAGTCCTTAGGTTCTTCAGGAGTCCATGAAAATGCATTTTTATTCAATAATATTGTTAGAGGTGCTGCTATTCTCCCATAATTCTTAACAAACTTGCGATAATACCCTGTTAACCCGATAAATCCGTGCAACTACTTTATGGTTGTGGGGACTTTCCATTCCTTAATGGCTTTAATTTTGTTACGGTCTACCTTAACACCCTCGTGAGATAGAATATGACCCACGTACTCCACCTCTTGTACTCCAAATAAACATTTGGATGTTTTTGCATATAATTGTTTCTCCTGCAATAGTTTGAGC
Source organism: Pinus albicaulis (assembly GCA_034641835.2). NCBI lineage: Eukaryota > Viridiplantae > Streptophyta > Pinopsida > Pinales > Pinaceae > Pinus > Pinus albicaulis. The sequence continues at coordinate 451,039,131 of CM076574.1, read as the reverse complement.
ACCCTGTCAACTGTTGAAAAATCCTTCCAAGACCTGTTGTAGATTAGTACATCATCAAAAAATACTAGCACAAATTTTCTAAGGAAGGGTTTGAAAATGGAATTCATCAACCCTTGAAATGTAGAAGGTGCATTGGTAAGGCCAAAAGTCATGACTAAAAATTCATAATAACCCTCATGAGTTCGAAATGCTATTTTCGGAATACCTTTAGTCTTCATTCTAATTTGTTGATATCCTGAACGAAGATCCAACTTGGTAAAATAAATTTCTCCATGTAATTCATCCAATAATTCATCAATCACAGTAATGGGAAATTTATCTTTAATTGTGAGCTTATTGAGCTCCCTATAATATGGACACATGTGCCATGATCCATCCTTCTTGTGCAGAGGAAGAACTTTCACTAGGTTGAATTATACCAGCCTCTAACATTTCTGGAATCATACATTCAATTTCGCTCTTTTGGACATAAGGATATCTATAAGGCCTGATGTTTGGAGGAAAACTTCCTAGAATCAAATGAATAGCATGATCATGATCGCTGATAGGTGGGAGTGCTTTGGGAGTTCAAACACATTGCAATGATTGTCCAAGGCTTTTTGGAGATCTGCAGAAATAGATGGTTTTGATGTTGGAACTTCTAGTGAGCATAATTGTGCAATTGCACCTCATTGTTATTTCTTCAGAATATTTGTCATGACATTAGAGCTTATATTTTGCGGCTTCCCTATGATACCACGTAATTAGAGTTCCTTTCCTTCTGAAAAAAATTTCGGAAAAGTTCTTGAAAATTAAAAGCTACCATCCGCAAAGATTGTAACAATTGTACTCCTAGTACAACATCAACACCTCCCATTGGAATGGAAAGCATTGGACTATTCAATAGATATTCCACCATTGTTAGCTTAATATTATGGCATTTTCTAGAGAAATTTATAGTTCCTCCATTTGTAACCATCACCTGACATTTTGGTGCTAGGTATAGGAAACAATTCAATTACTTGGCTACCTTACAATGAATAAAATTATGGGTACTACCTGAATCAAACAACACTATTTCCTTTTTCTTCTTGATATGTCCTTCTATCTTGAGAGTTTGAGGGGTGTTAATTCCTGCCAATACATTACACGATATGGTTGGACTTATTTCTTTCTCTTCTAGGCTTGGTTCCTGGCGTATATCCTCTTATTTTGAAGTTTCGTGTTCATTTTCTTCTTCCTCTTCACAATCTATGTAAAATAATTTCTTCTCAGCACACTTATGACCTTTAGTGTATTTTCTATCTGGCTTGTATATTGCCCTTTTGTTCTTTTCTATTCAATTGTTGGTATAACCTTGTAGGTTGTGGAAGTCTAGGAGTATATGCTGTCTTTATAGATGTAGTGCTTCCAGGCTTCACCAGTCATAATTTTACATTCAATTTTTATTGCCAACCTAAATGCCTTCTCCAATGAATCAGGTTCCCAAACGCGAACTTCATGTTGGATTTTATCCTTTAAAGTCCCTATGAAGAAATGAATCATGTGTTCTCATGGAATATTAGTTACCCTTTTATTCAATTTTTGGAAGTCCTCAATGTGCTCCACCACTGAACCCTTTTGTTTTAGATTTATCAATTGGCTCAAGAAGGTGTTTCTCTTTGTATCCTCATAATGTGCTATCATTTCCTCCGTAAAAATTGACCAAGTGACAATTTTTTTATGGGAGAAAAGCCATCGATACTATACAAATGTATTTTGTTCTAAATGTAAAGTTGCAATGCATACCTTTTGTGTGTTTTGCACATTATTGAGTTCAAAATATTGCTCCATCTGTAGTATCCATGTTACGGGATCCTCGCCATCAAACATTCTCATATCCATCTTTGGAATATGGTGGTTCTTCAATCCAACATTATAATTTTTGAAATCACGATTAATATTTTTTTTTTTCTCATCATGAGTTTCCTCTACTATCTTTTCACCATTAGGAATCGTTTCTTGTATCAAATTTAACAAACCTTCCTTCAAACTTTCCATGCCTTCCTTCAAAACTTCCATTTTTTCTTCCATACCATTCTTCAAACCATCCATCGTAGCTTCCACGATTTCTTCAAAACATCCATTTCATTTTTTTTTCTCTTTGTGAAAGTGAAATTTGGTGCACTTTCTCTTCTAATTTTGATATGTCATGTTGCATTTCTTCATCTTCATTAGCCATAGTAGATCCTTCTGAAGGCTTAATGGGTGTTGAATCCTTTATAGGAGGCATTTTAGAACCCAATACTGATATCTATTCTACAATATTCCCTTCGAATCAATTCAAATTGATTCTTCAAACAAGACTTATGCAATTCGGAAAAAAAATACAAACCTTTTTCTTTATTTTGAGGAGCTCGATATTGAAATTGAATTATCTCTGTGATTTTGGATCCTCAATATCTTATATTTGGCCCTATAGTAGCACTCTAAATATTCTTTTGCATGCCATAGGTATAACCTGATTTTGATTCTTCAAGGAAAATATATGCCCAATCTCCCACAATGACCTAATTATGGACTAGTTCAGTGGAGAAAACTTGTACGACATGTCACGTGTCACTTTTTCCTCCTTCGGCTTTGAAATTGGTACAATATAGGAAACTAAATTCCATGTGATCGCAGCCATTTTTTACAGAATTCCAATCTGACGCTCAAAGAGAGAGTTATGATGATTTCCCCACAGTCACCTCTTTGAGACGAAATTCGGGAGCCTCAAAAATCCCTAACTTCCACAGACCCTATCTCCGACAATATTGTGAATCAAGCTCTGGAATTTTTCCACAACATTCCTTAGGATTGCGGCTTCACTCTATAAAAAATTCAACTTATTAACCCTCATAGAAAAACCTTTATAGCAAAAATTCCATGATGACCTGCTTAGGTTAAATTCAAGAGTCTGCAAAAATCCCTAACTTGCACACATCATATCTCCGAAAATATTGCAAACCAAGATCTGAAATTTTTCCATGATGTTCCTCACTATTGTGGCTTCCCTATGTAAACATTTCATCTTTTGAACCTTCGTATAAAATGTAATGTTACAAAATTTTAGCCTCAAAGCTAAATGGAACATTAGAGTTAGCAGCAGCTCTAGTCGATGAATAAATGGGTAGAAAAGCCCCTAAGTCTCCTAAGGAGGGATAAAAACACTCCAAATGTGAAAGGGGACACTATTTATAGCTTAATAAAACATCTACATATGTGAACTGAGATAAAATCAAGTTGATTCAGTCCACTTTGACTAAGTCAACAACGCAGTTGTAGAGGAGGATGAATCCAAGAAGGAATGATGCAATTTTGGAGGGAGATGTATATTTGGATAGAGATGACCTAATTGAGTGGTTCCAAGGGAAATAAAACTCATGTTTTATATAAGGAAGAGGATGGAAACATTATTGTTCATTTTTTAGATCATTATTCTTGTCTGCTCAGACTTTTTCTTCCTTTTGCTGTTTCGCAGGGTAGCAATGTTGTTTAGCATTGGGTGTTTCCGAGCGAGAATCCCACATCTTTCCTTTGAGGAGCCTCATTGGGAGAGTTTGTATTCATCATTCCACATCATATTTTCAAGCCAAGCGTCAACCTACATCATCAACGCATTTTTTCCAGGGATTGTGCAGCGTTTCAGGGTGAAGCAGTGGAAGGGATTGGAATCCCAATTTCTGAGCTAGTTTCTCATTGGAGGAAGGTTTCCTTCACCCGAGTGACTTGTTTGGAGAGATAAAAGGTTGATTTCAGATCTGTGGTATCATATCAGACATTTCCCCAACATTCCCAGCATTTTTCCAGCTAGGAATGCGTTATTTTGGAGGCATCATTCAGTGCATGGTCTAGTGGCTCCGTTGGAGTGTTTCCTTGTGATTGAAAGGTTCATCCTTTCATGGGAGGAATCCTTTGAGGGATATACATTAGATCAGACATATTTCCAGCCTTGTACACTCTTATGATTTAGTGTTTCAGTGGTGATTCAGTAAAATTCTGAATCTCACACTTTGTATGTAGAGTGTTTGACAAGAAACCCTTGTTGGGTTCTCTTGTATTTTGTATAAGGAGACTAGATCTATGTTCTTAAAATTTTTTATCTAATATATGAGGAGATATATTTTTTTCCTTAATTTATAAGTTAAAACCCTCTTATGACTACGTAGTCACTTTTATGCATAAATCCTTGTGTTGCAGTGTTTGGGGTTTTTGGCTATTTTCAGCTACACTAGTGTGGGAGACCTGTTTAACCAACCTAGTTTGATTTGTTTCAGCTCTATTCTTGGATGTAGATTGTATATTGACTGATATATGGAATCCAAGAGTCCATTCCATTATTTTAAATCATATATTTCTGAAAATTTATTTTAGTGCATGATTCATGAGCTGTCCCGATTTTGGGATATTACAATGGTATCAAAGCTGCCATCTTGGATCAGATTGTGGACCTTAGGCCATTAAATTTTAGAGGAAGGAGATATGGATAGAAAATATAAAGCTTTATTATGTGAAGGAAGAAAGGAAGACAAGCTTACAAAGCTTCTTCCAAAATCTATATAGAGCTTTCAAGGAGAGCTGAAGAAAATGAGATTGGAGATGGGATCTCCAAAGGAGTTTGGATCTAGAGCAGAATCTAGATTTGCACATTGTGAGTGTGATCATGCAGTTACACCCCATGATCCATAGCACAGTCAAGTGCGCAGAGCTATCTTGAGATGGATGGGAGGAGGAAGGATGCCTAAGAGGAGAACTCTTAGTGATTTTTTGCAGGAGTATGAATCTCAAACTGAGAGGTTTAGAGATCATATTGATTTCTGAAAGTTTTGTAGGATCCAGGTGGAGAATATAAAGCAACAAGATGCAGGTAGATTTATTCTATCTACTTTTTCCAGATCATCTACATTTTCAACTGGAGCTTGGGTAAAGGAGCTAGACTCCTATTTTCAGCTGCACCATCTTTCCGAAGATGAAGCCATCAGAGTTGCAGCGTTGCATTTCAGAGGTAAGGCTAATGCAAGGTGGATTTTTGAATCTTGTTCTTTAATAATGAAAGCACTTGCTCTTATGCAAGATTCATAGGAACATTGGTGGGAAGGTTTGGTGAAAAACTTCCTAAGACACATGAGCAAGGAAACCTTGAGAAAACAAAACCCTTGCATGTAATAGAGGAAACTCCACTTCAGAAAACGATGGGAGGAGATGACATATTGCATTACACATTTCCGGAAGCAATACCTCCAGTTCATATTCTTGAAAAAGAGGGCATGGGGATCTCCTTTTCACAAGAGGATCGAAAGAATGAGATGTTGCCCATACACATTGAGGATGATGAGGGCAATAGTGCTGTCACATCTAGAACACATCCAGTGCCTCATGCAGAGAGAGGAGGAGCAAATGATCCAACAGGAGGGATTCTTGTATTCTAACAGGAAGTTCCCCAGGATCTCATACATCGAGGTCCAAGCACAATCAGTGAGCAACATGATTGTGCAGCATTGCAGCTGGAAGGAGGAGGTAGGAAGGAAGAGCAGCATCACTTGATGAGAGGCACACACCCTTCTTTATTTCAGAGAGACAATTCAAGGAAGAGGTAGACTGATTTGTTCTGTAAAGGCAGGGGCAAGGTTGCCCAACCATATGTGCCGTCTACTCTTGACATTGATGTCTCACTCCATGGAGGCATTCCACCTAGGAGGCCACCTGATCTAGAGTTGATGGAAGACATCTTGTCTTTGGATTCACCACTCTTGGATTTTGGAGAGGTGAAGAGTTTGGAGGAAGACTTTGGCATAGGGGATGTCAAATTAGCAAGCAACAGCATGAGGAGAGCTTCACATGCTAGATCACCAGTGCTGTCTCTTAGGAGGATTGATCCTTATTAGAGATCTCAGCTCTTGGTAGAGTACTCCAAGGATCTTGGTGCATGCATGATTCTTGATGACCCAGATGGAGATGATAGATACATTGTGGATGATGTGGTCATATATTCCTATGGCAGGATCTTCTTGACTAGATCTTCTAGTCTCAAGGATGAGCTACTACATGCAGCACATGAGGACTTCTCTTCTATGCACTTTGATGCATATTTCCATTTGATGGAGGAGTTCACTTGGGAGGGCATCCAGCATGACATATTTCAGCATATGGAGAGATGCATAGCCTGGATGGTAATGAAGAGGAGGTCACAACCACTTCCCTAGTCATTGGAGGTGAGGGAGGAACTCCAGTTGAGCCATTTCAGCTCAAGATTTCAAGTGCATGATGGAGGAGGTATAATTTCACATCTTGTATTGTACTTCTTTTCCTTATTTGAGCATCATGATGTAGCAAGAAGGATTATCTCTTCTTGCATATTGTATGATGATGTACTTATAGCTACTTGTAGCATTTATTTTGGCTATCTTTTTAATGGTTTGTGGGGGAAGCCACATGATTATTGGTGTGCACCATTGACACCATTTTGTAACTTCATGTTTTCATCTTATGAGATGATTGTGGCAGAAAACAAGTGACTAGTAGAGCACTTGTTATTTCCTATTTTGAAGCAGGCAAGGGATGCACTATGCTGGTTCCATGAGTGGAACTATGATTCACTCTCCAGTTGTCATTTGGCAACTTTTTCTCATTATACTTTGCTTCCATATATTGCTGATATGTTTATGTTCATGGGGCGCTTTGTTTGGAGAGTGGGTTTGATATGGAAGATGCCCATTGGGAGCATGATTATCCCCACTTTATATGTTGTAAATTTTAGGAGGAACGATGGGCAAACCATGATTTCCACATCACACCTTTTCTCTTCTTGTGGGAGGAACCACTTGGAGAACTTGAGGAGGCACTTCATGGCTGAATTGTTTGTTGGGGCATCATACAATTTAACCATCATGATCTTACTCCATGGCTTGTATGAGGGAGAGATGAGAGATTAGCAAGAACTTTTGTTGCTGTGGTTACACTTGGGAGAGTATGGGCAGAATTCTTCCCATACTTTTCATGAAATTTCTAGAGAGAAGGAAGGCACATTCATGGTGCAAGGAGGCTACCCTTCAACATTGAAGGATCATGAGAGAATTCCATGTAGGAAGAAGATCTTCTCACATAGCAACATGATGGTGGATGACTTTGGCATATGGAATGTCAAAGGGAGGAGTCATGGAGCCTTATTTCTGAGGCCTACAATGTTGTCACATGGGAGTGTGTTCTTATTGATGGAGTGTTCCAAGGAGTATATGTATCCCTTCTTCTTGCAGATTTTTATGAGGGGATCCTCATGGGGGAAATTATAAATGGACCTCACTTTTAGCCCACTCACCATGCATGGTAGGAAATATATTTTTGTACGTGTTGATTACTCCAATGAGTATTTGTATCTTCTCACCATATATGAGTAGTGCATTGCTCCACAAGAGAGCAAGAGTATTTATGAGTTTCACGGTCACTTTAAGGCCATTTTTTGTAATGATAGTAGCCCATATATACATGAATTTGGGAAAGTGTATTGTTATTCTACCTATGTACAGTTGATAGACATTGATGCTTACTTCCCCTTGTTGGAAGAACAAACATACACAGCTTATGATTTGTTGCAGAACCACTTGCCACATGACATTCTCGAACAACAGTTGGGAATATTGCGTAATGTCCACTTGGAGATCCTTAGGTACCATCCAAAATTGCACATAACTTTCAGCATATTTCTGATTTGGATTCCATGTGGTGATGATGTGCCATTCATCTTGAATGGGATGGTTTGGGTTGGCATGTCTCATGATTTTGGAGATAGAGTTCTTGGAGACTCAATATTCTTCTTGCCATTGGAGGGAAATCATGTTGCAGCCCAAGATAAGCATGCCCTCTTAACTTATCATAAGTGGAGAGAAGGATAGCGTGGGATAGGCCCTCTTGCCTCTCATGTTCATTTACTCAGTCCAACTACATTTCAGGAGCCAAAGGTGGAGGATATTCTTCATGAGTTGCCATGTTGGAGGGTGACTCACTTTGTTTGGATGATAGCATGGGTGAGGGAGGCACTCATTCACCATGTTGGTAATCACTCCTGCTTTGTGGAGGCCATGAGTGGGCAAGCAGGTTTCCATTCACAGTTTCCACCTTTGATTGATGTGGACCATTTGGCTTGGCACACTTGGGAGGAAACATTGGATGAAAGTTTATTTGCAGATTCTCTTGATGCAGTGATGGAGGCTATTGATGGGAGGCCACATGAGGAGAAGGAGAGAAATTTTTCTCTCCCTATACATTTTCTTGATGATAAGAAAATATTTTTGAGGGGAGGAATATAATGTTCCAAAATTTTAGCCTCAAAGCTAAATGGAACATTAGAGTTAGCAGCAGCTCTAGTCGATGAATAAATGGGTAGAAAAGCCCCTAAGTCTCCTAAGGAGGGATAAAAACACTCCAAATGTGAAGGGGGGAACTCTTTCTAGCTTAATAAAACACCTCCTTATGTGAACAGGGATAAAATCAATTTGATTTAGTCCACTTTGACTAAGTCAATAGCGCAGCTGTAGAGGAGGAGGAATCCAAGAAAGAATAACGCAATTTTGGAGGGAGATGTATCTTTGGATAGAGATGACCTAATTGAGTGGGGCCAAGGGCAAGAAAACTCACGTTTTATATAATTAATAGGATGGAAGCATTATTTTTCATGTTTTAGATCATTATTCTTGTCTTCTCGGACTTTTTCTTCCTTTTGATGTTTAGCAGGGTAGCAGTGTTGTTTAGCACCGGGTGTTCCCGAGCGGGAATCCCACCTCTTTCCTTTGAGGAGCCTCATTCAGAGAGTTTGTATTCATCATTCCACATCAGGTTTTCAGGCCAAGCTTCAGCTTACTTCATTATTGCACTTTTTGCCAGGGATTGTGCAGTGTTGCAGGCTGCAGCAGTGGAAGGGATTGGAATCCTGATTTCTGAGCTAGTTTCTCATTGGAGGAAGGTTTCCTTCACTTGAGGGACCTGTTTGGAGAGCTCCAGGGCTGATTTTAGATCTGTGGTATCATACCACACATTTCCCCAACATTCCTAGCGTTGTTCCAGCTAGGGAATGTGTTATTTTTGAGGCAGCATTCAGTGCATGGTCTAGTGGCTCCGTTGGAGTGTTTCCTTGTGATTGAGAGGTTCATCCTTTCATGGGAGGAATCCCTTGAGGGATATACATCAGATCATACATCTTTACAGCCTTGTACACTCTTATGCTTCAGTGTTGTAGTGGTGAGTCAGTAAAATTCTGAATATCACAATTTGTATGCAGAATGTTTGACAAGAACCCTTGTCGGGTTCTCTTGTATTTTGTATAATTAGAATAGATCTCTATTCTTTAGAATTTTTATCTAATATATGAGAAGATCTATTTTTTTCCTTAGTTTCTGAGTTAAAACCCTCTTATGACTGCGCAATCACTTTTATGCAGAAATCCTTGTGTTGAAGTGTTTGAGGTTTTTAGCTATTTTCAGCTACACTAGTGTGGGAGATCTGTTTAACTCACCTAGTTTGATTTGTTTCAGCTCTATTCTTTGATTTAGGTTTTATATTGACTTATATATGGAATCCAAGAGTCCATTTCATTATTTTAAAGCATATATTTCTGAAAATGCGTTTTAGTGCATGATTCATGAGTTGTCCCGATTTTGGGATATTACAGAAAAAAATTATATTGAAAATGACACGATGACCTGTTTGGAGCAGCGAAACCCTAGAATTCAAAGCTGTGATACAAAATTTTATGAAACCACCTCCAAAAATAGAAGAAAAGAGAGATCAATGCCTTAGAAATAAGCCACTTTGAGGGGGAAACCTCCAATACATTACATAAATGAACAATTCTTGGATGATACAGATGACCAAAACCTCCTTCTATAGATAGGAGTCCATGGGGCCATAATATAATCTTAGCCAACCTAACAATAATAATGTAAGGGCACAATAATAACAATATTGGGGTTACAGGGGTACAACAATAACAATAAGGGGGCTACACTAAGAAAAATAAGGGACTAAACTAGTAATATAGGGACATAAATTTTGAAAGTGAGTTTTTTTTGTAGGATTTTGAAATTGGTTTTTTTTGTTGGATTTTAAAAATATACATAGACTAAATTATTATCGGATATCAAAGAAATTGCAAGAGAAAATATGGTTGAACAAGAAACCTTGTGGCTCGTAGAGAATATGAGAGAAACGATTACATAAAAAAGGAAAGAAGAAAGTTCAAATATTGAAAGGGAAAATCAACCTCAACCTCAACTACAAGTTCAAGCATGTATGTAAATGTAAATATTATAAACGATATTTAAAATTTAACCCAGTGTATTGTAAAAATTATTGTTTTATCGTATGAACTAATTTGAAAAATATTTTTCAATGTAAACAGAGAGAGATATTCCTCATAACATTGATGAGGAAATTGAAAATTTTGAAAGTCAAAGTGAAAAATATAATGAACCAATGATTGATGATGTTGTTGAGGTTGTTGAAAGAAATTCAAGTGAAGAAATTGAATCACTGGTGTGTGTGTGTGTGTGTATATATATAATGTGTATTATTGAAATTATACATATTTATTAATTTCAATTTAATTAAAACTCTATTTTTTAATTTAATTATTTATTTAATATTTATACCCATGTACATTTAATTCTCATATGTATAGATTGAATCAATATTGATGATGATATGTTAGAAAAAGTTTACACTGACACATATGGGATAAAAAAGTTGACCATGTTATACGATATCGTGTTAAGTTCATTACTGGTAAGTTATTCAAAGATGAAAATGTAGGAGTACAAGCCCAAATTTTGATATTTCTCTTAATATCAAAGAAATTGAAAGAAGCTACAACTCTATTAGGTATTCAAAAATCAACGAAAAAAAAAAAAAATGAAGAAAAATGTGATTCTAAATATAAATAATGCTCTAAAATCAATTGGAAGATCTAGAAAGAAGTGTGATATAGATGCACGTAGAAAAATACAAATAGCAGTGGTTTCATCAAGTATAAAAGAAAATCATTTGATAAAATCTATGGAAGAAGCTTTAGGGACCTCATGAAAAACATTGCACAAACATAGGAAATTTCGATTGCAATTAGATGTAAATGATGAGTTCGCTTGTTGGCTAGTTATTTGTAGGAAAACATACAAATATAGACTTGGAGGAGATGTTAAAAAAATAAAATGTGATATATTGGATGAAAAATTCACGTGTTTCACCAAAATAAAGGGATGTGATGCGACAAAGAATAACATGAAATCAGTATGAAGAACATGAAAAACATATCATGGACACGACTCAAATAGAGTTGTTCAATGAGTTCATAGAAGATAATCATGGAATTAATGTATCAAACATTTCTTTTGTGAAACAAAAAACATGGTATGTTAAACCTATCACTATATGCGACACTTGTTGTTGTCGTTATCATGTGGAATTTCAGTTATATTATGACACATTCCTCAATTTTGGTAAAATGTCTTGGAAAAATTTACCTCTTCCTTCCACTATCCATGATTTAATATCAATAATTCTATGTGCAAGAGAGTCATTACTTATTTTACTAAAATAAATGTGTTGGTGGTAAAAAATGTGATCATTGTGAAAATATGACTTTATTTCACAAAAAATATCATATCCATATAAATTATCAATCATTGTCCGACATATAAATTAAATGGAAGAGATATGAATATATTCATACATCGATTGGTTCAAGAAGTAGTACAAGTAATGAAAGGACTGATTTATAAGAAAACTGAATTTTTGTGATAGAGTTTTTGAAGAAGTTTGAAGAAGAAACTTATAAATACACCAAGCATTTGTATAGAGCTCAATGACTGGACTTGCAATTCAAAAAATCTTGTGCAATTTTTCCACAAGGGACCATTTTTTCAATAGTTGGTTTTTCAAAGAATTACACACTTGTTGCACAAAATTAAATACAAAGTGAATATTATGATTATGACCAAGACTCTATGTTTTTCCATATTCTATATAGACATGCTAAGCAAAATGTTGATCGCATAGAAAGCACTAGTGAAAATCAACATGTTATTAAAGAATATCACTTTTATATCAGCAATGATCGTACAGATGATATACATTTTTCAAAACATTATTTTGATAATATTTATAACTCATTGAAAGGTCATGGAATAAAATTCAATGAACATTGGATATGGTTAAATGGATGTGCACGGTAATTCAAATCTTCATGATCATGCTTTTGGTTTTTTCATCTTCATATGAAAACCCACATTAAACATTATTGGATTTATTTGAGGCTGGTCATCGAAAAGGAGAACATGATGGTGTAGGGGCATGTATAAAATGATCACTTCAAAAATAGCAAATGGATCGCTCCGAAACTGACTTGTCTCAGCTGAAGAAGTTGTTCAATGGTGCATTGATGCACTAAGCCATGATACTAACCCATCAAGGGAAGTACGAAGGTACATGTACATATATAAAAATTAACTTGCATATACATATAACTTTTATATATGATCTATTTTTTATTAAATTCCTAATTTTAAACATTTATAAATTATAAACATTATTTATCACAATAATTATCTTTGATATATAAATTGAATTTTAAATAATTTCATATTTATATTCTTGTTTGAATTTTCCATATAGTTTTTTTTTGACATATTGGAGTCCAAGATGTAGACAAATCGATTTCATATGAAACTGGAACAGTAAAATGCACTCAGGAGTTGCATTCAATTAAAACAAAGGAGTATGGAAATGTGTTTGCATTTGATAAAAGAAAATGATCTTGTTTTTGTCTTGTTTTCATAGAGGACACATAATACAATGATGTTTTTTAGAACAATGTGTATGTAAAATATTGGTAACATAAAAAACTAAATCCAAAGGGAAAAATGTGAGGTGAAAACTTAAAAGAGATGGAATCAGAGGAGACTATAGTATCATTTGAAGGTGATCCATTTTATGATCTTGTTAGAGAAGGTAACATTTCAATTGCTTTCAAATGATAGAGATATAGAAATAGATATAAAATCAGGTCCATGTTGATTTAAATTTAATTTCATATTAATTATGATATATGAATTTACACTTGTTTTATGGTGCAGGAGATGTTTTTCGTTGTAGTTGCACCTATTAACAACCTAGAAAATGTCGAGTATTATTTTTTGCGATGCACTGAATGAAATATGAAATTATTAGAAGACTATGATGATAACATTTTTATATATGAAAGAGGGTCTATTATACTGGATTTTTATTTTTTCCAACAAACACATCAAACTGAGAGTAATGTTTGCTTTCAAGGCTATCAAACTGATGTCATAAGTTGTCAATATAGGCACTTGTTATGTGCAACACACATAATGTTCATAGAAGTTCAATCAAAGAAAAAAATGAAAGTTAAGAAATGGAGAATGTCAAAATATGAACATGAATGGATCATTGATGATGGAATTCCATTAGATTTTTTTAATTGAACTGCCCAACAATTTCTTCTCCTTGGATTCATCTTTGAGAACTTAGAGTTCAATTACATTGTTAGCCTTTCTTCTTGTGCACTCTTAAGTTGTACATTCTTAATAATGTATTGAGTTACAAAGTTGCATGTATATTTCTTGTTATGTACAAGTTTATTGAGAATTTTATTCTATTTATATTATGTTTGCATGCACCTCGCGACAAGTAATTTATATGTACATACATAAATTCTCCGGTCTTAAACATTTTCATACATGAATTCAATTTAATACAATAGTCTTTATATACATGAATGAAAAATGTATGTATCTAACATATTTTATAATGAAAGTTGAAGTTATGATTGTTTTAGACACATATGTAGAAAATTGTAAGATTCATTCAAATGAAAAATGTGTACCACCTTTTGTAATTTCCAATTTTACTAGATTCATTTTAAATAGATTGACAAAACTTCAAACAAAACCTAAGAATAAGATCTACTAAAAAATTATAAGAATGATTTAATGAAAAATGTACCAACTAAATGAAATTTTACTTACATTGTTACATATGCATGAACTTAGATATGTAAAACCTTTACAACGTCCAACCATACATCATGCAAATTGTGGGCCATGTTTTATATTACAATTGTATCTAGTATGTTTGTGCATTCAAACAACTTTATATTAAAATTTAGCTATCAACTAACATCCATAGTAACCTTACTATACATTAATCAAAATGTTGTATACCATATTTTTTAATGCAATTTTAAATTTTTTATGATTGTTTTAGATATCTATGTACCTAATTATACGATTCATGTTCAAATGAAAAATCTACCATGTTTTGTAATTTGCAATTTTAAATAACTTTTGAAACATTGAAATAACTTTAAACAAAACCTAAGAATCATCTACTAACATTAAATAAGAATGGTTGAATGCAAAATGTACCAATTAAATGCAAATTTATTTTCATAACAACATATTCATGGACTTAAATATGTAAAACCTTTAAAAGCATTAAACCATGCATCATGCAAATTGTATGGTCATGTCTTATAATATGTTTGTGCATGAATAACTTTATATTAAAAGTTAACTATCAACCGATATCCATAATAGCTTTTCTAGATACATGAATGCAAAATGTACATGTATTGGATATTTTATTTAATGCAAATTTTATGATTGTTTTAATAGACAACTGTACACCTAATTATAAGATTCATTTTCAAATGAAAAATGTACCATGTGTAAATTTTGTAATTTGGAATTTTAATAGATTCTTGTTTTAAATAAATTTCAACATTGAAATAACTTTAAACAAAACATAAAAATCATAGATACTAACATTATAATGTAATGAATGAATGCAAAATGTACCAATTAAATACAAATTTACTTTCATTGCTACATATTCATTAACTTAAATATGTATTTAACCTTTAAAAGCATCAAACCACATGCACGTCATGCAAATTGTATGGAGACATGTTTTATAATGTAATTTTATAGTATGTTTGTGTATTCTTTATATTAAAATTTAACTATCAATCGACATCCATAATAGTCTTTCTAGATACATAAATGCAAAATGTACATACCATTTTTAATAATTTCCAATTTTTATGATTGTTAATAGACATCCACACCTAATTATAAGATTCATGTTCAAATGAAAAATGTACCATGTGTTTTGTAATTTGCAATTTTAATTTATATTCACTTTAAATGACAAGTGACAAAACAACTTTAAACAAAACATAAGAATTGTCTACTAACATTGTAACAATGATCATGCAAAACATACCAACTAAATGTAAATTAACTTTCATTACTACATATCCATGAACTTAAATATGTAAAACCAAGTTTTAAGTATCAAACCAAGTATCATGCAAATTCGGCCATGCAACATGTACATAAACTCTGAAATTAGCATGTATTAAATCATAATTTAAAAAGTTCTATATTTAAAATATGTCCAAAATTTATATTATTATAAAAGTAAATATCTAATAAAAATTTGTCAAATAAAAATATGCATGTTGATTCATAATAAAGAGTTTTACTTTAAATATGTCCAAAATTTATAGAATTTAATAAAATTAAATATAATGTATACTATAAAAAGACCGTGAAATAAAAATTTGCATCAATTTAGAGAATATGGATGAAATATGTGTTCCATCAACCTCCTCATGCTCTCATCCGAATTATGGGGGCCCTACACAACATGTGTAATTGCATATATATACATATAAGATTAAGTATATTAAAATTAAAATTTAATGTTTTAAAATTAAATTAGAATGTAATTACATAAAAAAAAACAAAACAAAATAAAATAAAAGGATTTAAATTCCATACAATACCTCTAGTTTTTTCCCGTCCATTGTGCACATCTAGTGTTCGACCTACATTTGGTGTTTTCCCTGCATCACGCCCTCGTGAATAAACTGCACAATATATATTTGCAATTATATATATTAAAATTTCAAAAATTTTCAAATGAAAATTATTAAACTCATGAAATTTGTTTAAAAAAGGTTAGACGATTTTTTTCAAATTGTTTGGATGTTCCTATCCCCATCGTTGACTCAATCACTAAATTCCTTGGAGAACAGAAATCTTCACCACAAAACTAAAATTCAAAAAAATTAAAACTGTAAAATAAAGATCTATCTCATTTTTTAATGAAATTTTCACTTCAATTTATAACAAAAAATAAGTGAAATATTGAATAATTGTGGCAATGGAATATTTGGCACTTCTCCTATAAGGGAAGAAGAGGGTGGCACCATTTCGAAAACGTCAGCCTGAATAAGAATCTATTAACATTTAATTATATACATGTACATAGTTATTTCTTTTAAAAATTTGTCATAATTATATTGATATAATAATAGAATAATATGTACATGAACTCTAATAAAAACTAACATTTCTCAAAATATCATCTTGATTTCCATAACCTTAACCTTGGACTGTGATATTATCAAAATTTTCTTTCAACAAGCTTTTTAACTGCAAATGTTGAACATATAACACATTTTTAGGTTAACACATACAAATAAACATGTATAAGTAAATTACAAATTACATTAAAATATCCACATTAACTATTAACACATATTGATCCCATGTCATCTTCCTTATGAATAATGAAGTCTTGCCAACCATTACAACAACCTTTTGCATATGATTTAAGATCCTCAATATTCATGTTATCTATCTCCTCATCTATTTTATATACAAAATTAGCATGTGTATTAGCTCGTGATCTTTGTTGATTTAGACCAATATCAATTCCACCAAATATAGTTTGGTCATTGTCTATGATGGCATCCCTTGCTTCTCGACTAATTTGAGAAGTGGCATCCATATTTGACCGCAAATTTTCCACACAAGGAGGTCGAGGCACCAAAGGTTGTTGAGGGCGAGGCAAGTTAGTATCTCGATTAGCATTGTTACAGTCACATAATCAACCTCTCCCAGTACTAAAAAATTCAGAAGGAAGGTCATTATAATTAGCTTTCATATCCAAAAATAATTTTGCATAAAATAAATTTGCAAAATAAACTAGAGCCTCATGATTCCATGGCATACTTTCATACATTGAAAGGAACCTATCATAAAAATGGTTGGATATATTAGGGTGTTCGAAATATTTCACCTTAAGAATATTTATTTCGGCCCTTATTTGAAATTAAACATATATTTTTCCATAGCTTTTGTAACTCTGGTTTTAACATCGACCCATTTATCAATACCCATTACTACTTCCTTTTTGTGCCTCATCATATTTACAAAACTATCTGTGGTTGGCCTAAGATTCTTGTAAAAATATATAAATGTGCTTAGAGAGTGCACAAATATTTCTAAGCTTTCCCGACTCTCTCTAGGGAGCTTCAAACTCCCAAGATCTTTCCTCAATTTTGAATAAAGACCTTGGCACCTCTGTAATGTACATTGTTGTATCTTTGTTTCCCAAGTAAATTCATCAGGGATTTCAGATGGATAAGTTGTATTTCGAATAAAAAATTCTTCTTGGATTTTCGTATTTTTCCTACGCTTTTTTGAGAAAAAATTTCACCCTTTGCATCAATATATAAAATTATGAATAAATAAAAAACATTTGAACAAGTGTACCAATTTTTTTTAACACAAAAAAAAATTATATAATTTAACAAAATGATGATCATGATGATTCGATTGAGATTGATGACCACATGGAGATGAATGAGCACCATCATGACCACCCATTGATTTTCCACTAGGGGAGTTTGTACCACGACTCTCATAGAAGGAGAGCACATCTTCTTAGAAAAAAAATAGAATTTTTAATCAATTCAAATATATATGTATGTACACACACACACACACACACACACACACACCATGATGGTATAAACAATGGACCTCCATTGGCTGAGTAGATACCCTTTTCATCCAAACTTCAAAAAAATAAAAATTATTAAAAATTAATTGAACTAGCTAAATTGATAAAAAAAAAAATTACATATGTATACACATGTGCTTCATAATATTATATTCAAATATTATTTAAAAACTTTCACATTTAATAGATATACCACGATCATGATGGACATCCCCCGATTCATTTGATATTCTATTTGATACATGATCCCCCCCCTCTCGTATATGCGTGAGACTTGGTCGATGCTCGCCTCAAAGAATCACGTGGAAAATGTGAGATATATGGATATCTATAGATACATAGGTACATGATGTTTAAAAATTTACCCCATGCATAAATACAATTCTTTTTCAAATTACTATTTAAAATGATTGAACGAATTCAAAAAACTGATTTTTAATTTACATAAATGTTGAAGCACAACTTGAACACAAATATTAAAAACAAAACTGTACGCAAAAATTGAGCTATAAAACTCAATACTATTTAAACACAAATTTGTTGAAGCAAACACATTTTGAAAATTAAATAATTTTTTTTATAAAACATGAAGTTCACCAAGTTGTGATTACATAGTTGGGACACACTTTGTATATAATTGAAGAAAACACACACTTGGTATATAACATTTGCAATGTCTTATACTAAATGAATGAATTTGTCCAATAATATTGTTTGCTTTTCCATGTAGTTGTTTTAACCTCTCCTTCTTAACTTGGTACATGCCTTTCCTCTGGTTGCACACATGTTTAGAATTGATGAGAATTACAATTCCATTGGATCCATACTCCCTATTTGTTCCTAAGCCTTCTATCAATGCAATATAATATGCTTCATTGCTTTTTGTTCTTCCAATTACATTTATTTTCCTTTGGAGGACTTTGTTCATCGCAATATTGCATAGCACATAAGTAATCACTGCTTTCCATAGATTGGGATTACAATGAACATCTATGTATAATCTCCATTTTTCGACCATGTTTAGTGAGCTTTCTAATTCCTGAAAATAAAAATCAATAAAATATTAAATTCATTTATTGCAAGTCCCTTAGTTTATGGGAGAAATGACATACATGGTTTCCAAAAAAATTAGGACCCTCCCTACATTCAGCTAAAGGTTTTATAATAGTTTATTTCCAAAGAAAAGGAGAGTAACAACACATCCTAGCCTGACTACATTATAGCTAGATCAATATTTAATGCATACATTGGCATCTCGTCTTGGTAGTTCAGGATGTGTGATTATTAATTAAATGGTGAGATACATTCCACTTCTAGAATATACCATGCATAAAACAATTTATGTGCTGAATATGCCTTCATGTTAGTAGCAATCATAGTTCAGGATATGTTATTATTAATTAAATGGCCAGCTACGTTCCACTTCTATCATATACCATGCATAAAACAATTTATGTGTTCACTATGACTTCATGGTAGTAGGGAGTATAGTACCGGATTCATATAGATTCTATATATTATTTCGATATTCGCATGCAAAGAAGTTCCATTGAAGGTTGAGTTCTCAATGGCATAATTCACTTTCATATAGATTTAAAACAGAATGAAATCGATACTACCTAGCATCCTCCGAGGATATGTTCATATGAAGCAATGAACATATTTATATATGTTTATTTCTGGATTTTTCATAATTTTTTGTGCTATAGATGTTTTGTTTTTTGGTCCTCGAGTCTTTCATTATTTCATTTCAAGCTCACAATCAGATTAGGCATATTTTACCTTAGTTGAGCTGCTCTAATAGCTAATTTTGCATGCAACCAAGCAACTTTGACTAAACATTTTCACAAGAAAAATTTACATATGTGTGGATTTTAATCTTCATAAAATATATATTTTAATTTGATATCAAGTACATGAGCATGCCCCACCAATTTTTTTGCATGCAATTTTAAATTTTTCCTTTGATATTGAATTTAATATTATATCATTTTCTGATTAGTATGTATTTTTAATGTTTGTCTTTCGATAGGGTTAATTTTTCAGTTGAAGGGTGGGTGACGAGTAGGATGATATTAAAATACTATAAATGTAACCAAATTAATTGTTGAAGAAACAATACATACACCCAATTTTTCACCCTGGGAGCACCAATATTTTTGTGACAAAGAAGGATGGTACATTGAGGTTATGTATTGAATTTAGACATTTGAAAAAAGAAACAGTGAAGGAAAAATACCCTTACTCATAATTGATGACATATTTCATAAGCCAAAAGGAGCAAAGATAGTTTTCCAAGATGGACTTGAGATCGTGATATCACCAAGTGAGGATCAAGGAAGAAGACATAAAAGAGATAAATTTTGAATAAGGTATGCACATTATGACTTTCTAGTGATCTCTTTGGAATAAAAAATGAACCAATTGTTGTTATGTGCTTATTGAATGGTATATTAAGAAATATTTAGATAATTTGTTAATGTGTTATTGGATGAAATAATCATTTATTCCAAGATAGAGGAAGAGCATGTAAAAAATCTCAGAGTGGCACCGCACCGTATGTATTAAGGGAACATCAATTATATGCCAAGATAATAAATTTTTGTTTTTACCAAGAGAAAATTCATTATTTGGGGTGTATCATTTCAAATGAAGGCATGGTAGTGCATCTAAAGAATATTGAATCCATTAAGTGATAGCCAACACCAAGAATGTTTTAGAATTTAGACTTTCCCATCCCGTCACTTCTTTACAGAAATAGGGAACTAAATTTGCATGGACACCAAATTCTGAAGAAAGTTTTCAATTATTGATGGAATTAAACTAATATTGAATATTACATATCCAAATGAAGACTCTATAGTATGTAAAAATGCATGAGAATAATGAATTTATGGAGTTCTTACTCAAAATGGATATGTGATTGGTTATATGCCCAAAAAATTGAAAGAGCATGAAATAAATTATGTCTCACATGATTTAAAACTTGTTTCCATAGTACATTAATTGAAGATGTGGAGACATTATTTAATTGGGGGGGTGGGGGGGGGGGGGGGGAATTTAAATTGAGGACAAATCATAGAGGTTTGAAACATTTATTTAGTAACCAACTTTAAATTTAAAATAGACAAGATTGTTGGAATTTTTAAGTGAATATGCTTTTGAAATCAAACATATCAAGGGAAAGGAGATCAATTTGGCATATGCACTTAGTAGAGGGCACCTATTATGCATGGTACAACCATTATAATGCATACTAAATATTAAAAAAACATAATTTTAGAAGCTATTGCTACAAATCAACATTAGCTACCTATTATGCATGCTACAACAATTATCATATAGTATTAATATTTAAAAAACGTAATTTTAGAATCTATTGCTACAAACCAGCATTACCTAGAATTAAAAAAAAATTACGATAAGAGAAAGTATTATAGTAATTTAAAGATGCTACAAACATTATCATGCAAACGTGATATTAAAAAAATAATAATTTTTGAAGCTATTGCTACAAATCAGCATAAATTATTGCATAAATTTAAAAGTGAAAATTACATAAGGATGGCATGTTTTTATATAAAAATATAATTTATTATTCTAATTCTTAGGAGTTCAGGATTCATTAATGAAAGACTCAACAATATTTCGTTAAATATTCTCTTGAATGACTAGCTAACAATCTAGCTAGTTACATGATGGCGGGATTACCACGCTAAACCCACATTCACACTCTCTCAAAGCTGCATATAACAAAGCATTTCAAGTTTAGCCCCAAATAATTTTAAATCTGGGGAAATTCTTTTTATTGTGGAAGCTCCTATATTTCGAATCTGTGATATTAAAATATAACTCGTATGGTTATAAAACCATACATCTCAATCCACACGCCCTTTGCGCAAGTTTTGCTTCTCTACTTTTCATCACACCCAAATTCGGATTAAACCCAAACTTAATAAAGATCCACAGCCTTCATAGTTCGCATTTAACAATACTTAATGGTGCTCACCCTCATCAAGTATATAGGTCCATGACTTTATCATCCCACTTCAACTACAATATAATAATATATATTATGTCTTTAATCCAACATTATGAAACCTTTATAACAGCATTTGACCACCGTATTCACCATCGAATATCTCAAGAACTTTTGAAATGAAAATTTACGGGCCCACAACATTATTGACTCGCCGTCACATTAACTTCTTTGCAACTTGGTAATGTGCCCATCATCTGATCACTAGGTTAGAGCATCCAACGAATATCACGTTCGTTAGCTTCCAAAGGCTATCACTCCAAAATTATGCAATAAAAGTGGTAAATTAATACCACTCTATGCCACGTGTTCTCCAATGGATAATATCGTGTTCCAAAATTACAAATAGCTTACTGCTTGAAATCCATGCAATACTGTTGGGTTGGGATTTCAAAACCGCCTTCCATAACTCCGCCTCTCGGTTCCGACTATCTCATGATTCCACCTTCTTGTAAAACAAGTCTCTGAGCCTTGACGCTATGAGTCGACCTCCACTCAATTCAATTTAAATAACAAAGTTCGATTGCAGGTTTAAAATTCGGATCCACCTTGCATTGAAGTTGGGATTAGAATGACATTCACCGGCATCAAACAACAATGTTCTATCTCAACTGATATCCCTCTAAGCAAACAAAGCTTTCCACGCTGATTCAACATATAAAATGTGAGAGATTAACAAGCTGCATTCTTCATAAAGATTAAAACCTCATAGATTCCCATTGATGTGTTCACACAAGTTAAAACACATTCAATTCATGAACAAGGAACGTGGATCAGATGCATCCAACTTAATGGCAAGCGCACATATCACGATCGCTCTTTCTATTGTTCATAACCCAAAAAAACACACATCGATTCAATCGATTTTAACAAAGGAACCAGAGCTCGATCCTTACAGAATTTTATGCGGAAATTTATATGTTTAGATAACTTAAATTACATTGCCTGCATCCTTCGTAAAAGAGCCAAACTCATCGATCCTTTGTATGCTGGTTTTAACATAAAAATCAATGATTACTACCCTCGAATCCCTTCTCGATTTATATTCAAAATTTATTTAAACAGAGTTATATTAATATCAGATGGAATTCTGAAAAGGTTAAAATCTCTCCCACAGAGACTAATAATTCAAATTCCCCTACAATATAAATAACTTAGAAATTAAAAGGAATCGAACCCTCTCTCAACCTATAGTGAGTTCATAATTTCGATTCATTCCAGCATGCATCCAACTTGTCATATATAATTTGAGACAGGAAATTAAATACTTTACTGGAATCGATCCTTTCAGTGATCGATTCCCCCAATTTGCAAGTCAAATTAAAACATACACAGTTTCACACACGAATCAATTTGACTCTGAATTCCTCTGTATAAATAAAAATAAGTTAATTACAACACTTAATTCCTCTATGGCCTGATCTTCAACTCGATGGCCCTTCTCCCTCACTACTTTTCCTCTTGAATCGCTCCCTATCTGCCCGTAGGCTTACATTTATACAAAATACTAAGGAATCAATTCAGTTTCCCTAATAACTCACCCAAAACTCTTGAAATTCTCAACATCCTAAATTTAGACTCAATCCCTAAAATAACTGAAACTGATCCTAATTCGACTGTCCCTTCACATTCCTAACTAATCACCTTCCCCTCATGTTCTCTAATAGTTCGAGAACATTTAAAATTCCTCACTATTTTATTCAAAATACTAATAGTTACATGAGAATTTAGAAACATAAGACCCCCCTATGTCTTATAAAAATACAAAGTATTTCTTGAGCCTAATGCCCCTACATCAGACTCCCAAGGTTAAAATTGATCATGATCTCCTGATCATGTGCCTTTAGTCCTTTTCTTCCTAGATCCCATACTTTGCTTTGCTGCTATCGAACAGCTGCATTATTCTGCAACTGCACTTCTCCAGGTTTCCATATCTTGTTCTACAATTTACCACGAGTCATACTTTAACATTATGCTCTTGTCTTTCCTTTGCTAAAATTCCTTTGCTTTCTTGCTTTTGATTGCTTCTCTTGACACACCTTCATCATCAATCTTATGATGCTTTCAATCTCTATGTCCAGCTTATGTTTTGTCTAGAAAATTCTTTGCCTTTCATTGCTACCTTCAATTTCTATTGCTGCCAATACTGCTACTGTTAGTGCCTTCAAGAATTTTGTTGCTTCCCTTGTAGCTATATCCTCAATTGTTGCTGTAAGTGTTTCCCTCATAGATGTTGCTGATGCCAATTTTGTCTCAGCTGTTACCTCCCCGATTTTTGTTGCCTCCCAAATTTCCTGAATATCTCTTAAGATATCCCCTTCTGCAACAATTTTCTTTTGCTCATCACCTACAAATTTACTCTTAAAAAATAAACTTTTATTTAATTCTCTTCCTGCAGTAACATATTTATTTATCTATGTTTGTATACTAGTAAGCAAAATTAATTTTAACAAACTAGTATCTGCTCCTTTCACAACTTCAGACATCTTTACCCCAGTGCCTGCAATTTCTTCCTCTTGTTCAAATGTCCTCAGCAAACATTTCAGACATTTCATTTGTACTTGTTTCACATCATTAGTATGTTGCAATTCAGTTTCAGCATATCCCTCTTCTTCCTTAACAATCTTCAGTAATTGTCTTTCATCTCCTTGATTGATTCTGGAAATCAAATTGGGTTCTTCAAACTCTGCATTTTCATTTTCTATCACAATAGAATTCTGATTTTCCATCACTATAGTAGTTCCACAAGTCTGTCCTCCAATATTCTCTTGGCTATTCAAACAAGCCAACTCCTCCTTGTCACGAATAGTAGCAAGTTTCTGTATGACTATTTCACCTTCCTTCAAGACAATCCCAAGAGATGGACTGTCTCTTGCAATACCTGCAAACACAATCAAATTGTTAGTTTCAAAATCACAAGACCCAATGGTCTCACTTGCTGATCCAGCTGCCAAATTTTCCTTCTGCAGTTCTAAGTCTCTTTCAAGACTTGGAAATTCTTCACTGTCCTTCTCCTCTGACAACACATCAATATGTTGCTCTGAGTTTCCTCCCAATTCCTTTGTCAGCACATCAGTATGCTGATTTGCATCCTCCATGAGACTGTCAGCTAGTCTCTCCTTCTTTCCATCATCTGCTTCATGAACACTATTCATGAAGACGTTCCTACACTACTTCCTCAGCAAATTATCCTGTGCATAGGTCCTTTGTTTCTCCAATTCTCTTCTTTGAAAATCCAACCTTCTATACAATTCAACAACTTCAATTGGAGTAGATATTGGGAACCTCACACAACCTTTTATACCTTCACTTGCTCTTGACCGATCATCAGATGGTCCCTCATCTCTTGCCTCAATACTCTGCTGAATATTCTCATTAGACTCCCTTGTCTTCAATTCCTCCTAAGATCTTTCTATCTCAACATTGATCTGAACATATTTCACATTCAATTTATCCTCCTCAACAAGGTTTAAAGCTTGTTCATCTCCCTGTGATGTACCTGCAAACATACACAACTCTTTAGTTTTAAAACCACAAGACTTGTCAGTCTTGGTTTCTTTCTCAAGCACTTCCCTTTGAACAGATCTGCATCTGGAATCTTCAAATTCCATCTTTAACTCAAGAACTCTGAGTTCCTCTTTCAATAAGGAAATCTCCTTTTGCCTCCACCTCAACTGTAATGGTTTCCATCTTACTCTCTTCTTCATGAGACAACCAACCCTCTGGCTTTCCTCTATCATCATCTCCAATTTATTAAACTGTTCTCTGATTTCAGCTACCTCTTTCCAATATTCTACATCAGTCAATTTCTTCCTCATGCCATTTGTCCTCGCATCTTCTTTCTCTTTTCTGTTGTGGCCTCTCTCTGAACCGCTGCTCTCTTCTATATGACTTTTCTAAGTCATCTTCTTCTCCATGAGTTCCTCACTCATGAGTTGCACAAAGCCTCTGCAACAACAAGCTCTCCTGCTACCACTTACCTCACCAATCCTTTCCTCCGGATCTGGTCTTTTGGCAAGTATTGGTCCCCTGTCTGCTAGAACCTTTTGAGCATCTTCTCTGCTCTCTCTAGGATTTACTATACAAATTTTAGAACTCATTCAACCTCTGTTGAATTTCTTCAAGGTTCTGCCACCCTTTCCTTTTCACTTTAGAATCCTCTTCTGGACTCTTTCATCACTGCTCTCAAAGTTGTGATCTGCTTTTGCTGAGATTTCTTCAATTTCCTACAATCTGAATTCTGCAAAAAAAATTTCAAACCAGAGCTAAACACTGCTCATCAACTCACCTTCTCTTGAGAACACTTCAATTGTTCTCCCTATCCAAACTTTAGCTGAAAATTAGGTTCACTGCCATCATCCTCAAAACCTTGTCTTCATCATATTTGCAACCATAATTCTGTAATCATAATTTCAAAATCAGATTTAAAACTATTTTACCTGCAAGATCCCTGCATGATCTTGTTCGTCATTCATTTCTGCAAATATTTTTCACTGCAGATACGTATCTACTGCATATCAGATTTAAAAATCTGATCTTCCTTCATTCTCTCATCACACATTCAGATTTAATTACAAAAAAATCCTTTACTTCAAACAGAGCCTGTTTAGCTCTGATACCACTTGATGGCAGGATTACCCTGCTAAACCCACATTCACACTCTCTCAAAGTTGCATATAACAATGCATTTCAATTTTAGCCCCAAATAATTTTAAATCTGCGAAAATTCTTTTTATTGCTGAAGCTCCTATATTTTTAATTTGTGATATGAGAATATAACTTGTATGGTTATAAAACAATACATCTCAATCCGCACACCCCTTGCACAAGTTTTTCTTCTCTACTTTTCATCAGACCCAAATTTGGATTAAACCCCAACTTAATAAAGATCCACGGCCTTCATAGTTTGCATTTAACAATACTTAATGGTGCTCACCCTCATCAAGTACATAGTTCCACGACTTTATCATCCCACTTCAACCACAATATATTAATATATATTATGTCTTTAATCCAACATTATGGAACCTTTATAATAGCATTTGACCACCACATTCACCATCGAATATCTCAAGCACTTTTGAAATGAAAATTTACAAGATCACAACATTATTGACTCACCTTCACGTTAAATTCTTTGCAACTTGGTAATGCACCCATCATCCGATCACCACGTTAGAGCATCCAAAGAATATCACGTTCGTTAGCTTCTGAAGGCTATCACTCCAAAATTATGCAATAAAAGTGGTAAATTAATACCACTCTATGCCATGTGTTCTCCAATGGATGATATCGCGTTCCAAAATTACAAAAAAGCTAACTGAAAGTCGTGAGATATCATTGTCAGTTTTCAAAACCACCTTCCATAACTCTCGCCTCTAAGCCCAACTGCCTCAACATCGCCTTTGTAAAATGCTCCCAGCTCTTTACGGAATGAGTCTGTCCTCCACTGATTTATTTAAATAACCAAGTTTGGTCATGTGTTTAATTTAAAATTCGGATCCACCTTGCATTGAAGTTGGGATTAAAATCACACTCATCGGCATCAAACAACAACATTCTATCTCAAATGATATCGCTCTAAGAAAACAGAGCTTTCCCAGCTGATTCAACATATTAAATGTCAGAGATTAACAAGCTACATTCTTCATAAAGATTAAAACCTCATCGATTCCCATTGATGCCTTCACACAGGTTAAAACGCATTCAATTCATGAACAAGGAATATGGATCAGATGTTTCCAACTTAATGGCAAGCACACATATCACGATTTCTCTTTCTATTGTTCATAACCCAACAAAACACACATCAATTCAACCGATTTTAACAAAGGAACCAGAGCTCGATCCTTACGGAATTTTATGTGGAAATTTATATGCTTAGATAACATAAATTACATTTCCTGCATCCTTCATAAAAGGGCCAAACTCATTGATCCTCTATATGGCGGTTTTAACATAAAAATCGATGATTACTACCCTCGAATCTCTTCTAGATTTCTATTCAGCAATTCTTTAAACAGAGCTATATTAATATCAGATGGAATTCTTAAAAGGTTAAAATCTCTCCCACAGAGACTAATAATTCAAATTCCCCTACAATATAATAACTCATAAATTAAAAGGAATCGAACCCTCTCTCAACCTAAAGTGAGTTCATAATTTCGATTCATTCCAGCATGCATCCAAATTGTCATATATAAATTGAGACAGTAAATTAAATACTTTACTGGAATCGATCCTTTCAGTGATCGATTCTGCCAATTTGTAAGTCAAATTAAAACACACACAATCTCATACATGAATCAATCTAACTCTGAATTCCTTTGTATAAATAAAACTAAGTTAATTACAACACTCACTTCCTCTGTGGCCTGATCTTCAACTCGATGGCCCTTCTCCCTCACTACTCTGCCTCTTGAATTTCTCCCTATCTGCCCGTAGGCTTACATTTATACAAAATACTAAGGAATCAATTCAGTTTCCCTAACAGCTCACCCAAGACTCTTGGAATTCTCAACATCCTAAATTTATACTCAATCTCTAAAATAAATGAAACTGATCCTAATTCGACTATCCCTTCACATTCCTAACTAATCACCTTCCCCTCATGTTCTCTAATGGTTCGAGAACATTTACAATTCCTCACTATTTTATTAAAAATACTAATAATTACATGAGAATTTACAAACATAAGACCCCCCTATGTCTTATAAAAATACAAAGTATTTCTTGAGCCTAATGCCCCTGCATCAGAAAGACTGATAAGTTTCCCAATATTGTCCCTTTATATTTTCTTAAAACATTTCGAGTATTTATTGGTTAAGAGTCCATGCCATTCCAGGAATGATACTCAAAATATCAGTTCTAAAATGACAACTAAAATCATGCTAGTCTCATCAAAGGAAAATAAAAGTAGCACCAAGTCTTACTTATTAAACCATTTGTTTCACTCCCTTATTGACATAGCGGGGGGAAAATGCACTGATGGATTGTGGATGGATTTAAATTTCCTCTATGTACTGATGGACTTTAAGGGATTGGGGTGTTTTGAGTGAAAATAACATAAATATATGCCACTCTCAGTCCTAAATGTTGCCTTGAGTTACTTAAAAATATTCAACAAGCAGGCTTGTTTTTCGAAAGATCATATTTGTTGGATCATATTTGTTTCATTTTTTTCTTGATTTTCTCATATTTTACTGGCCTTTTCTCTTTCGTTAAATAGAATAACTATTTAAATATTAACTACCATTTGTGGTATTGTTTTCCTTAATTGGGATTTTCAACTTGAAAATGAGACAGAAGCTATCTTCCAACGTTTCCAAAGTGGGGTGAACTTGGTGAAGAGTGATGAAATATATTCAAGGGACTATTTTACATCGGTATCAAAGATGTGGATTTTTATGATGTAGAGGAATTTAAAGATGAATTTGATGTAAAACCTCTATAAATTTGTGAAATATCTCATCAAAACTTCCTAACAAAGATGTATGGAGGAATGGTTGAATTGGTTGCAATGCCTCCTTTTACTCAATGAGAATATCATCAAGAAAGTCTATATGATATAAACTTGGCTGTAGAGGAAGGAAAAGGACATTGTTATGAGAGTGGTTGTGCCTTATTGAGGGATTTAAACCTTGTTATTTCCCAGATAGAAAATATTATTGGACCCATGTGGATTTGAAGTGTGTTTATATTTAGGTTGATATCCTTTACAAGAACCTATTTTCTTTTATTAAGGCACGATTCCTTTCTAATTGGACCCCTATAGATTTTAAGTGTGTTCGTATGAAGGTTGATATCCTTTGCAAGAACCTGGTTTCTGTTATTAAGGAAGGATGCCTTTCTAATCAGACCCCTCTTGATTTGAATCATGTTTCTATGAAGGTTGATATCTTTTGCAGTAACCTAGTTTTTGTTATTAAGAAAGGATTCCTTCTTATGCCAAGTATGAACTTTGATGGTTCATAGGCTATATGCACGAGTTTAAAATTGGAAATATGTAAATAACACCTTCTCATAATGTTTGATGGGATAAGTTTCTTGGATTTAATATGTTTCAGACTCGAGATGTTCCTCATCTACATGTAGTAGAATGTAAAATGAAATTATAGGATAAAAAATGGTAGGCGGAAACAGATCATTCAGACACATTATGAGAAATTTCATAAGGTTTTGATAAAGATTATGGAAAACACAATAAACTATTAGTAAGGTAATTTTTGTAATCTAGAGATTTTGTCTGGAGGCTGAGATACATTGCGAGATATATAATACCCAAACTATTACTCTATTGAATAAGAAGATACAAATCGTTGATATTTCTCTGTTTAATAAGCATATACAAATGGTTAAGATTGCTCTTATGTAATCTATATGCAGTAAATACTGGGAACAAAATTAAGCTTCTTGTTTCCTCTAGCGCCTTTGGCTATTGTAGCAGATAGAATTCAACTAGGAAATGTGAGTAGGATGTCTCTCTCTAATATATATTTATGTATGCATATTATAAAACTCTCTCTAGATCTGAACAAGTGCGTGGTATTTTTTTTATGGGTTTGGGTGTTCATCATAAGTTTGATTGGTCAAGCACCTCTTGCTGAATGGCTGGGCCTTGTCACCGAGTAAGTGAAAATTTGCATGGTATATATACATAACTTACATGTAATCTATACCCTATTTCTGGTCCTACAACCACACCTTGTACTGCAATTTTTTATACACTTGTATTGGTCAATGCAGTGCGGTGACTTCATAAAATATTATGTTCTTGTTGGCTCTACAGTCTCATATTTTTTGTAAATTGTTGCAGAGAAATTGCATTCTACACTAGACCAACAGGTGTGATGTTTATATATATATGAAGTATGTACTCATATTTGTGGATTCTAAATATCAGACTAATGGTTATATTTGATAAAGTGTTTGACATTTCGAAGTAACTAATGTAATTCTATTGTTTATTATCCTACAGTTGGTGGCCTACTCAATGCCACGTGTGGAAATGCAATAGAGATGTTCATTGCAGTGTTTTCACTTTGCCATGGAAAGAAAAATGTGGTCAGGTATTCTCAGTTTTGGCTTGCTCTTTCCAATCTACTTCTTGTGCTTGGAACACACTTTTTTTGTGGAGGAATAGCCAACATGAAAAAGGAAAAATGGTTTGACAAGGAAAGTGATTTTTTTAGTTTTCTTTAATAAATTAGGCAACCAAAACAAGTCCAAACTTCGCAATATATTTTGTTAAGGAGGATGTAATATTCTCAAATGGGAAAAGCAGGAATATAGTGCAAAACCATGGAAATAGCAGTGTAAACATTAGATGAAAGAAAGAGACCGATATGGAGACCTTTCTTTTATTATAATAGCAGAAAAATATGCATATGAAATGGGCCATAAGATGTAAAATAAGATAGAACAAGACTCCAATGGAAAAAACCCTCAAAAGAAGTGCTGCTACTATATATCGAAAATGTAGTAAGACTGCTACAACTCTTTTTTAAAGGCACTACTATAGAAAATAAAGATAAAACATAACATGGGTTGATATATGCCACAAAAGATAGATTTATTACAGATCTAGGCACTATACAACCTCCAATGAAGAGACCCTCAAGGGTTTTCAACAAAACACCATGTACAAGATGAGAATCTAAGCCCTAGGGCTGAAGATCCACTTCAACATATAGATCTCGAAAGTGTGGCTGATCTGATATAAGAAACAATGTAGCCTACTCCAATAGATCTCCTAGATGAAAGGATGATCCCTTCACTAGAAAATCTCCTCTCTAGATGGTGTGCCAAAACCACCCAGTAGTGGAACCAACACAGAAAATCTCCTGACTGCATTAGATGATGATATTTTAAGTGGTTTCCCCACCACTTACTTTCTGCCCAAGTCTTCTCACAATGGCTGAAAATATGAGATATGTTTATTTCCTTTGGAGTGCACCCAGTGCGATACAACATCTTCTTATATCCTCCAAGGGAGTGGCCATGTTCAGAAATGTTTATCACTGAAAGTTGGCCATGAATTTTATTTGGAAGAATGATCATCCTTGGAGCTATGGCCTACATATACATGTTAAAGGAATGCAAGTAATTATCAAATGAAACATTACATACATAAGCATGTTCCTTACCAAAATTTATGCTCATACAAATGGAGTGGTCCATAGATAGATCGCCTCTCATTCCCAAAGAGGAAAGAGGTGGTTTTGATAAATCCTTCATTGAGTTATGTCTCTCTTCCAACTCCACACGGTTCATGCATCTTTGAAAATGTTGATATAGTTCATCTTCAAAGCCTTCCCAAGTGTAGCTCTCCATGATAGTGTTGTAGGCCCTCATGGAATAAGTATGGCTGAAAATGAATTCTTCCTGTGCTCTTTGTAGAAACTTCTCCTTGAGCTTGGATGCTATATATAAGAAGATCATACCATGATAATATATGACTTCATCTTGGACTGAATAGCCCTCTTCATGTAGCTTGTCATCATGTATCATGCATGTAAAAAGACCCTTGGAATAATCCACCAAGAGTTGGGATTTCCAATATGGATAAATCTTCCGTAGTGACAGCGTTGATGATATATCACAAAGAACATATTTCATATGGCTTCCCTTCTCCTTGACATCTCCCATGCCAAAGGTATATGTTGGAAGGCTGCTATCCTTCCCATTATTCTCCTCCCACAGGACAGAATCTGAAATGAGAGTGGGTAATGATGTTTTTGGGAGAATTTCTTCCTCCTCCTTGAGTCTACCGAAGACTCTCAGCAATATATCTTTCTCTTCTAATGCTCCCATTTCTTTAGGATCTATGAATGGTGCATCATGATGTGAGACATGTCTCACCAAATCTAGATCAGTTGGCCTCCCAGGCAGTTTGCCACAAAATAATAGTGTCCCATGAGCCAAAGTCATGTGCATAATAGATGGGACTATTAGGTCCTTTCTTCCACTGTGCAAATCCATCTCTGATTTCTATATGGAAGTTTTATGTGAGGGATATGTGTGCATGCGTTTAATTATTTGATTTTTTCCACTCTTTCTATCTACCCATTCCATCTGCAAATTCTCCCAATCTGTGGTGACCTCCCCCAAAGTAATCAACCACTACACACCCAATATCACATTGGTGTCAGGTATGTCAACCATAAAGAAGTAATGAGTCAATGTATATTTCCCCATGGTGACACATAAGGATGGAACATAATGCATGCATTACATAGTTCTATCTCCTGGGACCAAAACAGAAAATCCCTCAAAATCATCAGTGGGTATTGCCCTCCTTTGCATTAGTTGGACATTAATAAAATTGTGGGTAGCCCTATTTTCAATCAAAATATAAACCCTCTAATCTAATATGGAACCTCAAACCCTCAAGGTCAAGTACTTAGGTACTCCTCTCAATGATGCAAGATCCCCTCCAATTGGAGCAAATGCCCCCATTCCCATCTCTTGATGGTGTTGGTTCATCTCCTGATGTGTCAGCGTTGTGACCTCTTCGTATTTCATCTTCTTCTTCCTCCTCATCACCTGATAATACCTCTATGTAGTGTGCATTTCCTGCTACACATTTATATCTGGGTGCCCAAGATTCTTGGCATGTGAAGAAAAGCTTCCTTCTCCTCAAATCTCTTCGGACATCATCATCAAGAGGTTTTCTTATTTTGGCTCTCCTTTGAAAGAGGAGCCTTCTCATATTTTCCCTTTAATGGAAAAGAGGGCTTATGCTGAAATGTTGCCTTTGATTTTGGAAGGGCATCTTGAAGATCTCTATCCCTTTCAATGGCATCTTGAAATGTAGTGGGCTTGGTAGACTTAACCAACCCATGAAGAGGTTCATCTAACCCATCAATGAACATATACACCCTTCTTGTTGCAGATAAATCAGGAACCATAACAGAAAGTCTTAAAATTCAGAAATATAAGTTTCCGGATTACTTGATTTTTTTAGCTTTGCAAGCCCCATGAATGGTTCTTCAGGGTCTCTTCTATCAAACCTATCGAACAACCTCCTTATGAACTCTAAATATGCAGTCACATTGGCATGACCCAATGTAGACAAGCCATGGAACCACCAATCATGTGCTTCACCCTCAAGGTGCAATGATGTTATCTTAATGGCCTCCATCTCTGGAACTTTTTTCAATTGGAAGTGGATGTCAAGCTTCTCTACCCAATATTTGGTAGTGCATTTAGATGACCCATCAAAGTTGGGTAAGAAAAATATTCCCATAGTGTGGTGTAGATCATGATTCTGAATTAATCCTCCACCTCTATTGTGATGCATGGGTCTCCTATTGTCCTTGATTTGACAAAATTATCGAAAACTCAAGTGGTCCTTGAATCTTTGAGTTTGAGACTCATACTCCATGAGATATTCTTCAAGGGATTCTTGTTCTTGAAACCCTTCATTTCCCACTACCAATAATGTATGCATTGTAGAGCATTGGGAAACTTGTTGTTGTTGCACTGGTTGATCACTCCAATGATGAGAAATGTCGAATCCTTCACCATGTTGAAATCCTTTAGGGGATTCCTTATATCTATCCATCCTCATCTCTTTTAATTCTCTAGCAATGTCTTGCATAGCTTTCAGAAGAATCTTAGGAAACTCTTTCTCTTCATCTTCTCCTCCAGATAGAGCGGTTTTACCCTTGTCTTCTTTGTCATTTTTATAATCAAACTTCCGGTGTCTTATTATTTTATACCTATTCTCTCTATCAGTAAAAGGATCTCCTTCTTCAAATGACAAATTGGCTTTTCAATATTCACAAGTTATGCCAAGATTATGATCCGACACCACTGTAATATTCCCAAATGGGAAAAGCAAGAATATAGTACAAAACCATGGAACTAGTAGTGTAAACATTAGATGAAAGAAAGAGACCAATATGGAGACTTTTAATTTATTATAATAGTAGCAAAATATGCATAAGAAATTGGCCATAAGATGTAAAACAAGATAGAATAGGTGTCCAATGGACAAAACCCTCAAAAGAGGTGCTGCTACTATGTATCAAAAATGCCGGAAGACTGCTACAATGTTATTTTAAAGGCACTGCTACAGCAAATGAAAATACAACATAACATGGGCTAATATATGCCACAAAATATAGATCTATTACAGATATAAGCACTATACAAACTCCAATGAAGAACCCATCAAGGGTTTGCAGCAAAACACCATGTACAAGAAGGGAATCTAAGCCCTAGGGCTAAAGATCCATTGCAACATATAGATCTCGAAAATGTTGCTAATCTGATATAAGAAATAATGAAGCCTCGTCCAATAGATCTCCTAGTTGAAATGTTGATCCCTTCACTAGCAAATCTCCTCTCCAAATGGTGTGCCAAAAACACCCAGCAATTCCACCCTCAAAATAATGCAGATCTGGAAAGAAACTGTGTCGTAGGGGTAAATAAATAGATGGAATGATGCCAAGATCTGAAAATTAGCATAAGGGCCTTCCTTACTGTCCTCCTAATGGAAAGGAACCCTTCTCCACTAAAAATAAGTACTGAAGTGACCCAAATATGGTCCCCACTACTGCAACCTACAAAACAACTCAACCCTTAATAGGATATGCGCTGTAGATGTAAGACAAAGCTTGGCCTTAAGCCTGAAAGTGGACAATGTAGTACAAGACTCCTCCAAGATCTTCTCAATGAAAGAGGTGAGATTCACGATCAGGAACACCTAGTGCTAAATAACACTTGCAATCTCAGCTAAACAGCCAAAGAAAGCTATATGTCTAAACATACCATATATTCAGAAATATCATATACCAATACATAATGAATATGGTTTCCATCCTCTTCCTTTTATATGATATGAGCTTCCAAACCTTAAGCCCCATTCATTTATGACCCTACTTCCATGCAAGCAGTCTCCATCTAAAATTGTGTTGTGCCTCATTTATTTCCACTCCTCCATGATGGCGCTATTGTTTTGGTCAAAGTTGACCCAGTCAAGATGTTCCAGCCCCTTTTCACACCTAAGGGTGCTTAATTAAGCTGCCAAAATATTTCCCTTTTACATTGGCATTGATTTATTCATTATTAAGGAGACTTATGGACTTCCATTGTCCTCTTATTCATAAAACAAAGCAGCAAAACAAAAATTAATATTCCAACTAGGTCATGGCTAATTAGGAATATTACAGAGGAGCTCATTTCGATATCAGAGCGCAATGTATGGTGAAACAGTGTGAAAAATAACAAGAACTTATTTAAATATATTTTCTAATATTTTTTATTTTTATTACTTCTGGAAAGATTAAAATTCTAGAAATGATAGCAACTTACCTCGTTTAGACGTTGAGGAATGAAGGAAGTCGAGGAGACAAGGACGTCGGGGAATCCTGTAAAAAACAATATGAAAACAATAAAAAAAATTAACATAAATGACATACAACATAAATTAACTAAAAAAAAACATAAAACAAAATGAACAACTAGAAAAAAATGACATACCAGCTCAGTATCGCTCTCGCAAAATTCCTCCAACAATAACCTAACGGAAAACTAAAATTGAAGTAAATCTTTTTGAGGTCTGAGGGTCATTATATTTATAAGCCAAAGCTTGGTCGAATTATTGAAAATTTTGGCCGAACTAATAGTTCGATTGAACTATCTTTGTCAGGTTTTGCACCTCGGGCCAAAAATCCCATTAGGGATCATTGTCAACATAAATAGTTTTACTATAGAACTCACATAAGTTATTTCAATATCAATCTTGAATAATTTATAATAATCAATTTTGTATATAGAGAAAAAAAAAATGTGTGTTTTAATTAGCAAATAGAAATATTATTTGAAAGTAAAAAAGTTCAATTATCTTGAGAATAGTAAAAGGGAAATGTGTAAAATTAATATGTTGCTTTTAAAATATTAATAATATTACAAAAATATAATGTTGGTCATAAATAAATAAATACAACATGTGTTTTAAAATATATTAGTTAAAAAACAAAAAACATTTTAGTACGTGCAATGTAGTTTATAAATAAAATATCTCACTTCCCATAAAAATAGTTTTTATGGTTAAAACATTTTAAATAATCTCATTATTTTACCTAAGTATATTTTTTGTCCAATTTTTTTTTAAATCTAGCAAAAATTTGTTGGATTTGCATATCTTATTTATATACATTACATGATTTAAGTGGCTAAAAAAATCACTATAAAAGTGATTTGCACTTCAAAAAAAAATTGTTCCTTTTCAACTTTTACAAAAACTATGGTTAAAATAAATCAAAAATTAATTCTTTTTAGATATATATATAAAAAAATATTAGTTAAAACGGATCATGTCATTAACTAAATATAGGAGAATAAAAAAACATTCATATTCTCCAATGTACTAATACATAATCCATGATTAAGATAAAACTATACTCCTATACTAATCGTATATTCGTCGTTCTACACAATTTCAGGCATTTGTTTTTCAAAATTTCTTCGAATGAGAATCACTCTCGCATTCAATTCCAACAGTGGCGTATGGAG
The DNA here is from genome assembly GCA_034641835.2 of Pinus albicaulis. Classification (NCBI taxonomy): domain Eukaryota; kingdom Viridiplantae; phylum Streptophyta; class Pinopsida; order Pinales; family Pinaceae; genus Pinus; species Pinus albicaulis. Next base: position 451,001,687 of record CM076574.1, on the reverse strand, counting down.
GCGGCCGAGGTTACCTTTCAAAAATCATCAGCGCAGGGGGGAATTACAGACACCAAGAAAAGCAACCCAATAAGGATAAGATACTTCGGCCTGATTGAATTTGAACATAATGCATGGTTGATTGGAATGTTAAGATGATTTTCTCATCGTATTTTCAGAATTAATATGGCAATAATGCCATTGGCATCGATATACTTGGAAATCAACATATTAGTTTTATTTGATGTTAGTTCATTGTAGGAAGCCCTACTAACTTTATCATCTAAATTGTTATACTTTTATTCATGGAAGTAAACGAGTTGAGTTCTTCAGTCCAACTGATTACAATAAATGGAAATAAAAATATAGATTGAGTGTGGTCTCCGCATAGAGGTGGTTTCCATTATGCAGAGCTCTGCACTCTACATGGCATTTAACATGCTACGAAAACGAGAAAAATTGGGTGAACATATTGAATTCCTCACTTAATCACAGATCTCTCACTCAAGTTGAGAGATGAACAAACGGGGAACACAAAAAGAAAAAAAATGACACCAGAAACACAATCTAGAGGTTGCTCATATAAGAGACGTACAAACTGTATATACATTTTGAGGATAGGGAAAATCATTTCAAGGTTCCCCAATAATCCTAGCCCAATCTTTTGATGCAATTCCCCAAGGTAGCGTGGCACCATATATTAATATAACATATATACACTAATAACTTAAATTTAATATAATCTAAATATTTTATCACCATATTATAATAATTCGAATTAACATTGATTTTCACCTTTGTACTTTCTAGTATAAAATGGGCACCATTTAAAAAATAAAATGGAAACAGAAAAGCATACCTCGACCTCGACTTGTAACAACGTCAACACGACAAGAAAAATGGACTCGTGAGAAAAGTGGACCACAATCCATCTAGACAGAAATTGCAACTCATTCAAGCACGAAATTGAGCACACTAACTAGATCCAACTAGTGTTTCATCCCCAACATTCGTTTTACGCGACAAGATTTTGAGGGTTTCAAGCATTACCAATAGAGTTATGAGGATTTGGTAAAGCATGATGTTTTCTAAGAAATGGATCGAAATATATAGAATGCAAGCACAAAGACATGGGAAAAAAACGACGGACCCAACGTGTACAACATCATACTAGTAAGACTTGCAACCAATGTGAAAATTTTTCATTCTCCAATTCAAAGTTCAAACACTGCTAATGAGCCTATAATTCCATATCAACAATCACCTGAAATTCATCCCAACTTTAAATAAATGTCCCTGCAAAAATTATCTAGGTTGTCCAAACAAGCCCTAAGTTTGATATTGAGTCCCACCCTTTTGCGATGGTTTCGAACTCAAGACCCTAGAGCAGCAAGCTCCAAACCATCACCAACTAGGGGTGTTACTGTCCAATTGTTTCAGTTAATAAAAAAATGAAAAGCCCCCTCTTCTCCTCAAGGGGTTGTTCCATTATCCCAACTTGTTCAGTTTAATAAGCCATGTGCACCTTGAATAAGTGCCACCTACAATTCTAGTTTAAGCAATGTCATTATCAGTTTCATTGGCTAAATATCTCTACAAAGGAACCCTATAAATATATTATTATGTATCGAATTTAATTTTCCTAACAAATATCTAATTTCAAAATTCAAAGAATCAAAAAGAAAATCTACAACACTGGATGGCATAAACGTAGAGGCTAATTAGTAATCAATGGACTAAAAATTGTGCTCCTACAGGAAAGTATGGAATTGACAACATGAAAATTACTAATTGAGATTTGTAATCCGTTGGAAAAAATGTATTGAAAGAAGGGGCATGCATAGTACTATCCCCTCTAAATTATTTGCATATATTTTTTAGAGTCTCCACGAGCCGCAAGGATAATTCCAATTAGAACGAAGAAGTATAGTAGTCAATCCTCATAAACAAAAAATTTAGAAAATACACGCTGTACTTGTATTGTTTATATTATCCACCAGCCACAAGGATAATTCTAAATAGAATGAAGAAGTATAGCAGTCAATCTTCATAAACACAATGTTTAGAAAATGCACGTTAGTCTGGAGTCTATCCTAGGCAACACGACAATTACAAAATTCATTTCACCATAATGGAAAAATAACAATTTTAATTTTACATACATGGTCTATAGATCTGAATGCATAAATAGCACTTGTAATTTCTTTTATTATGAGTGGTGTGAATTCTCTAATATTCTTCATTTGGCATACAATGATACTAGCGCAGTATTCACAAAAACATCTAATTCAAAACCTGTTGCGATGATATCTTTATTAATCTTCCTTCCTACTTGGAGATATGATAGGCTACCACATGCTCTGATTACATAAATAAATACCAATTTGTCCAAGTTTATTCCTATGCGTTTCATTTGATAATACAATCTTAAAATCTAACCCAAGAGCTAATTTTAACATAACCTCTAACGCTCTTGTTCCATATCGGCGCATTGTTATGTTTTTGTTTGTGTATGTCCATTTGGGTGAATTGGTTTTTCTTTTCATATGTGCTTGAACATGTCCAAACTTGCAGATGCATATGATATACGAAATTTTGATTATGTACTCGAAGTAGGGACACACATGAAATAGACGATCGAAAACATAGTGAAATTTCCATCGTGTAGACAAGAGAGGGAAAAGGCTTCCTACCATAATGCCTACATTGTGGAAATTAGTTTGTCTGCTCAAATGACATGTTCATTTGTTGCAAAGTAGGAAGAAATATTTGATGCATTACATAAACCAAGAAGCATTCATTTTCTTCACTCTCACAACTCTACAAAGATCACTAGGAGCATCTCCTAAATTTCTAAACATGGTAAAATTAAAATTATTCCCTTCCTTACCTTGCTACTAGGTAAAGGCATCAATCGCCCTTCAATGAAGATAAGTATCTCTTGCCATGGTTATTTAACCTTCATTTAACAAAGCACAAAGCTCATACTTGGGTCAAAATTCAATCTGTTGCTTTTGTATTACAAATATTGATTGAAATATTTGTTAGTATGAATCTTAATCGCAAGCGTACGAAAAAGGCTCACTTTAGCCATGCATAACAAACATATGGCTTCCAATATCTTTAGATTTTCAATTATTAGACCAAGAAAAATGCTGCAAAAATCTAGATTTATGCATTAAAAGACATTAAGCAGTAATTAAAAGCAAGAGTTTCTCCATGCATCCAATAGACAAGACAAGATTGTTTTAAATATTTTTTGTATTTTTTGACACCTGGGAAGGGAACATAGAAATATGTTACCAGTCCCCTTCAATGAGATGGGTTCTTGTAAGTCCTTAGCACTTCAGATCTAAAATCCCCCTCTCTTAATGGTGGAGAAAACCTAGACAAAAAATAGAACTCAAAGGGAGCTCACAAGAAAAATGATAGCAAAATATGACAATGATGGTGGATCAAAGTCAAACCAACAGTATAGATCTAGAGTGATCTTTAGGCAACAAAAGGTAGTGAGTGAATGGAAAAACCCTTCCATTTATAACAAAATATTGAGTTAGTCTAGATATTGGTGCATAATTAAAATATTATTAACCAAATCAAGATCCAACTTTTATGGAATGTTTTATTATATTTGTTGGAGGGAAAAAGAATTTGATTTTTCAAATTCCTTTATTTATAAATAATAAATAAATAAATGATTTATATATTATTTTAAGGATGTGGTTCAGTAATAATCAAATAAATGATGATTTATTCAATTATTTATAAATGATTTAGTCAAATTTAACAAGGAATATTATTTGAATAAGGTTTAAATAATTATTCCTAGAAAATAATAAGATAAATAATGATTTATGTAATTAATTTTCCTATTTTTTGTTAAATATGATTAGGAATATTAATTAAACTGTTGTTTAACTAATTATTCCTTAAGAAAAATCAAACAAATGTAGATTTATTTAATATTTCCTCATGGGGTTTCCTATTTAGACCATAAGCAACTTAATAAATGTGGTTTAATAAGTTATTTTTCATAGTGAAAGCAATTTTACTTAGGGTAAAATTGGTCTTACATGGTCTACTTTGGTCCATCTAATAGTAACAGGTTAGATGACAAAAAAATGGTGTTATAGATTTCCCCCCAGTGTGCGAGCGTTAGGAGCTAATCGTATGACCGAAGTACGTTGTAAGAATGCAATCACTAGACATCGAATGGGAAGTCAAAGACAGAGAAATATAAGGTAGATCAAAGCACTAGAGGACTAGAACCTGAGGAGGCGACACTTATAGGTGCGAAAAGTTTCTTTTATGAGTGAGTACTTGTGCTATAGGTGGCGGGGGAGGCATACCTATGCTCGCCAAGACAAAGTATAAAGAATAATGTGTCCAGTAAACAAGGGACTGAACTATATAGTACATGTTGGCATAAATATGAGCTAGATAAAAACATGATAATGAATCCCACATACATACTGTGCCTGGGATAACAGCCAAGACTTATACAATAATATCTGAGTAAATGAGATCTATAAATACAACCAAAGTGCCCTTGTAAACAAGAAAGGGCTCTAAAAATCTGACTGATGCATGCGAACTAAAAGGCGCTGCAAGAGGTTGAGGCCGACATCATCAAATCTAGGGAGTTGCATCAAAGGTTGTGATGAAGAGGTCATCCGGGCATGTGGGGGGCTACCTGAAGGGCCACCCCCTCATGAGGTTTGAAACATCTCACATACACCTGGGAATTACTAGTACAATTTGCTGCATCAATGGACCATCAAGTATACAGATCTCGATCATGTTGTAAGGACTTGGAGACGAGAAAAAATCAAGTCCAAGGGCAATAAGGTGTCACTTTTCCTGATTCGAGGCACTGAACAAGAGTGGAAGCTAGAACCAAGGTACACCGCCCTCTAGACCTGTCTTCTAGAATGAATGATTTGATGTTGACAAAAGGAGGTCTGCCATAGGTGAGGCAATAAGGGATCCTCAACTAAGACAGGAGAGAAAATAGTAAAGCGACTGACCGACTGACACAAGGGGTGATGATGAAATGGTGGGTACTGAATAGCAGACGGATGAATTCCCTTATTAGAGCATAAAGGGCATGGATGACCAGACAACAACTGACACAACATCAAAAGGGATAGGGGATAAGAGGACTAAAGGCCATAATGTGTAACACGAGAGAGAAAATAGGCAATGAATGATGGAGGACTATAACGGGATACAAAGGGACTCAGGATAGACTCCATGGATGTGATGATGACTCAACTTGGATGTTCTAAACAAGGATCACTCGATGATGCTGCCACACAGAAAAGGTCCAATGGAGAGCATAAAGACATGAGTAAAATATGGTTACTCACGACAAAAATCAACACAAGCACGGACAAGTATAGAGGAAAAGTGGTGCCCAAAATGCAATTGTTGCAAGTGAATAAATTCGATTTGGAGGAGTGGTGAAGTGACCCTTCTTGGCCAAAATGTGTCATGGCAAAGTATCAAATCATAAAAAACTAACAAATACCCATTTGAGGGCTTGGTGAGAGCTTTCTAATGGTACAAACAGTTTTTGAAACAGAGCTATGTTTTGGCCACAGGAGGCAAAAGAAAAATCAGGGGTTTCTCTTTTAATAAGGCACTTTCCCTCCAAATTTACTCATTTGCAAGTGTAGCTGTGGTGAATGTAGAGAGGAGAGAAGGCCCTAAATCTTACGGTGTCGTAGCAGACCAACTTACCGTTGGAATCAAGATCCACCAGTTGCAGGTAAGAGGCCTAGCCCTACTCTTTAATTTTAGTGGATTAAAATTTCATTTTAGGTTCCCAGAGCTCAAGAACAGACCCCTTCTCCTCTTCACGGTTAGGTCGCACTTTTTGGGGCAAAAACTGCGACCTGGGTAGCAGGTTTTCGGCAGAAAACTGCGACCTGTTCCAGGATTGGGCCTGAAAAGTGCGACCTGATAGAGAGGTGTTTTTCTGTGTTATTTTTTGGCTGAGTGTTGGTTTTTTATGTTTGGATACAATATTTCCTTTCTGTACACTGACAAATATGATGGTTTTGTGTAGATATGGCAGAATTATGGATCAGCTAGAGAGAGAGAGACCTAGACACATTACGGTTGGAGATCCGATAGGATCATGGTGTCCGCAATGCATTGGCTAGGTTTGGGGTTCTAAAGTTTGTGGAGAACCCTTTGATGAGAGCTGGGGAGCCCTTACCAGCCTGGATTATCAGTTATTAGGATCCGGACCATGAGATATTTATAGTGTAGGGGCACTGGATCGAGTTGACGATCTAGGATATATATTTTCTGACTGGTCTCCCACCACTTGGGACGGTAGGGAATACTCAGCCAGTGTTACCATGAGGGTGGAACATCATGGATCTTGTAGAGCACCATTGTTTATTGACTCTCCAAGTCAAGCGGACATGGATACCCATCGAGCATCTAGAGAGGATAGAGACTCGTGCTATGGCCACAGCGGTGCTGCGGATCCTAGGCAACTAGGCACTCCAACACATCACTAGAGGGCAGATGATGCTTGTGGAGAGTGTGTTGAGTGGGACATACTATGGGTGGGCCCAGATGATGTTGTCGTCATTGAAATGACAATTATTGCTATGCAAGCAGAAATTGAACCATGATTGTGCATATGGTACAGTGTTGTGCTCACTCTTTTTGAGAAGATCCCGACACTTTGACCTCGTATACAGCTGCAAGATGGAGGCCTGAGGGAGTCCAGGATGCGCTGGTGGGCACGACTACTGTGCAGAGGAGGAGGTGGGGTGGTCGGACGGGTGTTCTGACCTGATTTTTTTTCTCACTGGGATCAGATGCCATTGTACATAGATGACTATTGCTATAGTGGGATGAGTTATCATGGGGACCCGGACTTGCCACTGTCGCCTGGTCGAGTATGGGGGCCCGATGGTAAGTTACAAGTTGCCAATATTTTATGTGCATTTTAAAGTTTCAGAATATTGTATATGGTACTCATACTTTCACTTTTGGTATGTAGATACAACACCAGCAAAACCAACCAGGTATATGGGATAGCCTGTAGTATTAGGAGCTGCAGGACCTAGTGGATTGAGAGCGCCAAAAAATGACGATGTAACGGCCCTCTTGGAGGACATCCAGCATATATGTAAGAGGCTTATGATCGGTGTTTCAGAGATCAGATGGCAAGACTGGGATGACGAGTACATAGAGCCATGTATTGGTCTACCCTCGGAGTGGCGAGGGGTCATGGAGCACATGGCAATTGTTGGACAGGGGATGCGTTATCTACGAGCTACAGGAGTAGAGCCATTGGCTTAGGATCCTTCAGATATTGATTAGGTGTAGGGGCAGATGGTGCCCCTAGTTTTGAGTTTTTGTAACATGCTATGGGCATGTCATATGTATCAAAGTTGACGGACTCTAAAACATGTTATGCGACACATATTATGGATATGCATCATTTTGATGATTATATGTTACTGTCTTGTTTTAAATGCATGTGCTAAATGCCAATCTGGAATATTTTTTGAAATGATATCTACATAGTGATTTTATGCTTTAGGTACATAACTGAATGTAATGATTTCAAATCCACGCATCAAAATCTTCACTCATAAATATCTTCTAAAAAGGATAGGATTATGCACATGATATACAACATTCAATTGCATGACAAGAAGCAGGGAATCTAAATGAACATGAAGGTGGAGGATTCGATGAGAAAGGGAATCAGCTAATAAACCTTGTACTACATCATATTCGACCTGATTATTGTTGGTAGTACCAATGCATACACTATTCGAGAGAACAAGCAAATCAAATGGGGTGAAAATGGCCCAACCTGCCGAGGCTAGATTCCGAGAGTAGTGACTTACACCATCGATAGAACCGATATAAGGTGTGGACGCGGGGTCCATCTGAAAGGTTCCAGAAGACAACAAATGGGAGGATGATGAACAATGCTGGCAACCTAAGCGCAAAGTAGAAATCGAACAAACACTTCGAGAGGGAGTGATTTGGGTAGGATGTCTACCACTCATACACCATCGGGAAGGCGATGTGTGGGAGCTACCTTGTGGGCAGCTTGTGCTTAGGCTGCGAAAGTTAGCATAGACATGGATGGTGCCATTCCACTTATGGGCGAGCAAGATGAATTCAGCGGTGGACAAGGCTTCCATGATGTCATCATCACAATAGAAGATGGGGTGACGGGAGGAAGGGAGGCAACATGACGTGGCGAAGCTACCTGACTCATCATCATGAGAAGAAAGGTTCACATGCGCATCATCATGGGGGATGATGGAAGAACAAGTAGATAAAGGATCCATTGATGTTGAGCCTAGGGTGATCGTTGAAGGGAGGTCAAGTGAAATAGATGGGGAAGTCTCAGAGGGAGCTTCCACCGTGGATCTCATGAATGATGATAGGTAGAGGATGGTGATCACAGGCTCCGTCATCTTGACATCAGGAGGGGGAATGTCAATGGGAGCGGGTAAATCCTCAAGCTGGCCCGAACCATACTACGCAAGGACATGAAAGGCGAATTGGTTCTGTTCAATCTGATACTCCCGAACTACCTCCAAAGAGGCGCGATAATGCGTAAGGCAGGGATAGTGGTGGGAATAATGGCCATGGAGATCACAAAAAGCATAAGGTTGGTTGGTGTGAATAGTCTTAGGGTTCTTGGCTGTAGTCGAGGAAGAAACAGAGGCTTCAGGGACCGTAGACTCAGGGAAGGCAACATGAACCATGGGCTTGATACGAGGCAACTAGAGACAATTATGCGTGGAATGACCGAAAACATCACAAAAAGCACAAGTTTTTGGAGGCTAGGGAGGAGCAGGGTCAGTCGGGGCAGCCTTGTCTTTTGATGCCTTCTTACGAGCTTTACCATTTTTACTTGAAGCTGTCACAACAGGAGAAGGTTCCTATTGATGGGGCTGAGGCACAGTAGCAGTGGGAGGCATGATAGGGACCGGTTGAACCTAGGTCAAAGTAAGATAAGGTTTGCTTTGACCAAGTAGGGTAGTGACTAGGGGATCAATTTACTAGACGGGAATCCCCAGGGTTAGGTTAGGAAGGGATAGGGTAGCCATGATAGGTACTGAGAACACTCTAGTAGGGGGAGATAGGAATGGTATTTGACCGAAGGGGTAATGGCCAGGCAGGATGGCTCCGAGATGGTTAAGGCCTGGAGGAACCGTTCCATGAGGGTAGAGAGGCTCATGGATACCAACTGTAGGAGAAGGGCCAGGAGGAGGCGGTCCAGAAGGCTAAATCGAAGGGCTATGAGTAGGTTGCAAAGGGTGGGGATGCTGACCAACCGAAGCAGGCCGATTGAGGGAAGCCCGAGATGATTGCTTCATGCAAACATTTGATGAGCTGGGATCAGAGACAGGAGAAGGAAGACCAGGGAATGAACCAAAAAAAGAGGAGTCTTTGTAGAGTCCAGGTGAGACATTGGTCAAGGGGTCGACGTTTTGCTTATTGGAAACCGAAGATATGATGGACTCATGAGAGGTCTGAGACTTTAGTTCGTAATATGTAAACTGGTCAATGGTGACTATGTTTCCATTATGGGAAAATGAAATCTTGCAGTGAACTGCAGTTGGTACAACAAACATCGCATAGGTGTAGCTATGACCCAATAGAATTTTTTAATATAAGGGGGCGTCAATGACTTCTATGTCAATGCAAACAATCTTGCCCACAAGATTAATAGGACAATTGCGGAACAGGCCAATGGGCTGGGAAGCATGGGCATCCCACGCTTGTAAGTGATAGTGGAAGGGGCCAAATCAGGTGTTCTGATTTGCTTCCAAACTGAAGTGGACATCACACAGGTCGATGCCCCCTCATCAATGACACAATGGGAAACGTAGGCATTCCGAATCTTCACTAGGATTTGGAAGGTGATGGAATCAGGAAGAGCAGGATGTTCCAACCAGTCAACATCGAAGATGATCAATCGATCATCTAAAGGATCTACAAGACCCTTGGTAGATAGTAGAGCTTTCCATTATGAAGGGCATGAGTGGAGGAGTTCCAACATTGAGATGGCAGTAGGAGATTGCGCCAAGTCATCTACTATACTATATGAATGGGCAACTTTTCCAGAAGTAGAATTTCGACATAATGGTCCCTTAGGGATCTTGGTATGAACCTCTGCCTTAGGCTAAGGGATCTGCAAAGGACCATTGGTTGTCGAAAGAGGCTTTGTAGGACTTGAAGAAGGAGTCTCAGGGGCAGATGTAGCTGGAGGCTTGTTGTACTGACAGGACCGGGTCTAAAGGTTGAGGTCAATGGTAGTGGGTTGGTCAGAGTTCATCACAAGAATATGGTAATCGGAGGTACCATATGGGGGAGGTTGAGTGGCCGCTTGACTTTCAAGTGGTTGGGTAGCCAAAAATCCTTGCTGAGGGAAAGGATTAGTAAACACATTTGGCTGACTAGGCACAGCATGGGGAGGGATAGAAGGGGAGGCTTGTTTTCCTCGCAATGCTGCTTGTGTCTCCCACATCTGCTGCATATGTGGTAAAAAAGGACAATCGTGAGTGTAATTACCATAAACACCACAACAAGAACAAGGCTTATTCGTGCAAACATGCTTGTCCTGCTTGGGTTGAGTGCCCTGTTGCTGGTTAGTAGCGTTAGGTGCGTGACCTTGGGGATTAGGTCCACTATTACTGGGGGCAGATTGATTTTGAGTGCCTTTCCTCTTCTTTTTGGAAGTAGGAGGATTAGTCGCATCCTGTTGTGCATACACCTTCCCTTGAAGGGGCGGTGACTGTTGTTGCGGGGTTGAGAAGGCAAGGGAGGTACAGGTGCTAATGCTTGACGAGCTGGAGCACCAGGTTGTGGATTTGGATGTAACACCTCTCATTTCACCATTTTTTTTCTAATTATATTAATGTATCTACTCATTACTATAATTCATCACAGCCTGATGCATTTATGTCACTCATAACTTTATTTACTTCACTATGTTTATTTTCTGATAAGAGCATATTCAACCTTCAGTTACAACTGTCAGCTAAGCCGAGTTTTCTTCCCCTTAATTTATATGGATCTGATATTCTAAACATACCTCATCTCTTTCCATGTTGGCAAAATATTTAAATTAATACCTTCTACTCCATATTTTTAATATGAATCTTTTTAACTACGTTATTTCCATATACATAATTGAATTAATTCAAACCCTCTTTGACTTAATCATTTCTCATTAATAACTCCTCCACACAAATGAGTATAATTCGATTCCTTCATTTTATCTCTTTACATGGCATATAAAATGGCTGTAAGTTTTGCAACTACACCTTAGAGTAACTTAAAACCTTTTATTAATGATATCCTTCTATACCGAGTTTTTATTCTATATTTACATGTGTTATACGTATTTTCGTTTCATGTTGAACCTATTGCCTTGTTCTTTGAGTCCCGGTCTTAACCTGTATATTCATACCAAGATGTATATAGGTATAAATTTCTCAAAAAAGGTTATACTACATAGATCTTCTCTTTTCCACATGTAAATTTGATTCTCATTTATCCTTTTGATACTAATGCCAAATTATTGAAAACATTATCATATCGTTCTCTAAATATGTGTTAACTCTCATCTAATTATTTAGTCTCATATATCCTTTAAGAAAATATACCTCCACCATACCTAAATTGTACGATATTTTGGATTATAAAAAGATACCCAACACTTCACTCACATGCTCATATATACCTTTTTACTCTCACACACACACACACACACACACACATATATAACTTGTTAAGGTATTATCATTATCCCCTACCTTTTTAACTCATGGTAATACCTTAACGTATCTCTCATTGGCATAGTTTATTACACCCCTATACATATAATGGGTCTGCTACCATTTTAATCTCATGGTACATTCAATTGAATTTTCAATTAAGGATTTAATTAATATTAATTAAACTTTATAATCTCAATGCAGTTATGAGCATTTGCCTTGTCAATGTGGATAAGTGACAACAATATTTGACGGGAGATTTTCTTTAAATCAGTGTAGCTCCGGCCATAAATGAACTTGTGAGAATTTAAGACTTATGTTCCTATTAAATATGGAAAATATATATCTCCTATTAATTACTTACATCCTTACATTATTCCTTGTTCCACCAATCTTCTAATTTTAATTCATAATATTTAAAAATTTGATTTAAAACTCATTACATCTTATCCATTTCACTTAATATGTACAAGTGTATACTCACCTACACCACCGAGTCATTTTTACTTAATTTTTACTATGACTTTCATCTTAGTTTAAAGTTACTACCATGATCTATTTATATATATTCGAGATGATTGTCAATCCACTTTAAATAAATTATAGCAATAATTATCTGATCGCATATTCTTCTCGGCATGCTAACCATGCAACTTAAGAACACCAATTAGACTCTCATGAAACTTTCAACCATAATTTATTAAATCTATGTACTCTCTCCCTCCTAGTTCTCACATGTACATGTTTTGGCTCTTACTTTAAAGCTTGTTGCTTATATGTTATATTCATCAACATATATTTTTATTCTAAACATGGCATATGTATGGTCTCCCTTCACCAAGAAATTTACATAAGGTACTATAGTTTCCTTCAACTCAATTTCCATTAGGATTCGTAGAAATACCCCGCTGGATTTGTCAATAAATCAGATTTGCATTACAGCATTTAATTGAAAAAATTAAACAGTACCAATTCTAATATCTGGGTCATTGAGTTACAGTACGTTAATTATTTTAGGGTTAGTTCAAGTTATGACCGCGTACATTTTGACATGGTCTCTGACGAAGTCCATTGAGATGCAGAAACCCTCCTCCATCCCTAGATCTGTGACAATTGGATGTTGCAGATGAAATCTGGGTTAGGGTTTTATGACCCATAAATAACTTCATTTTTTACCGAGGGTTTTGTATCTCAGTTCATTCATATTGAAATCATTTTCTTATGTGGAAAACCCTTCTGTCATTTCCTGATTAGGCTCTCGGTCATTTGTATGAGTAAGTTTTGAATGGTTAGATTCAGAATACCGCACTTCTATTCTGCCAATGATTTCTACAATCTTACGCAGACATTATCAACCACTTCACTCTAGGTATATCGTTTCTTGTTTTTTTTATTTGTCGTTGGGTTTTCACTATGAATATTTTCATTTTCTAAGATGTTGTTTGCTTTTTGTGATTATAATAAGTTTTATCTTAATTTATTTTTTCAGTGAAGCTCAGAAACATATTCTCCCAATCCATGAATGATTGTCCACTTAATACGCCCACTCCTTACGGAACCCACTTCTTGCTATGAGTGATTCTCGTTTCCTAGGTTTTTATTTAGCATTCTATGCCGCAACTGTTATATATATATATATATAAATTTTTTTTCGTTAGCTTTTTTCTATTAAAAATACATGCAGATTTAGGAGACAGAGGTAGCCATTGACCCTACCCTGACTCCATGATAAAACTTACTATTCTCTGTCAATTCACCATTCGGGTTTCATTACTCTCATTATCGTTTCTAATTTTATTTCTATGGTTAAACAAGTTTGCACAGATTTTACTCAATTATCATTTAATGTGTAGATACCCTGGCTTAATGAAGCAACTCCCAAGTCTTTCGGCCTTAATACTCGAACGTCATGGCAACCTGGGTACGTTACCATTCATGGTTTTTTTATTCGCTACTGATTATTACCCTTGTAGTTTCCTGAAGCTTTTCGACTTGTATCCTCACATACAATTATTGGAATAGCATTCTGGATTCTCGACCTCTGTTAAAAAAAAAATTTGTTTCATTTACTAGAATTTATAAAATACTTTCGGGTACCTAGGTAAAGTATCTCACGAAACTGTGGAATTCTCTTATGGACAATTCAGAGTTTCTTTCCCTAAATCTGAAGATATAATTTCCTACATTTAAAATCTACTTTCCATTACCCTTCATTATGTTTATAATAGGTTTTATTGTTTTATATATATATACTCGTGCACCTGTAGTAGGAGTCCTTACTTCTCCTTCTGTATTTGACTGATACCATAATCTGATTAATTCTACGATCCCAGTGACCATTCCTTTAACATGCCCCTTATTTCTTTAAGCACCACCTAACTGTATACAATATCTTTATTTTGAAGTTTCTTTGGAAGTAATGTGTATAGCTAGCTTTTATTTTGATTGTATATAGGTAGGTAAAATATGTTACCTGATATCGAGGTTTGGATTACATTTCGGTTTTCTCAATTTGAGTTTTAACTCATGATCCCCTTATGTCCAGGTTGGTCCAACAATATGTTTGGGTTATGTACTTAAACGTCATATTTTCTAGGATCATTACATTTTTATAGGAAAGGGTTAAAATAATTTCCTATGTAATTTGAACATTTAAATATGCAAGTATTTAGGGACATTACTGTAGGATAATTGTATATTCCTATTACTAAAATTGGACTCTTTTTTATGGCTGTGTGAACAGTTTTCTTAATCAAATTTCTTTTGTATCCTTATGATATAAGTGATAACTTAATCCTTATACCGTAATTAATACACGGAAAGGATTCTTCTATATTTATCAGTGTTTCAATGTAATGAATTTCAATACTGGAGTTTCATCATGGATCTTATGCTCAATTCCAATTGTCTCACTCTAGAGTATTTATGCTAGAATCATTTCATTAACAGAGTTACTTTATACTTAAATTCTCCAGTTTCCGTTTAGATATATACATGAATACAATATATTTATAATTGTGATTTTATACTAAATCATGTAGATGTTTTTTTGACCATATATTCCAGCATATATATATTTTTTTTCTGGCTGTATCTACATTTATCTTGAACTTCATGCTAAAACTACTTAGTATACAATGTACAGCTCATAAATTTTTAGTAAGATTATTAAATGTGAAGAGATATCAATTTACTGTGAGGTACCTCACCTCAGATATAGACCCATCACTGGGTTTTACACATTCTGAGAGTTGGCTCTCTGCAGAATATGTCTGTAAAACTATACAGAATTGAACTATTACTTCTATAGTAATTTATGTTAAATGTACAGAAGAGTAATATATAATTATAATTCACATAATTCCTATTTTCTCAACAGAAATTTAAACTCGAAATTTTCATCTTACCGTGGCTACTTTATCATCATTCCAGTAGTTCATCACAATATTAAAAATTTAATCAAAGACGATCCTGAATTAAATGTGTGTACCACTTGGATTTGACTAGTTGCCTCCCAACCTTAGAGCTCTTTCTCCATAGCTCACCCACGAGTAGATATATTTTCCTCCAAGAATAGACAACCTCTTGTCTATCCTAAGTCTTCTTTTATAAGCATGCTTTCTCCCATCCCGATTCCCTTAACTGCGTCCAGTTAATTCAGGATGATGTATTCTTGTTTTCCTAGGCTTTCTCTTTGTTTCTTCCACAAAAGTATTTTTGAAGCTAGTTTTTTTTCTTTTCTAGCTTTATTCCTCCTCATCTCAGTAATTTCCTCTTTACTGAGGTACTTTTTATATTTTTATCTCCAATCTAATTTTAGTATTTACTTTAGTCCTTCCAAGGATTTTTGGAAGTCTAGGAAAGTCATACAACCTTATCCATCCTCATGGATTTGGTTTCCAGGTCTCTAATCATAATCTAGTCATTGCACATTAATTTATATTTTATTTTATTAAATTAATTTAATAATTTATATCCACCATCAATATTTTCTTTGGGGTCCACTTTGACCCTTAACTGCCTATTTAAAAAGTAGCAATTTAAGGACATTACAACAGATAATAAGGAGGTTGAGTAACATTGTGGTAAACAAGTTGGGAAAAAGGAGGAGGCATGCTGTATCCTAGATACATGCTACCAGGAGGGGGAAAAATGTTGGAGGTGTTGACCCCTCCCTGAGGGAAACCATAGCCCATGGGAGGTTGAGTGTATGGATGAGAAAGAGCTCCAACGAAACCGTCGGCGGAATGAGATGCCCCCGGTGCGTTGACACCACTGGGTCTAGGAAGATTACGTAGGACGATATAAACATAACTCGACTGAGCATAGATCAGGTCATATTTTAATGCGATCTGGAGAGTGGCTTCTTTGTTTTGAGGGAAATGTGATGCGAAATATTTGCCGATAGCAGGAAAAAGGGATCTAAATAACAAATCCATGTAGGGACAATATTCGAAGGTAGGGGCTTGACATAGGCTCTTTGTTCTTCGACATTCCTAGACATGATCGGATAGGAAGGTCGTAGACAATTAACGGAAAGAAGTCTAAATTTCGGTACCAGTGTCATAATGGAGGGGAAGCTGTAAATAAGACAGAAAAGCTCGAGTAAGAGTCGCAAAGGTGGTATGAGAGGATGAGGCCTGATCAACATACCACTTAGAAGCTTCACCATTAAGCATATGTTGGAACAACCAAAGATGGATAGAGTCATCGATAATGGATTTAGATGAACACTACATGTGGAAAGATCGAACATGGTTTGTAGGATCTTCTCCAGCAAGACCTTCAAACTTGGGGATGTTGGAAGGGAGCTTGGTTTGCATAGTAGGCAAAGCAATGTCATGGCGTATAGGGTCGTTGATCAACTGGTTAAAATTGGGAAGACTAAGGCCTGTCATATAGGGGAGCAAGGGAGCAGCCGAGGTATTTCCTATTGCAGTCCCACTAGTACTATTCCCAACACTAGTGCCAGGGCTACCACTAGTGTTAGGTCGTAAACCAGACATGGTGAAGGTGACAGGAGGAGAACCGGGGGTAGAACCAGAAGGGGAACCCAATGAACCAAAATATGAGTCAGAATCCGGACTTGGTGGAGGACTAACTCGAATCCTACACAGAGGAGTAAGTCTTCCTACCGGAAACTGAGGATGAAGGCCAAGAAGTCTCTAGCATAAATTCCTTGGGGGCGCAATTATGAATGCACAAACATGAGACAAAGGGAAGAGAGACCAACAAGGGCAAAGAGGTGCCTTGTCAACTGATTACAATTTGGAAACAAGGGCAGAGAGGTGCATGATCAATTGATTACAATGTTAAATTCTTTGCCTGGCAGTGTTAACCAGGCTCTTCTTCACATAGGGTGTGTGTGTTAAGTGTGTAAATTTTAATTTTTAAACCCAGACATTTGTAGAGAAAAATAAAAAGTGTGTTGTATAACTGTAAATAAACCTGCAGATAATAGTATTTAAAACTGAAATAATAGAAAATAAACAGCTAATTATGCATTAGTCTAAACACAAGGAGGAGGGCCTATAAGACTAGTCTGTAGGTGGGAAAAAATCTAGTCAAAACACACCAAAATAGCCAATATATCTAAAGTTAGGAGGGAAAATGATCTACAAGTCAGATCTGCTGGAAATAGGTGCAGAAAAACAACAAAAAAACAGAGGAAATATTGTTGCAAATAAGGTGGCAAAAGGTTATAACATGGATGGAAGCGGAGGGGACCCTAGAGGAAAACAAAAAAAAAAACTAAAAGGAGGTGTTTTGGATGGATAAATAACCAATCTGAAGTGGATCTGAAGGTAAGGGATCAAATCTTAAACATGGTTGAACACACTGAAATTTTAGATGACTTGCAGTAGCTAAAATTCTTCCAAGAAAGGTGGAGGGTACTGAAGCCCTAGGGGGATAGGTTCCCACTTTTATGAGTGAAATAAAGCAATTACAGGTCCAAAATGGTCAGAGATAGAGGTCATACAACCCTAAACAGAGGCCCAGAAAAACCCAGAAAAATCTTAGAAAAATTCCCGTAAAAAGTTCACGTCGCAGTTTCTGACCTGTTTTCTGTAGAGGTCATAGGTTTTGGAATTTTTTCTATGCGCTAGTGCTCCAGGTCATATATTTTGGCCCAAAAAGTGTGACCTACACTTTTGGCACTGTCAGGAGTAGGTTTTAGAAAAACTTGTCGTCATAGTTGTGGTTGATGCCTGTCACATGCACAATAGGTCCAAAAACACACGAAAGTTAGAATTTTCAATGTTTTAGGGTTTTATAGGTTAAAAAAAACATCAAGAAAATAAAAACAAGGAGATGAAGAGAAATTCCAGGGTTTGATGTAGCTGGATATGCAAGGATCTGAAAAACGATAGAGGTCGTAATCGTAAACCCTTGTGGAGTCGCCAGTTATTAGTATGAATCTTAATCGCAAGCATATGAAAAAGGCTCACTTTAGTCATGCATAACAAACAACCCTAAAAAAAAATATGGCTACCAATATCTTTATATCTGAAATTAGTTGACCAAGATAAATGATTCCAAAATATGGATCTATGGATTAAAAAACATTAAGTAGTAAATAAAAGCAAGAGTTGCTCCATGCATCCAATATACAAGATAAGATTGTTTTAAAGAATTTTGTATCTTTTGACACCTAGGAAGGGAACATAGAAAGATGTTACCAGTCCCCCTCAATGGGATTGGTTCTTCTAAGTTCTCAACACTTTAGATCTAAAATCCTTCTCTCTTGATGGTGTAGAAAACCTAGACAAAAAAAGGAACTCAAAGGGAACTCACAAAAAAAATGGTAGCAAAATATGACAATGATAGTGGATCAAAGTCAGACCAAAAGTATAGATACAGAGTGATCTTTAGGCAAAAAAAGGTAGTGAACGAATGGAAAAACCCTTCTATTTATATCAAAATATTGAGATAGTCTAGATATTGGTGCATAATTAAAATATTATTAACCAAATCAAGATCCAACTTTTATGGAATATTTTATTATATTTGTTGGAGGGAAAAAGAATTTGACTTTGGTAAAATCCATTTATTTATAAATAATAAATAAATAAATGATTTATTTATTATTTTAGGGATGTGGTTGAGTAATAATAAAATAAATCATGATTTATTCAATTATTTATAAATGATTTAGTCAAATTTAACAAGAAATATTATTTAAATAAGGTTTAAATAATTATTCCTAGAAAATAACAAGATAAATAATGATTTATATAATTAATTTCCATGTTTTGGGTTAAATATGGCCAAAAATATTAATTAAATTGTTGTTTAACTAATTATTCCTTGAGGAAAATAAAAACAAAATGTAGATTTATTTGACATTTTCTCATGGGGTTTCTTGTTTAGACTATAAACAACTTAATAAATGTGGTTTAATAAATTATTTTCCATAGTGAAAGCAATTTTACTTAACGTAAAATTGGTCTTACATGGTGTACTTTGGTACATCTAATAGTAATAGGTTAGATGACCAAAAACATGGTGTGACAATCTTGAAAGGAGGAAAGGAGAGGAAAGCAAAGATGGTAGGCTCTGATGATGCTAGTGAAAGATAGTTCTCTTCTTCCCAAAAATTATTTTTCTCCTACTTAAGGAAATCGATGTCCTCACTAAGGAAATTGACTGTTGTTATGGGTATGAGAGAGCAGGGTTTTCTATAACATGCGTTTAATAACAAAAGGGTATAGCCTAGTTTTCAAGCACAATCTGACATTGTGATAACATTTATATTTTCATTGGTTATGGTTGATGTTGTTTAGCATTATTAATTTTTTAATACAGAGGAAGCTCATTGTGCAGAGCTCCACATTCCCATACAACGAATGAAATTACGTCCAAAAATTAAATAGATGTGATAAAAATGATATGGGTAATTATTATTAATTTTTTAATGGAGAGGAAATATATTATATGATATAGGTTAGTAATTTCGAGGAAGTTAATTGTGTGAGAGTACAGAGCTCCCTACAATGAACTTAGCTCATTGTGTGGAGCTCTGCACTCCCACACAATGAGCTTCCTCCAAATTACAAATAGAGTGTGGAGTGCGGACTCCACATAGAGTTGGTTTCCATTATGTAAATGTCCACACTTTGAATGTCATTTCATATATTATATATCATCATATTAATATGAGGGTAGTGAAGTGGAAATAATTGGGCGAGTGTACTGAATTCCTCACTTAATCATAGATCTCTGACTTGAGTCAAGAGATGAGAAAAATAAATAATAATAACTCAATCTGTTATAATTCAAAATTTCAATATTAATTTACAATTAAATTATAATAATAAATTTGAAAGATGATACAATGGTAGTAGCTTGTTGGGCCCTTGACTCTCCACCAGCCGCAAGGTAAATTCTAACGATATAAGATAAGTATAGTAGTCAATTTGAATCGATTCTAGCAAAAAAAACATTTAGAAATCACACTTTAGTTCAGATTATATCTTGGGAAACACAAATATTACAGAATTCACTTTATTATAATGAAAAAATTGTTATAAAATTATATATTACAGAGAAATGGAACAAATAAAATATGCGGAAAACACAAACATAAAAAACACATAGAACTAGAGAGATACAGATATACGTGGTTCACCCATTTTGGGCTACGTCCACCCAGAACAACCATTCCTTCCTTTCTATTATCCAACAAAATGAAGAGACACAACCTACAGTAGATCCATTGTAATATCCTATGTTCTCTCTCATAGTCTCCCTATCAGTTTCTCGCTCTGGGAATACACATACAATACACAGCTACAATACAATACCCTCATACAAAGCTAGGGGTTGCCTTCTAGGGAAAAAACCCTAAACTAAACATAACTTCTACCATTAGATCATCTGCCTAATGAATGGCCTAGATTGACTAGATAATGCTATACTTTTACAAGGCAATTTTACATATGTTTTTAGTTTCGGGGGCACTGCCCCCGAAACCCCCCTACCGAGGGGGGCTCCATCGTAGCCGCCCCCCTCGTGGACCCCCCAGGAAGCGTTTAATTATGGGCGGCTACAATAGAGCCCCCCCCAACACAAAATAAACAAGATAATCAGGCTCCACACCCAACACAAATAACAATTTTACTTTTACACACATGGTCTGTAAATATAAATGTACAAATAAAAATTTATCTTTTCTTTTTATTTGAGTGCAGAACTTTTTAAGAAAAAACACATTATATAAAATAGAAATCCAACATTTTCTTTACTCTCACAACTCTAAAAAATGGTCGTGAGCATCTCCTAAAAGAAACTAAAAGCCAAAATTTGTTTCTCTTTCTGGATACTGCAGTTTGTACCTTAATACACAAAACCACAGCAGTTTCTGATTGTAACTTCATGATGTAAATTCTCACTCAAAATTTACTTGGGGGGGAAGTAATCTAATGGATTGTGATTCTATAGGAATTTGATTTGGAATTCATTAAATCCAAATCTAAGAAATCACTTGTTTTCATTGAACTGATATGTGCTTTCCCTACACTAAGAGATAAATTGTGGTAGAGGACACCATTCCATATGAATCTCTCTTTATTATTTATTCTCTAGATCCATGGATGGAGACATTCTCATTTATCTCCATACTCAGATTTTAAGGTTGGAATTATATCGTACTAAACTCATCAAATTTTGAACCAGTCCCCACAATATACCATTGATGGTGATACTCTTTACCATCGTGGTGCCGATTCATCTTTTCATCAATGTTTAACAAATGAAGAAGCCAAAAGAGTTTTGAATGACTACCATTCTAGAGAATGTGGTGGTCTTATGTAAGGGTATTCCACTGCCCAAAAGATATTGTGTTGGATATTTTTGGCATTCTTTTTTCAAATATTGCATCCTTGTAGTTAAAAAATGTCATGTTTGCCAAATATATAATCAGAAAATATGTGCACCTCCTGCTCCTCTCCATTCAGTAGTGACAGTCAGTCCCTTTGAAAAATGGGGCATTGGTTCCATGGCATGTAACCCTCACTTGATGAGAGGGCATAGGTATATTATCCTTGCAGTGGATTATTTTACAAAATGAGCTGAGGGAATAACTACATATAAAAACAATGATGAAACTTCTACCTTATTCATATTCAACCACATAATTGCTAGATTTAGTGTCTCACATGCCATTATCACTAACCATGGCACCCTATTTAGAAACAATTTGATGTCAAAGTTAACATTCATGTTGGGCTTAAACCATGATAGCTCAAACCCCTATTATCCACAAGCCAATGACCAAGTAGAAGTCGTGAACAAATTCTTGACTACTGTAATTGAACAGATGATAGGAATTCATAAAATGAATTTGCATATTATGTTTTTCTTAACATTATGGGAATACCATACCTCAGCCAAAAAAACAACCAGATTTACACCCTTTCAACTTGTATATGGTTTGGAAGTTGTGTTACCTATGGAGCGTGAAATTCCATCACTTAAACTAGCTATTGAATTACTCCCTAATACTATATATGAAGAACATTTTTTATATGTAGCATGTATATATGAGATTCGTTTAGATGCCAATTTGGGTAACGAGGCTCATAAGAAACGTATTAAATTAAAGTTTGACAAAAGCATTGATCATTTTTTCTTTTTGGAAGGTGACTTGGTATTGCTATATGATCAAGAACACAACAATCTATGAGCCAAAAAATTCAAACCTATGTGGCATGGTCCTTACCATGTAAAACATGCACATGCAAAATATTCCTATGATCTAGTAGATTATGATGGGATTCCTTTATCCGAGACCAGAAATGGTATTTATTTGAAAAGGGACTACGCTTAGGTTTATGCATGGGTACCTTTCTACATAATTTTACTTTAATTTTTTTTGTGTTGAATTTTCTTTTTCTCAAATGGTTTTTATCTATGTTATGTATCTTTTGTTGCATATGGTTTGCAAATTTCAATGTACTCTTTACCTTATATTAGTTGTGTTGATGGTGCTAGTTGGAGTACTCAATATTTCATTTATTGCTTGGGATTTTTTCATGCCTAATCATGAGTTAGTGAGTATAGTGCATTAATCAAACCGTTATCTGATGCCATCAATTTTGGTATTCATAGGTTGGTTGTTAGACTTGAATCTCAACTCATAGTTCTACAACTATGTAGGGTTCTTTTCCATTAGAATTCCTTCAATATTGAGAAAGTTTTTAAAATTTTATCTCTTTGAAATATTTTTCTTTTACATTGAATATGAACACATTCGAAGACATATAAATACATTAAAAAAATCATTAGCTAACTATGTATTCGATTGACATTTGCGTAAATTGTAAAAAAAAAAAAAACATAGCATGCATCATTGTACAAAGGTAAATAACTGAGATAAAAATAGATAGATATCTATAGATATGTTTCAAAAAGTGTTTATACATCAAAATTTGTTCAAGGCACATGAGTCTCTTAAGCCTTTATTATTCCAGTAACATCAAAACATCAAAAACCAACCTAAATTCTTAAAACCTAGGCACAAATCTCATGGTAAAAGACTAAAACTCTGACAACATGCCTAAGTAATTGGCCTAGTTGTGCATGGACACCCACTATATGCCTCTAGTAGCGAAGAAATACATCATCAACCCCATAGTTTTGAATACCATAGTTAAGTCCCTTCAGGTTCCCTCCAACTCTGCAAGTGTGTCAGTGGCATCTAACTTATGTTCTCTAATACCTACATGTTGTTAGCCCCACATTTGAATAGGGGGCATATGATTTGGTCTCATTGGTCCAATACTTGCATGATAATCAAATTTCCATATTGATACACTAAAAAATATCAAATAAAAATATTTAAATAAAAAAATAGATGTTTCTACAAAACTCATCCAAATGTAGGCCTAGTGGAAGGAATAGATATGGATCTCCTGAAAAGTCAGTATCAAAATCAGGATAGTCTTCAATCATGATGATATCCTGAAGAATACATCTAAATAAATAGAGAGTGAATGACATCATTGGTGGGCACTATTTCATGTCATTAGTTCAACCCACCTCCTCATACATGGATCAGTTGGCTCAAGAGCATCCACATATGTCCTATGAGACTCGAACAATGGTACCCTTTATAGGAAGAAATATACCAATATAGAGCCATATCCAAATAGCTTCAGCTGACTATATTTTTAGCTATTCATTTGTTCTTTCATGTTTATTATCAGCCCCACATACTAGTTAAACATTTTGGGCTCCATGCACTCAATAGTGTATTCCATCTGCGACTTTATTACTACATGAGTATTTATGCTTCTGACCACTTGAGTAATGGTAAATAGGATGGTTTTCAAGGGAAGGTCATGTACATCCTTGATCTCAATATTTCCACTACTTGTCTTATGAGATCCTTAGAAAAAAAATTCAAAAATATAATAGTTGGTGGATTCACCTCTGCCATGATGAATAGATAAAAAAACCATCACTCCATTCCTTGATAATAGAGTATGAAAATAAATATCCTTTATTTCGATTGTAAGGGAATGTGAACCAATTTGAAAGTGTTGCTCATTGTCATTCCATGCCCTTACTAAGAAATCCAAGAGCTCTGGTTGAGCTCTCATGTCGAGACTTAAGAATATTTTTTCCAAACCACATCATAAAAGTGGCAACATATTGTTTTGGTCATTTTTCTTTATAAATATTCAGTTTCATGTTACATTTTCCTCTATTTCACCACAATGATGGCT
Organism: Pinus albicaulis; assembly: GCA_034641835.2. Taxonomy (NCBI): domain Eukaryota; kingdom Viridiplantae; phylum Streptophyta; class Pinopsida; order Pinales; family Pinaceae; genus Pinus; species Pinus albicaulis. The sequence goes on along the minus strand of CM076574.1, from coordinate 450,977,200 downwards.
TAGAACCTTGTTAAAAGAAAAAAGGAAAATATTAGGTCACAAGCATTTCAAAATTTTGAAGATATTTCATGAGAAAATTAAAAACAATTATGTGTTTTCTTCCCATCATGTATTTTCTCTTTGGATCCATGACCATAATGGGTCCAAAGAGAAAACTTGCAACAAATTTTTTTGTTCAACCTACATTGCTTGATGAGCTCCAATATGGAAAATTAACTCTCAGAAATGAAAAATTTAACCATAAAAATGAAGAGGAAATAAAGAATTCTTACTTGGAAGATACGGTGCCTAAAACCATCCACCAGATTCTTCGCAATATTCTCAAGAATATTGTGGGTAGAAAGTGATTTTTCCAGTTTTTTAATAGTAAAAATAAAATGATCTTTTGGCCTTTATAGAAAATCAAGTTATTTTTAATTATTATTGTTATGAAAATTTTCCTAATTAATAAAAATTAAACCCTTTTTATCCATTTTTCGAGCTAATATGGTTATTTTTGGGATTTACTATGTAGATAATAGGTCGAAATATTGAAACAAATGTAATGGCATGAGTATCCTTTTATCACTATTTTGGTCTTGTTAAAATTGTATGAAAAAGAACCCCCTGGAATTATCTTTAATCCCTTGTCCGACTCTCAAAATATGAAAAGATATTTGAGCAAGCTTGTTTCATTCACATTCATAAAAGTATTCAGAGGAACAATTAGCTAATATATGTTTACCCCTTTTCTGAAGAGAGTAAATTATTCACGAAAAATTCCCTACTTTAATCACCATGACTAAAAGAGTTCTCTCTTGTATCATTTTATACTTTTTCGATGTCGAGAGACTAAATTTACAAAAAAGTACCTTATGGAGTTTCCTTTTTATTTCTTTTTGAAAGTCTCTAAATATGAAAAATAATTCAAGTTTCCCCTTCATTAGACCCATAAAACGTGACAATGTAGGACTCGTCGATCATGATGATATCGAACCACTCCTTCCTAAGTTTCGCCAAAAATACTTTGAAGGAATCATCCGAAGGATGAGCTTATATGACAAGAATATGTTATCCACCTCAAGATTGTGTAAAAATAAAGAGGTAATTTCTAGTAATGGTGGGGGGAAATGGGAAAGTGCCATTTATTTTTTGTATTTGAAAAATAAGCATGCCAGTCTTGAACATGACACTTTGTCACTTTTTCTTGTCAGTGTTGGGAAATCTGTTTTCCTTTCATTTTATCACACCTCACTGAAATTATCCATATTGGTATCTCATCCTAGTTTGAGTCAAATACTTCCAAATCAAATTTCGTGTCACCAATATGTTCTAGAGAAGTCCAACTTTAGTTAAAATACTTTAGAATATTTAAAACCTTTTATCGTGCCATCCATCCCTGAGTTAGTAATGAATCACTCCTAATTTTTTCTTCAAAACTTGACACATGTTTCATTTTATTGGCCATCGTCCAATGGGTCACTTCCTATTGTATGTAGCACATTATCTCGGAAGTTGATTTAGAAACCTCATATCAGTACCTTGGAGTCTACATGCCTTAATGGTAGGTTTCCTTACTTTCAACAATAGGTTATCTTCATTGACATTCAAAAATATTATTACATAGGTGTTCAAATTTAAATTATTTATTCACACCTCATAGGTCGAACTAGAGTACCTTGAAATCAATTTTCATTATTGGTGGTTTTTTTTCATGAATTAATGGTCCTTATTAATGGATGGTAATCATATAGTTTCTACCATGTTGGAATTCAAGACATTTATTCATATGGTTAGATTCATAATATGGATGAATAGAGATGAAGACCCTTGATATTATATGATATATCCAAGTTGCATGGATTTTTGACTATTAAATATTGTACCATGGATCCAAAATGTATATTTGGTGGCCATGACTTCACTTTGATATGGATTTTTTCATATTTCCATAATTTACTTTTGAGATACTTGTACTTTGAATATGGGAATCCCTACCTTAGTGATGATCACAAGACAATATTGTATTGTAATTCCTTGATTGTGACTTGAAGGTATCCAATCAGTTATTCCTTGATTCTTACATTTGCATGATAAAGTACTTCAACCATCACTCCCTTCCCAAATTTGAACTTTACGGGGGAACTATATTACACATCAATTCATCACATGTATGCAAATTATTCCAAACACTAATATTTCATTATCTAATGAACTATTGTCATGAATCCCCTTAAAACATGGAAGAAATAACTATCCATGAAGTATAATAATTCTTTATTAAATACCTAAAAACCCTAATTTTGGAGGTCATCATTGTTCTTCAGCTCAAAACCTACGATGTCTCTTGTTTCAGAGTAAACAAAAAATGATGTGACTATATTTTTCCTGTGTTAAAGGTGTGACAGAAGTCTTACAGAGGTTAAAAAATAAAAAGTAAAATAAACTTCTTATTCTACAAGCCTCGAGATTGGCATCTATTCCAAAGAGATGGAGAATGGGTTTGAGCTCCTTCTATCATGGACCACTTTCCTACCATAGTGGATCCATCCCATTCATTATTGATATCCCTCCTTCCTTCATGGATCTCTCAACTTCCAATCTTTCGCTATAAGTAAAATCCACTCAACAAGAATGAGGTTTTCATTTTAGAATTCTTAACGATACTTACATGTTGTTGAAGTATCCCTTGGATACGTTTTGATTGCAAGGGTTTGTATTGAGGATCATTGGAAGGAGTATTTCAACATCAAGGCTTGGTTTTAACTCTACTTTTCTTTGTTATTAATACAAATATATGCTTTTTCTCATATAAATTTGTCATGATGGTTATTGCAAGATTCCTTGATCACTTACATAGTTTATTATTATATCATTGGTGTATTATGTGCTTTGATCATTTTTTTTCTTTCTGTTTCTATAGGTCTCTTCTTCGAGCATTGAGTATGAGACTAAAGCTACAAAGGAAAACAACAAGGATCATCATCAAGCGTTTCAAAAAAGGTATGAGCTATGCGTCCAATTTACATATATGATTTAATGACAAATTATGGAATGTTTCATACGTTTGTCTGTTTTATTCTAGACTTGGTTTTTGAGCCTAGAGAGATTTTTCCTATCAACGGGATAATAGTTTTCCACCAAGAAACCCCCATCTTTATTTCCCTAGAAAAAATAAATGGAGCACCTTCGTTTACCTCTAGGTTCAAACCTCTAGGCCCAGTGAGACTACATGTATACACATGGAACATTTGAAACATAATCAAATTACTTATTATGTTAGCCCCCATGACACCATGTTGAAGAAATATTTAATCGGAGAGACATAAAATTTACCCAGAGAAAAATTAATAAACTCAGCAACAATAAAGCATACATAATGCACAAAATATTTAACTGTGAAAAACACCAACTCCGGGGAAAACCCATCCAATGAAATTTCATTAACCATTTGCTAAAACCATGGCCAATCCGGCCATGTGAGCCTTCACCATTCACCTTCAGGCCTCTATTACAATGAATTCTTCCCAACCTTTCATAGGCTTCATTACATGAAATACCATGAGCTGAAAAACCATGGGTGCATAATACCATGTGCCCCAAAACTACCCGATTTTTTAACCTGGTCAAAATTAACTCTAACCCTGAGTCAATTTACCTAACATTCTCCCCTTGAACTTGACTTGGGGTTCCTTGAATAAATCTAGCCAACCATGCCAAGTGGTTTAACCAAACCCTGCTCACTCTGGCCATTACCCACTCAATGTTATCCTAGGGTATATGTTAACTTGACATCTGCACTATCACCTAGGTATAACCCAGACTTCACCAGTGATTACCCAGGGGTACACATTCCATACCGATTCTTACAACAATATTTCTGTTTACATGTAATAAAATTTGACTCCATTACAATAAATTTTTTTTTTTCATTGTTTCTTTTCTAGCGCATCCTCTCTACTTGACAAACTATGTGCCCAATGCTCTCCTCAACCATGTACCACCACACTATGATAATTTTTTAATTGACGGATTCCATCAAATACTTTGCGTGCAACCAATGCCCATGGTTTATCTCAATATTCATGTGTAGACTCATTTGTAGCCCTTTAATCTTGTCTTATGTTGCACCACACACTGAGGTCCATGATCTTGATTACCACAACATTCACATCCTACCAATTGTCATGATTCTTCAATACATACCTTGGAAACCACCAGAACCACCACATAGATACACAAATCCCCATAGCTATTCTCTATGTGATCCATTCTGTACGTTGTTACAAATAATTTGTTTCACGTAATGCGCACCATCCATCGGATCTAGCCTCATTCATGTCACAACATTCCATAACCCATCTACACACCGAGATCCACTATCTTCATCTAGGCATACTAATTTATTGATTCATGGCATACCCTAGAGTCATTAGAATATCCCGTGAACTATGCAAAGTCTTGTGGCTTCCAGCTTGGCGTTATCATTTTAACTTATCCCTTGCATCCACCACCACAAAACATATTTGAGAGACAACTTCACCTTAATTTCAAGGAGTACATCCTCCTCCTCTTCTCCAATCATGACTTTAAAATCCTCGATATTAACAATGGGTGAAACCTCAACTCTAATTCCCTCTTCATGTAGGCATGTTTTCAGATCTTAGCTAACCAGATCAACGATTTTGTGCTTTGCAATTCCTCTTAGAAGTATCTACTTTTGATGACAGTGTTGATGTTAAGCCTCTCGTCATTGTGACCGATCTGGGAACGGTGACACAACCCTAGATCTTACACATGCTCCTTATTGTTCTTCCATGCTTAGATCATTCTCCAAGGTTGATTTGTTATTCAGTTCAAATAATGAATTCCCTCTCGCACGAAATTTGTGCCCTTCACGCATCCAAACTCCACATGCCAATACATTCATTGAAGGTCATTTGTGGCCCCATCCACACAAAAATCATTCTCAATCAAGTGAAATCTCCACTAGAGATAACCAAATCAATTTTTTTCCCATCAAATCCTATTTGAAGCTACTCCCCACAGTCAGTAACCTACTTCGATTCAGCCCCCTGTGGAGCCATGTGATGTTTTCCGCTTCACCAAAACCTTTTCCTGGAAACCCTTGCAGCACTCCCAGATTGACCTTCCTCCAACAAAAAATTTTTTATTCCTCTACGGATCCTCCATGTTATGCATGTGATCCTTTTGGAAATGATATGAATATAAGCCTAATAGATATTCCGTTCACCATCGCCTCCTTGGACTTTGAATATGGTGCATGTATCTTCCAAGTGGGTCTATGTGATACCACACTGTATCGACACTCCCCTCCCAGATTTCTTGATAGCTTGCTTGGTACTTGCAGCCTTCATGACTAGGGCTTCGATGTAACCCTCGTCAACAACCACCTTCAACCATAGTTTTGCGCCTGTATTCAGCCTCACTTTTTGATCTACATGATTTTACTCATCCACGTTCATCAAGCCATAATGCCTTGGAAAAAGAAGCATCCCTCTGAAGCCAATCTGGATTTGATACCAAATGAAGAAATATTTAACTGAAGAGACATAAAATTCACTAAGAGAAAAATTAATAAAGTCAACAACAATAAAACATACACAATTCACAAAATATTTAACCAGGGAAAACCTCAATTCCATAGAAAACCCATCCAATGAAATTTCATCAACCATTAGGCAAACCCATGGCCAATCCATCCAAGTGAGCCTTCACCGGTCACCTCCAGGCCTCTATTACAATGAATTTCTCCCAACCTTTTATAGGCTGCATTACATGAAATACCATGAGCCAAAAAACCATGTGTGCACAATACCATGCGCCCCAAAACTACCCTATTGTTTAACCTGGTCAACCTTGACTTGCACCTCGAGTCAATTTACCTGACACATGTGCTACATGTTAGAAAATTATATATTAAAGAGCAATGCAACACATAAAATATGTTTGCGGAAACACATAAAACCAAAGAGACACAGATATACGTGGTTCACCTAGTTTGGGCTACGTCCACCCCAAACATCTAGTGATTCCTTTCTATTATCCAGAAAAATGAGGAGACACAACCTACAATATATCCACTATAATATCCTCTATTCTCTCTCATAGTCTCCCTATTTGTTTCTCACTCTGAGAATACACATACAATACGCAGTCGCAATACAATACCCTCATACAAGTGACAGGTTGCCTTCTAGGGAAAAAAGCCCTAAACTAAACATAAATTCTATAGTTAGATCATCTGCCTAATGAACGGCCTAGATTTACTAGATATACTTTTACAAGGCAATTTTACATCTTTTTTTAGCTTCGGGGGCACTGCCCCCGAAACCCCCTACCGAGGGGGGCTGCATAAACTCATAGCCGCCGCACCCCTGGACCCCCCAGGCAACGTACAATTACGGGCAGCATTGTTGCCCCATTAAGGTACAGGGGTCCAACATTGTGATACAAAATAAACAAGATAATCAGGCTCCACATGCAACAATCTCCCACTTGGAGACTGGTTGTAGAAACTCCAATGCTGCTTCATTTGCTAGAAAATGACTCCATTTTGGACTGGGTTGTTTCTCATCTTCATCATCATACTTGAAGACCAATTGAAACTGAGCATATTCTCATTTTCTCCCTCATTACAAATTTTGTTAGCATATCTGTAGGATTCTGGCTAGTGTGTACCTTTTCCAGCTTCAACTGTCCATATTTCAATACTGATTGTATGAAATGGTACTTGAGTTCTATTTCTTTAGTCCTAGAATGAAATTCTAAGTTCTTTGAAATATGAATGGCACTTTGGATATCGCTCTATAATGTGCCCATATCATGCTTCTTACCCAATTCATCCATAAACCATTGTAACCAAATCATTTCTTTACTAGCCTCTATAGCAGCAACAAACTCTACTTCTGTTGTTGAAAGCACAACAACACTTTGGATTTTTGAAACCCAACTAACATTTGTTCCACCTACAGTAAATACATACCCTGTAGTGATCCTCCTGTTATCTCTGTCACCTGCCATATCTGCATCAACATATCCCTCTAGAGAAAATTTTGAACCACCAAAGCATAATGCTTCATTTCTGGTACCTCTCAAATATCTGAGAATCCATTTCACTGCCATCCAATGTTCTTTTCCTAGATTTTTCATGTACCTTCTTACAAATCCCATTACATGTGCAATATCAGGCCTTGTGCAGACCATTGCATACATTAAACTTCCAACTGCTAATGCATATGGAACTTTGGACATATAATCCATTTCTTCTTGAGTGTTGGGGCACATCGCCTTACTAGGTTTGAAATGGCTAGCAAAAGGTGTACTAACTAGTATTGAATTTTGCATATTAAATATTTTCAACACCTTTTGTATGTACTCATTTTGAGACAAATTTAATTTGAGATTTTTCCTGTCTCTAGTTATTCTCATACCAAGGATTTGTTTTGCAGCTCCCAAATCCTTCATTGCAAATGAATTTGCCAATTTTCTTTTGAGCACATTTATTTCCTACATGTTAGACCCTACAACAAGCATGTCATCTACATAAAATAACAACATAATATAGCTGCCATAATTTTTCTTTTTTAGATAAACACAATGATCAGAGTGACATCTAGTATAACCTTGTTCAGACATAAACTTGTCAAATTTTAGATACCACTCCATTGGAGCCTGTTTTAAGCCATACAAGCTCTTCTTTAACCTGCACAATAATTTTTTTCCCTATGACCTCATATCCTTTTGGTTGCTCCATATAGATATATTCCTCCAAGTCTCCATGGAGAAATGTTGTTTTTACATCTAATTGTTCAAGATGCAAATCTTCCACTGCTACAAGACTTAAAATAGTTCAGATTGAAGTCATCTTAACAATAGGAGAAAATATCTCATCAAAATCAATACCTTTCTTCTGTGCAAACCCCTTCACCACAAGTCTAGATTTGTACCTTTGTTTTCCTCCATCATCTTCCTTCAGCCTGTAAACCAATTTATTCTACAATGTAGTTTTACATACAGGCAACCTGACTAAGTCCCAAGTCTAGTTATGCATTAAGGAGTCTGTCTCTTCTTCCTTGGCTAGCTCCCACTTCTTCATAACATTTAGGTTCACTAGAATCAGTCAACAATAAATAATATAATGATGGAGAGTATTTTTCAAGAGGTCTACTTATCCTGGTAGATCTTCAGACATCATTTTTAGGTGTTTGAGGTGCCTGTTGTTGTTGTGGTGGTTGTTGTCGTTGTGGCTGTTGATTATTATTATTTTCAGGCACCTTTACTTTTTTTGTGATCTCATCAAAATCTGTGTATTATTTGTTTTCTTTTTCCTGTTTCTTTTCCTGCAATTGATTCTTATACAAGACCTTTCCATTGAATATTACATCTCAACTCCTAATGATTTTGTGATTTTCATAATCATACAAGCGATAAACAAAATTATTATCACCATATCAAATAAAGGTACATTTATTTGATTTTGCCTCAAGCTTTGTTTTATTTTATTTATTAATATGGACAAAGGCCTCACAACTAAAAGGCTTTAAAAAGGAGTAGTTTACCTTTTTACCTTTCCATGCTTCCTATGGAATACCACCATCCAAGGAACTTGAAGGCCCTCTGTTTATTAGATAAACAACAGTATCTACATCATTTGCCTAAAATTGTAAAGGCAATCTTGCATGCAATCTGATGCACCTTGCACGCTCCATGATTGTTCTGTTAATCCTTTCTCACACACCATTCTCTTGTGGTGTTCTTGGAAATGTCTTCTCTCTACAAATTCTATGCTCTGAACGGTACCTATCAAACTTTTTACTGCAATATTCACCTCCATTGTTTGATTTGAGACACTTCAACTTATTTCTTGTTTCAATCTCAACCTTATCTTTCCATTTCTCGAAAGTATCAAACACATCAAATTTATTCTGAATACAATATATCCAAGTTTTTCTAGTTTCATCATCAATAAAAGTAACATAATAATGAGAGCCACCGAGAGATGATACCTTAGCAGGTCCCCATACATCTGTATGAACAAGCTCCAATTTTTCGCTCTTCTTTTCTTTCCCAACTTTAAGAAATCTTACTCTCTTCTGTTTTCCATAAATGCAATTCTCACAGAAATCCAAATCAAAATTCTTCAAACCCGACAACAGATTTCTTGAGTGAAGAATCTTCATCCGCTTCTCACTCATGTGTTTGAGCCTATGATACCATAATGTTGCATCTTCTCCTTTGGAAGTTAAAGCATTAACAGAGTTAGAAATACCATTTCATAAATGTAATGTACCAACCTTTTCGCCTTTTGCTATTACTAGGGCTCCTTTGGTGACCTTCCAAGTTTTATCTATGAAAGTTGTCACACAACCTTCACCGCCTAACTGCCCTGTTAAAATCAGATTTTTCTTCAGATTTGGAACATGCCTTACCTCCTTCAATAGCCATTGGTTTTCATTCTATTGTTTTACAATAACTTTACACATTCCAACAATTTTACAAGGTTTATCATCACCCAAATGGACTTGTCCAAAATCTCCTTGAGCATAGCAATGAAAATATTTCTTATCAGGTGTGGCATGGAATGAGGCCTCTGAACCAACCACCCATGAATCGGTAACATTTTCGAAAGAAAGAATCAAAGAATCTTGTAACACATCACCTGTCACATTTTCTTCATGATTGTTTTCTTGTTGTGTGTCTCCTTATTTTCCCTTCCGAGATCTACAGTCTTTCTTTAGGTTTCCTTCCTTTCCACATTTCCAGTACACTATCCCCGATCTAGATTTGGATCTACCTTTCCTTGATTTACTTCGATATCCTCAGCTCTTTCCTCTTTCCATTTTTCTTCTCGGGACTCTGCACTCAAAGCATTACCTGATGTCTCACTGGATCTTTTCTGTCGCATTTCCTCGCTAAGGATAGCACCAACAACATCATCAAAATTTAAAGTACTAGATCCAGAGATAGAGTTACTAATGGCCATAACTAAACCATTCTAGCTTTCTGGCAATGAGCACAGAAATAAAAGAGCCCTAACTTCATCATCAAATTTTACCCCTACAGAACTTAACTAACTGTTAACTATATTAAAATCATTTAACTGGTCTGCAACATATCCACCTTCTGACATCTTCATATTAAATAAATGTTTCATAAGAAATACCTTGTTTGAAGCCGAGGGTTTTTCATATAGCTTCGCCAATGCCTTAATGAAACCCTTTGTTGTTGTTTCCTTCGAAATATTGAAGGCTACCGACATCGCAAGGCACAACCGTACAGTTTTGAGTGCCTTTCTATTGAGAATCTCCCATTTTTTGCCTGTCATAGTCATTGGCATCTTTTTTTTTCCGCTCAATGGTAGGTACAGTAATTTTTGATACAGATAATCTTCCATATGCATCTTCCACAGTGGGAAGTTTTGGCCATTAAATTTCTCAACCCTAAATTTACCATCTTCTGCCATTTCTCCCACTCGAACCAGGAAACCTTCTTTCCTGCAAGTTTATCAGCCAAATATAGCTTCGGTTATGATACCAGTTGTTAGAAAATTATATATTACAGAGCAATGCAACACATAAAATATGTATACAGAAAAAAAACACAATAAACAAACAAAATCAGAGAGAGACAGATATACGTGGTTCACCCATTTTGTGCTACGTCCACCCTGAACAGCTAGTCCTTCTTTTCTATTATCCAGCAAAATGAACAAACACAACCTACATCAAATCCGCTGTAATATCCTTTGTTCTCTCTCACAGTCTCCATATCTATTTCTCACACTCATAATACACATACAATACACAGTCGCAATACAATACCCTCATACAAGTGAGGGGTTGACTTCTAGGGAAAAAATCCCTAAACTAAACATAACTTCTACCATCAGCTCATTCGCCTAATGAACAACCTAGATTGACTAGAAATTACTATACTTTTACAAGGCAATTTTACATCCTTTTTTAGCTTCGGGGGCACTACCCCCGAAACCCCATCCAAAGGGCGGCTCCATAAACTCGTAGTCACCCCCCCTGGACCCCCCAGGGAGCGTACAATTATGGGTGGCATTTCTACCCCATTAAGGTACAAGGGTCCAATGTTGTGTACAAAATAAACAAGATAATCAGGCTCCACACCCAACACTACATCAGTTCGGTGAAATAATTTGCATCAAATTCAAGAATCACTAGGGTGCCTCAAATTCAAGGGTCCAGGGTGACGTGTCCTAGTGGGACCTCACATTACACACAAGGAGAAGGAATAAAATTTTTGGGATTACGTCAACACCACCATGTATTCCACCTTTGCAAGGATACTACATTTCAATCAATAAATGGTGCCACATGTCACCTACGTTTCACTTCTTGGCCACCCAAAAATTCCAAATCTACATGGCATATGTCACGTCCTCATTGGTTCGATGTTTCTTGTTGACATCATCATTCCACTATGGCTCCATGTCACTCCATGCAGACCAAAACATCATACCATGTGTCCTCCCACCATTTTTTTGTGTTTTTAATCTTCCATGTCATTATATGGAGGTAGCAAGTCCCAGGCCTATGTTTTTTCAATGAATTATTCATTAAATTTTGAAGGTTTATATGAGAATTTTATGTGGCACCTAATGGGAATTTTCCCATTTCCCCAACTTTATTACCCTGGACCTTTTACTTTTCATACCCTTTAGAAACTCCCAGGGAAATACTTATAGGATGAACTATCATGTTAGCTCCTTCACGTGCTTACCATTGGTCCACCACTACTATTGCGCCATGTCACTATTCCATCTCAATTCATCTCCCCTATCCCTAGGACTTTCACTCGTGTAGTCCTTTGGAACTACTAGGAAAAAGCTTATGGGGTTATGTGGCCTATTCAGTACCCCATTGGATACCTTGTGCCAATCAAAACTTGCACACTTAGCCAAATTTATTTCCTGATCACCTCGTTCCTATAGTTTATTGTCGATGATTTTTGCAAACCTCTCCTTTGTTTTTTTGTGGTAAAGGGGGTAGGGGGGTCCACTTTTAATAAGGATCGTCAATCTCATTATTGGAAGTTTGGAAAATCCTACCCATTGCACACCCCCTTGTTATTAATTCTTGGGCAAGCATGGCCCCCCACCTTTTTTATGATCATCCAGAAGGGGAACATGGTACTTGATCCACCTGTGTACATGATTGAGGCTTAAATCTTGTCCTCCATTAGCTACTTTGCCAACTTAGGCTAAACACTAAACCTTCCACCATTTTGGTTTTTTCACGATCGTATTTTATGTGTGAAATATTTCTCAAGATAGCTAATGATTCATTCATATTTATGTGTGTGTCTTTACTAGGATAGTATTATTAAAATTATTTTAAATAATCAATTCCTCTTACCTTTTCATGAAAGAACCATATACACTTTTCAATTTAATACATTACAATGCTATCTTCTTTATCTCGAAAGTACATGAATTTCTCTTATTTCATTATTGCAGCCAAGGAAAATCATTAAGACTATGGTAGTTGGGTCTATTCTTAGATGGGGCTCATACTAAAAATGGTGTGAGGTCTAATTGGGACTTCATATCGAGGAGAGCCCCTGACTATTGGAAATGTGCAACACCATCAAAATTTCTAGAGCTAGAAGGAGGGTAGCCTTTTTATGGTTTTCAATTCACCAATTCATACAAAGAACCTTTGGTGCAAGGTATCAATTGTCTGGGTCCAACTCCAACTCATATATATGAGAAAGGATATTCCTCTCACCAAGGTTTGGAGCATGCATACGAAGTTACTTACGATCAAATCCATCAAGTTTGTCCTATTACTCGTTTATTTTCCATATCTCTTAGATTACTTTTTGTCACATCTATTCTTCCTCATAAGCCATCAAAAAAATACCACTCGTTGTGGTGTCTTAGTATATTTAGTGGAGGAACTTATCACTGATACCTTTAAGGATTTGGTTGTTTCACTTGAATATTATATTCATCAAGAAGATCTTCCACCACCTATTGGGGAGAATTTGTAAGGAGACATGGAGGATTTTAATTTTTCTGATGAAGAACAAATGAGAGACAATGAGAAAACAGCTAACAATGAGAATTTGAATGATGAAGGACAAGAGTATTCAGAATCATAAATTAAGGTGGAGGAGGAGAACGAATACATGGCTTATGAACAATTGGATTGGATGTCCCAAAGGCCTCTCGCTCTTTCGGGAAATATCCATTGCTTACGGACACACCCAATAGAAATTCTTACAAAGTATGATCCTCATAAGAAAAAGACGGCTGAGGATCACATTGATGACTTATACTTGCATCTATGAGTGTTAGAGGTGCATTTTCATGATGTTTCTTATAGATTATTTATGCATACTCTACAAGGTAGAGCATCGGTTTGGTGCCATATCCTTCCACCTAATTTAATCTATAATTGGAGGGAGTTAAAACATTAATTCTTATAAGGGTTTGATGATCATAAAAATCCAACTAGGTTACTTAAAGAACTTAGAAACCTTAAGATGGGGGATAAGGAAAAGGTTAAATATTTTAATAAAATATTAACAAGTATTTCGAACAAGCTCCCCACTGATGTGTAATCATATGATTCAATCACTAAATATGATTCTACCACTTCTTTACCTACTAACATTTCCAATTTTGTTAAGTGTGTTTCAAAATAAACTTTGGCACTTAATTTCACAAAATAAATGATAGTTGAAAATAAATTAAGATCTATTCGGGTCATTGTTGATCAATAATTGTTGGCTCGAAGGGTCCTCACCCAGGTTTGGAGGTTAAGGTTTTCCAATAAACCCATATACTACTGGCCCTTTTGGTAGTGACCTGCTTGTGCAGGACAAAGTCTCACCCGAAACAGGATGGGAGGGTGTTGGAACCAGGTTTCCACACCATGAGAGAGAGCAAGTAAGTCAAACAAGGTTATGTTCCTAGCTTAACAACATCATAGCTAGTTGCAGAATTATATCGCAGAGTTCCTGTCTCCTAACTATTTTCACATCCACGTGTGTAACACCAATCTATCAGTACAACAACTATAATCATAGTAATCAACAGATCATAGATTCATCTAACATGAACAAGGATATTCTCGAAGCTATAAACATATCTATTCAGAGGTTCATCAATAGTCCACAGTTACCAGAGTTACTAACAACCATAGATTAAATCAGCACCTTTGCATTAGGAATATCACAAGTAATATCATAAATTCATAAACACAGGTCAAAGAATACTCCATATTACAAAAAAGATAGATAGATCCAAAATTTCGCATCAACAGTAACACAGAAACTCAGACAACGCAGAGATACTCTAACTATATTTTCATATATTAGTATCCAAAACCCAATACAATCCAACACAGCCAGCAGGGTCTTCACACAGCAGGACTGAGGATCTCCGCACACACAGGCAGCAGGAATCCTTACCCTAGCAACCCAAATAGATCTAACGATTCAAAAGTATCATCAATCTCTATTCATTCCTACTTAGGACTCTAAAAGGTTCATCTATTTATAGCGATTTAGCCTATGCATCCAATGGTCCGAAAACTATGGTTTGCAGACTCTTGGTCTACCCTTGACCCATTACAATGCATTAGGGGCTTTGACCCACCCAAAAAAACCCACATTAGACTAATTATGACCAAAATATACAAAAATTATACAAAATCACAGCTTTTTAGGGGACCCTATTCTAACAGTCCCCCAACACAATCTTGTGACTCATCCCAAGTCACTAAGGTGGTAGGTTCTCCACCTATGCATGCAACAATTTGATCTCCTTGGATAATGGAGGGAGCAAACCTTCACTCTGAGCAGCGGCATTCTATGCGATGTCGACCAAATTTTCTGAATTTAGGCCTTCCATCGTGGCCGTGACACTCTCCAAAGCCTAGTTCAACTCCTGAACTGTGACATAGACATCTTATGAAAGCTTGAGGGCTTGAGCAGCCCAAGGCTTCAGTCGGTCATCGAGGGCATTCTTCTTTTGCTAAATTTCATCAATATCAGATTGGAGGGCATGGCTGTTGCGCAGCTGTGTCAAGCGTTGAGCAGGAACTAAAGTGGGCAGGGTAGCTTCTAATGTCTCGAACCCTGCTTCTTTCTGCCGCAGGTCCTAGTTGATGTTACGTAGGATCTGGTCAGGCTGAACCTTGGTCCATAGCTGCATGGCCATTTCTATTAATTGGGCACCCTACACAATTTTCCCTATAATGGTGTTCGTAGCCTCAGTGACCAGCGCAATGCGCTAGGCCTATACCTACGGAGGTGTTTTAGGCTACAACTTAGCCTGGAGGTCGGCGGTCCGCTGCTCCATTCCTACCTTGATCATTTTAACTTCCTCATGGGAGGTCTTCAGTGCTGCGACCAACCTCTCAACCTTCTCTTGAGGGGTGGCTATGGCCAGGATGTTTGTAGTAACATCTACGCAAAGTTGATGAATCGCATTTGCGAGCTCCGCATGCTTCGCGGTGGTCTGCAAAGTATCTGTCTTCATCTGTAGCACCCGAAGCTCAGCCTGGATTGTGCCGACTACAGAATTTTGCTGCTCTTATAAGGTGACCCATCTATCCTTCGTAGCCAGAATGACCACCTCCGTGATTTTTTCAAGGTCTTCATCAATCAATTTGACTGTCTCATCACGTTCTATCTATTGGGAGCACTGCTTCTTGAGGGGCGTTTTGACAGGTACGCTTGTTCGCTTCATGCCTCGGGGGGAGGTAGGTCCTCCTACCTTTAGTCCTTCTATTCCTAGGGCTGGCTGTGAACCTACCTGAGTCTCCACCTCGACATCCTTCTCAAAGGTCTATGTCTGCTGCGCATCCATTTGTGCGGCATGGTTATGTCTTGTCTGGTACTCTTGGTCATAACTCTGGGATCCGTGATGACGAAAAAGGGGGTGACCTTTGATGTGTTGGTCTCTTCGACACCCTTTGCGCCAATTTTTAAGCCAATCTTCCAGTTAGGAGGCCAGAGTGCAATGGCATTGTCAATTTTTTCATCTGCCACCATATAGGGGAGCGAAGTCTAGGCTTTATCCCTTTGTGCTTTGAGCTGGACATTGTGCATAGCGATTTGAAATGTTGCAATGTCCTTGTATTTATCATACATGGAAAGGGACAATTGTGGCTGGGAGTTAATGGCTGCGGCCAAGCTACTCTAAAAGAGGACCCAAAAAACTTGGTTGTCCTCGAGACATTGCAGGTCCTTATAATCCCACAAATGTGCATAGCGAGCCCCTTCGCACATGTACGGGGTAAGGTCAGGAAGGAATAACTCTGTAGGGCCTTGCCAGGCAACCAACGTTATGATGAATAGTAACCAGGAATAAAAAAAGGCGTGGCCCTACTCCTGGGACTCACAAACATTAGTCAGAAACTCATCACACAAATAATGAGCCCAATTAAAACATACCCATTTTACGCATTGGCCCGATAACTGAATTACGTAGGCTAGGACAGAGGAGACCTGAAATTTTCTCATCATTTTTCACGCCAACAACATCATGTGCAGCTGCATGCCTTGGTTACTGATATACTTGATTATAAAAGCGAGAATTGTGCTCCACATGGTAGGTCTTGCGCACATACTTAGCCAATTCTTCCTCATACCTTTTACCCACACGCTCCAGAGGGTTGGGGATGTGCATGGGAAGGCCAGTAATTTTGTGCACCAATGCAGAGTCGATGCGAATCTTGTCCCAAATCCACAGGCAACCATCATGAATTAGGGAAGAAACTGTTGGGCTAGTCAATTTGTCACGTTGTAGTGACCAAAGTGAGGCATCCTTAGCAAGTTCAGGAGCCCACACCCAGCCAATCCATGCACCCCATGCTGAGGAAAAATTTTGATCCCATTGTCTTCCTGAATTGTGGCAAGGTATAATTATGGTGCCAGCTTAGGGAAGGCCTCCAGACTGGACAAGTCATGATCATCAAATTTGATCTAGTAGAGCTTTCCAACAGGGTCACCAATGATAGGGACTTCTCCCGGGGTCAGCGACGCCTGCAAATAAGTGATTAGGCCATCAAGGTTCTTTGGCATGTGCGTTGAGGTTATGTGTGGTAGGATGAAGGGAGGTAACAATTTGATTAGTCCAACAAGTTGGGCCTCCTCCTTAGTAGCTCATGTCTGGGGTGCAGCCTTTGGGGATGTTACATTTCACGGGGAAGCATGAGGTGTCTCCTTAACCCATTTCACAGGTTTCGGGGGTTTCCTAGAGTCTTCTAACTTTTCCTTGCCCTTCTTTGTGACTGGGGTGGAGAAAAATTCTTCTATCTCAGACTCAATTTCTACCACTTCCTAAGTGCCCTGTTCCGCTGATATGACTAGTTCTAAGGATTCAGCAAGATTTATAGCTGACATCCTAGTGCGAAAGACAAACTCGGAATTTCTACTCTCCGAGGGAGTAGGTCGCTCAGATAGGAAAGAGACGCTAGAGGCACAAAAATTCTTACAGCACAAATATTCCAAGTACGAGTTATTCAAGTGATACGGAACCCTTGTCAGCTCTATCCCACCTATTTTATAGCTTTGGTGATCGCCCAATGGTAGGGTAGAATTCACGTGGAATTTACCATTAAGTAAACGGTAAAAAATCTCCAAAAATTGCCTCATTAAATGTCGATCGCCCATCCCATCCAATAGTATTTTTTTTTTACTTGATTTCACTGTTCCAACAGCTATTTTTCACACCCTGGGTGCACTCAGTGTACCCCTATGCTTCCAATGCTCCAGCTGCAGCCTGAGCGTTTTCCTTCCAACTATAATTCTACGTCACCATAGCCCAGCCCGCAAGATTTTTTGTGTCGTTGACTTGCCTGCGTAATGACCTCCTACTATGCCTTCATGAGCGTCTGCCATGATAGTGTGCCTTTCTTGTCCCAGAAAATGTTTGTACAACACTTCACTAGTGGCTATTTTATATAAAGGACCTACAGTAATGGTAAAATCCACCGCCCGGGTAACCAAATCCTTCTTTTGTCGTACTAAACTTTCTGTAGATGCCATGCCTGTAGTCAGGAGCTGAATGATATCAAAGAATTTCACATCAACGACCCTAATGGTGAACTGCTGCGCATCATGCAATCCTTCCCTCAAGTTAGTGGGTTCCTCGCCCATCTCAAGTTGGGACCAGTGATCCATCCCAACATTTAGCTTTGCTGGCTTGACCATGATTTCAAAATCGTATTCCTGAAACATCAACAGCCACCTGCGGAGTCCACCCCCCAACACAGTATTATTCACCAGGGACTTTAAAACCAAATGATTTGTAAATATGTTAAAGTTTCTTGCCAACATATAGTGTCGATACTTATGTATTGCATGGACCAGGGCTAACACTTCCCTCTTCGTGGTGGCATAAGTGTTCTTTGCATTTGGGAGTTGGCGACTAGAAAAGGTGACTGGGTGATCAATGTCTCTGGTGCCAGGCCGCGTAAGGATTTTTCCAATGGAAATCCCCAATGCATTAACATGTACATGACATTCCTTTGCCCCATTGGGACAATTAAGAATAGGTGCAGATACCATTCCTTCCTAGAGTAGTTCAAAGCTCTTCTGGCACTCATCATCCCAAAAGAATGGAACATCTTTCCTAAGGAGTTTGTCAAGAGTTGCGGTGGTCAGTGCATATCCTAGAATGAATCTTTTGTAGTAGCCCGTATGTCCAAGGATCGAACACAGTTGTTTCTGATGCTTTTGCACGTCCTCAGTCTGTAGTGGAGGTCCCGGAGATGCCCGCTCCCCCTTTGACTCGGGAATAGAGAAATTGTGCGGATCCTCATTGCACTCTTTTATAATACTAGAGTAATCAAAGCAGGGCAGTTCTCTTACCTCTAAAGATATGCAGTATAAGTCCCTTGTAATCCACAAGAAGTGCATCCCAAAGACATCATGTAGCCGATTTTTCCAATTTTCCATTTCCTCACCAGAGTCGGAGAATCATTCGCGATCTCTTTCCCAGCAAGGCATACCATCGGCCGTAGGATTGACACAATATTCATTCCTTGTAGTTAGCTTATATATGTGATCCACCTCTTCTTCCTCATGCACTAACTCTGTATACCTCTCTCCTTCTACGAGATCTAGTGGCACTATCACCCGTGTTCCTTCCCTTTCAAATATCATGCTCCTCTTTTTTAAGTTGATAATACCGCCCATATCTATCGCCCAACCCAATCCTAGGAGTGCAGGATAGGGATCAACATATTCTACAATCTGAATGACCTCAAAATAAGCTCAAACTTTGACCCCCGCGATGTCTACCATGATCTTTGGTAATATTCCTAAAGGTATGATCTTCTGCTGATTAGCCATGCGCAGCTGGATAGTGGACCATTCCAACTTAGGTTCTCCCATTCGCTACCAGGTTTGCTTAGGTAGTACGTTTGCATCCGAGCCTAGGTCCAGAATAACCTGATATAGTCACCAATCTGCATGGTTAACCACATCTCCCTGCCAGTGCATCTCTTATGCTTATAGAGTTTGTGTACATCCTTAATTTACATGGCTGGGGTTATCTTTTCTACGCAGCTATCTATCAAATCTTGGAAGTTTTCTACGACCCTTTGGTTGCGCAGCAGCTTCATACATGCCTGCAGGAGTGGTTTGACCTCATCATCTGCCTTGAGATTCATAGGGACTTGAGGAGTAGCTGCCTTAGCCTTAGCAAGGTCTTGGCGAGCTGTGAAAAAGGTTTATTTTTCTTCCCGTAAGTCCAACCCTTCTTGTTTAACAACCACTTCTTAGATGAGAGGCTTAGCCTTAGCTTTTTCTGTAGCTCCTCTACTGTTCATGTCACTGTGTGTGATAACATTAACACTTGACCCTTCATCCCAAGGTTCCGCCTTGACCCTTTTCACATTTTGCATAGGTGTCTTCTGCTTCTCCTGCATTTTGGCCATCATAATTTGGCAATCTTCGATCACATGATCTAGCTATCTACAGTATTTGTAGGACTGTCTTGTAGGGTTTACATAGTCCCTTGCAAAGTGCCCTATTTCTCCGCAGTTATAGCAATCCAGTTGTCCTCTCCCCATACCAGCACTTCCACCACAGCCCCCTCCCCTGCCCCTAGCTATATAACCACCTATTCCCGAGGGGAATCTTGGTGATGACGGATCCGCATGTACGCTATATAGATTTCCTCAATCTCTGATTAGATCATATGTTCGGCAGTTATGTTCATCATGGCCTACAGATCTGCAGAACCTACACCATTTTTTCTTTATTTCTGGGACATATGCAGCAAGGGAGGGGTAGTGGTTGGTATTGTGTAGCCCATCAACACGAAAATCATCGCACCAAAGTACTAAACTGGGTCCTGCAGTTTCCCTAGGTCGCAATGGACTAGGTCCCCCAACCTGTATGTGGCCTACTAGTAGAGGGCAGTTATCCTTGGTGTTTCCATTCACCCTACATCGTATGCACCATCTTTTAGTGCTAGCCTCCATTACTTGCTCCTTCCGCAGATTCTGGATCTCCATATGCATTGCTTCTAACTGGCCTTGTATCTATTGCACTCCTAACTGGGTATCATCTCTTGGCGCAGTTTCTAGCTTCGTCATAATTTCCAAGGCCTTTTCCTGCGATCCAATGGCTTGATGCTCATTAGTACACACAGGTGGGATAGCAGCATGGCAATGAACCACTCCATGTTCTGCCTGTCATCATACATAAATACTCCTTCTCTAATTACCTTCTTTAACCATTGGTCAGCCTCCCATACGAAGTCAGATGGTCCTTGCTTGAAAACCTTCAGATCATTCACTATCTACGAGTAGGACTTGGGCTTCTTGAACTGCTTCTTTAAGGCATTGTTAATCTCCTCGATGGTGATGTTCGCATGTTGGTCGATGTATCCCTTATACCTATCCAAAGCCCTTCCTTCAAATTCCAGGGATAGTTGTGCCCTCTTTACTGCATTGTTTGCTACGTCCTGTGCAGTCCATACCGATCTTGTGATGAACCAGAACCAATCCATATATTCATCCCCTGCACCCTTGAAGGTGGGTAGCTTCATGTGCGAGGCCATATCGTATTTTGGCAGTGGCGGAGGTGATTTATTACCCCTATGAGGGTTCGATGGTGGTGTAGATGTAGAGTTATGTGCAGCAGAATTTCTTACGAGACTGTAGATAGATCGATCCCCTTCTTGATTGGTTCTATAGTATTTCCCACTACACGTTGTACCCTAACTTTTATCGGAGCTCATTCACTCTATATGACTACAAAGGATACTCTTTTTGCACAATAAGATCTTAATCAATAATGGCAGAGTCTTCAGAAACTTACCCCCGAAACCCTTGAAGAATATTTGTTCTACCTCGGAGTAGGACACAACTTGATCAATCGCAAATTCTATCACAAACCCTCCTATCACACTGTCCACCCAATGATCTACCATGTGCATGATGGTGTTATCAGTTTTTTCTAATTGCTGAATTAGCTCTGGGGTCCATTGCATGATCCGTTCGTCCTTCCAACAATTTTGGAGCTCTATGATTCTTGAAAGCCACTCCTGAAGCTCGGTTTAAAATGTCACAAAGAAAATCTCGTAGATCTCTACGAAAACGTACTTATGCTTCCACATTTCCACTGTCAACCTTGTGCTGTGATTCTCTTTTATCAAAAATTCCTAAATATTTTCGTACTACTCCTCAATTTCTTTCTTCTCAGGTTTCCAATATTCTCTTGGCATTACTCGATATCTCTCTCAAAATGATCCCGGTCCTGGCAACGGAACCATTTTTTGGCCTAAAGGGTCTTGACCTAGGTTCGAAGGTTAAGGTTTGCCAACAAACCCCTATACTACTAGCCCTTTTGGCATTGACCTGCTTGTGTACACATCTAGAACTAGGTTTCCGCACCTTGAGAGAGAGCAGGTAAGTAAAACAGGGCTGCGTTCCCAACTTAATAGCTTCAGATCTATTTACAGACTTATATCGTAGAGCTCCTATCCACTAACTATCTAGGCATCCACGTGCGTAACACCGATCTATCAGTACAACAACTATAATCATCGTAATCAAGAGATCATAGATTCATCTAATAGGAACAAGGATATTCTCGTAGCTATAAACATATCTATTCGCAGGTTTGTCAATAGTCCATAGTTACCATAGTTACTAACAGTCATAGATTAAATCAGCACCTTCGCATTAGCAATGTCACAAGTAATATCATAAACACATAAACACAGGTCACATGAATACTCTATATTATGACAAAGACATATAGATCTAATAGTTCGCATCAACAGTAATACAGAAACTCAGACAACACAGAGATACTCTAACCATATTCGCATATATTAGTATCCAATCCAATACAATTTAGCACAGCCTAAACACACAGCCAGCAGGGTCCGCACACAGTAGGACTGGGGAGCTCCGTGCACACAGCCAACAAGAGTCCTTACCCTAGCAACCCAAACAGATATAAAAATTCACAACTATCATCAATCTCTATTCCTTCCTACCTATGACTCAAAAAGGTTCATCTATTTATATCGATTTAGCCTATGCATCCAATGGTCTGTAAATCATAGTTTGCAGACTCTTGGTCTACACTTGACCTGTTAAAATTCATTAGGGGCTTTAACCCACCCCAAAACCCCTGTGCTAGACTAATTAAAACCAAAATATACAAAACTTATACAAAATTGTAGCTTTTTAGGGGACCCTATTCCAAAAATAATATTCTAAGGATTCCAAAGATACAATTAACAAGTCCAAAGCCTTTTTTTTCTAAAAATAAAGAGGAAGATCCTTTTAACATGGAGAACTTGAATAAATCCTTGAATTTGTTAGCCAACAAAATATCTAAACTTAAAAGGAAATTAAGTGAGGCTTCTACTAATAGCAAGTCTTTTAAGCCATTTTTTAAGAAGAGCATCAATCAATCAACCACGTCTACACAAAGTTCTAACGTTTTATTTAAATTTTAGAACTTGGGAATGAATAAGTATTGTACTCTCCATCAAGAAGCACATTCAAGTAAAACATTCCCTCAATAGAAATATAACATGAAAGATGTGGTTAACCATTTTATGGAAATTTCGTCAATTGAAAAGAATTCATAGCAGAATCAAGACACTGAAGGATGAACCTCGACTCAGGAAAACCCAAGTGTTGGAGATTTGATTTTCACTTTTGATATTATCTTGAATAATTATCAACAAGTTGTTGGTGATCCCCCAATGATTGAGGCTCCTCCTCAACACCCTACTAAGAAATATAATTTGAGGAGAAAAGGGCAAGTGCTTGAGCAAGATGTGAGGAATAAATTATTGTGGAAAATCCTACTTCCTAGTAATCCTTCTCAGAACACTCATAAAAAATCTGCAAGTGCAGTCTCAAAAGAATGCTTCCGAAAACAGTAAGAACAATTTTTTCACTCTTAAAGCATCGAACAAAGTTACATCTCCTACCGCTTTATCACACCTTTCCTAAGGTGAATATATAGATTATAGTGTTATTGAAGATCTAAAGAAAGCTTGTGAAAATATTTCCATATTTGATTTAGCAAATTTGGAAGGGAGATGTGAGTTTATCATCCAAGCACTTGCATCTTAGCCTCCATTAGGTAGTACAACTACTGCATCTCAATCTTCGTGTCATAAGTCGCATACCATTCCCAAATAATTTTTTAATGCAGCTAATGTAAATTCTATATCTACTTATCCTGCATGGGCCATTTCTTTTAAATTTTGATATTTTCAATTATAATTTCCATAAGTTCCTCACTAATTATGGTGCCTCTATAAATATCATACCTTTATCTGTTTCCAATAAATTAATTCTAAATGGGAAAACGCTAGTACCAAAATCATCTAGTTGGATATCTATTTACAGAAGGAATTTGGTAAGATTAATAATATTATAATTCATTTATCATTTGATCATCGAGTTCACTAATGTATTGATATTTTCATTGTGGACATTCTAGAAGCTTATGGCTTTTTGTTAAGAAAAGATTGGTCTAGAAAGCTGCAAGGATACTTTGCTATTGATTGGTGCCATTTTTGGCTTCCTTATAAGGGAAAAAATAATTATATCTAAGTCAAGAGTGAACCTTTTCATGAATAATATCATCAAAGCGCTTGAAGTTCCTAAAGAGGTTATTAGTTATGCGCAAGTAATTTTTGGAAATTGGTTTTTATAAATTGACCATGGGTTTTATATTACACATTCATCCCATATACCACCAAATATGGATTTTAACTGGTTCTTTCAATCAAACTTGTGGAAATCAATTTTGTAATATAGATGTAAATAACACTAGTGTACGAACCAAAATTTTTGTTGGAAACATTTGGACTTTTTATTTTGATGGTTCAAAAACACAGGAGTGTTTTGGAGCCGATTTTATTTTCATAGTCCCACAAAAGAACAAATATATGATCTCATGCTGATTATAATTTGAGTGCACGAACAACACTATTGAATATGAAGCACTCATTTTTGGATTAAATAAATCCATATACCTTAAGGTGGAAATGTTGAAGTTAATTGGTGACTCAGAGATTGTCACACAATGGGTACAGAACAATATTCATTGTGTGTCACCTAATATTATAAAATTTCAGCAAGAGGTATGGCTTCTTATTTCCTTTCTTCAAGATTTTAATATCAATTTTGTTCTTAGATTTCATGACGCGGTAGCAAACACTTTAGCAAAAAAAAATTCTAGGTTGTCAACTCTTAGAGATGGTTTTTCCATTGAGATTACTTATAAGCCATTTTTTCGTTGTACTGTCACTAAATTTTGTCTTTTCAATGATGACCAATAGGAAATGGATTTTTTGGCTAATGCTGACATGTTTAAAGACGCAAACCAGGGAAGTGATGATTGACGCTATGTGATTCATTTCACTAGTCTCAATCCCACTTCTTCACCCCTGTGAGCATCAACTGATGCAATGAGTGATAATTGGACTATTCAAAAATCATGAGAAATTAGTCAGTTACTACTATCTCTCGAGGAAATTTTCATGGATGAATGACTTACTTAACGCAGTTGAATCCCAAAAATGATATCTAATATAATGCACTGCGGAAACCCTTCATACTTGAATTCAAAAGAGCGATGCTTATGTGTTTATTTATGAAAGCTGAACTAGGCTTTAGATAAGGATAATTATCATGTGCCATCAATCGAGCATATACTATAGACAGTATCTAGGCCAAATATGTTCTCGCTATCAGACTATTTTTCCAGATACAATCAAGTTCTAGTAGTAGAAGAAGATAGATTAAAGGCTAGGTTCAGGAATAAATGGGGTACATTTTCTTTTTGACGCATGAATTTTGGACCCATCAACATTGGTGCTACATCTTAGCAAGAAATATACATCGCATTCAATGGTTTTATTGAAAAAAATTTCTTTGTTTACTTAGATGATTTCAAAATACTTTTAAAGAAGAGATTTGATCACTTTCGTCACTAAGGAAAATTTTCAAGCGATGTTTAAAATATGGTATATTTTTAAATCCAAAGAAGATAATTTTCAAAGTGTTTTAGGGAAACCTCTTGGGACACATTAAAGCAAAGGGAGAAATTAAAGTGGACCAGAGAGATTCAATAATATTTCTTAGATTCACTTTCCCACGAATAAGAAATTTATGCAATTCTTCTTAAGGAAAATTAATTTCCTGTGGAAGCACAGCTTATATTATGCACTTTTTTTCAGCCATTACAAGAGATTGTTAAGAAGGATGTAGCCTAAAAGGTGTATAAAAGGGATAAATATTCCTTTTCCCAGATTAAACGAGTTATTAATGATGCCCCAACATTATGTAGTCCAGATTTTGACAAAGATTTCTTGTTGTATATTTTTTCTTCTGACACATCTCTTGCAGTCACTTTTAATTAGAAGGACAATCAAGGAAATACGTGATCTATATATTTTATGAGTTTTGACTTACAAGGATCATTTAATTATCCTACCATGTTAAGAAAGCATATGCAATATACAAGGCGGTGAAGTACTTTAGGCCTTATATCTTGAAAATGCAAGTTATCATCTTTGTGTCTCACCTAGTGGTTGGATCTCTCTTCGTACAAGAAGAATTAGGTAAGATATGGGAGAACTGGATGATGAGCCTTCAAAAATATGATACATAATTTAATCTAGTTCATATGATAAAAAGCCACGGTCTATGCTGGTTTGCAATGGAGGCAGTTAATTCACCAGAGGAGGATTCTTATGGATGTGAATAAGAAATTGAAATGTATAATGTTGAACAAGTTACCCTTATAGATGCAACCAGAACTTGGTACACTGACATAAGCCAATATCTATAGCATGACACCTTTCCCTTGTACCTATCAACAAAATAGAAGAGGTGATTCGACTTAAATATCTATCATATCAGCTCATGGATGGTGTTATTTTTCTAAAGCACCATAATGGTGTCCTGCTCAAATGCTTAGAAGCACAATATTCAAAAATGGTGTTGAAATACCTTCATGATGGGCCAACTGGTGGGCACTACATAGGTGACACTACTGCTCATAAATTCATGTGGGCTGGTTATTATTGGTTTGCATTATTTAGAGATGCACATGCCTATGCCCGTAAGTGTTTTGTATGTAAAATATGTGTTGGTCGAAATAAGAATTTAGTCACCCCATTGCAGCCCATTACCATTGAAAAGAATTTTCAACGAGGATTGGATGGTATTGGAATTTTTTTTACTGATTCCTCAAATAAACACTAATATATATTAACTAGTAAAAATTATTTTACTTGGTTGGATAAACCAGTTTCCTTGAAACAAGTGAACGAGCAAGAATTCATCCACTCCCTTAAGCATAATATCATCACTAGGTTTGTTGTTCCCATGTCACTTGTTTTCAATAATTCAAAGAATTTTTATCCACTCAAATTTTATGATTTATCATTAGATAATGGAATTGTTTTAAATAACTCATCTACTTACTACCCTTAAGGAAGCAATTTAGTTGATCCTACTCATAAGAATTTAAGTCACATCATTAAGAAAACAATTTACTCTAAGAAAATTAACTGTCATAATGCATTGGTGAATGCTTTGTGGGCTAACTGTATCACACCAAAACCCTATCTGTAGACTTCCCCTTACTTTCTTGTCTATGGAAAATAATTCATCCTTCCTCCAAACATATACCTCTCGACCCTTCAACTCTCTCAAGAATCTCTAGTAAATATTTTATTGTTGTTAAGAGGAGGATAACCACCCTTCTTAATCTTGAGAAAGAAAATTGGAAAGAAAAATACAAATTTTTTGTGCATCAAGTCATATCAAGTCTTGGTTTCATAATAAATCTATGGGGAGAAAGTAATTTGCTGTGTGAGACCTAGTATTGAAGTGGGATAAATCCCATGAAGAGAAAGGTAATCACACCAAATTTCAATCCCTATAAATTGAACCATTTATTTTGCATGATATACTTGGCTACCATACTTATCATCTTCAATCCTTAGATGGGAAGATGGATTCTCTTCCTATCAATGGCCAAGATTTGAAGTGTTATTTTCAATAGCAGCCCAGGGATTTGTTCCCACTTATGTACATATGGCTTCCCTTATCTATTTATTTGTTCTATTTGGTTCATGTTTGGTTCATGATTTTTATTGTACTTCCTATCATTATTTTTGTTTCACCATGTCTATGTAAATAAAAACTTATGTGAGTGTTTTTTTATCTAAATGTTGTGGTGAAATGTTTAAAGGGCTCTGTCACGTTCATCAACAATTGGTTAACTTTTGATCCATATTCTTTGCCTGGATATGATATATTTAAGGTTAATGACACCTGAATGGAAAATATGATCCATTCACATGGAAATATTTCAATGA
Source organism: Pinus albicaulis (assembly GCA_034641835.2). Taxonomy (NCBI): domain Eukaryota; kingdom Viridiplantae; phylum Streptophyta; class Pinopsida; order Pinales; family Pinaceae; genus Pinus; species Pinus albicaulis. The sequence goes on along the minus strand of CM076574.1, from coordinate 450,949,332 downwards.
AATGAAGATTCTTGTATTTATATTAGGATCTTATTTCCTTCACTCGACATTATAATTGAATGGTGTTTTTTATTCCATGTCCATCCAATCATGTAGAGAAAGGGAAGGAGAAAACTCAAGGCGAACATAATAATTAGAGAGGCATATAATAGTCTTTGAAGGAATAACCTCTTATTCACTCAATAATTCAGGATCCCTCCTCCACCGTGGAAATTTAAACATTGATAAAATTCCAATGAGCATAATGAAAATAAATAATGGGTGAAAAAAGGGAAAGGTTTCTTATGAAAAGAGGTGAAGAAATAAACTCCATCGGGGTACTGAACAAGCTTGTTAGTAGTGAATAAACGCTTTTGTTTCCTATAATGACTCCTTCAGGGTACTAAACATGCCTTCTAGCAGTTGAGAAACATTGAAGATGAAACCAAAACCTTTTTCATTTTAAACTTGTGAATATATACTATCCTTCTCCCGGATCAAAACAATTGTGCTCTGATGAGAATTGTAATTGTGTTTGGCCGAGCAAAGGGAATGGGAGAGACTACATTTATAACCACCATAATTGGGTAAGCTGATTTAATCCACATGATGATTCAATACTTCCTGAAATACTAGACCTTGTGCATAATTTTAGACGTGAAAGGAGAAGTGGGGGTTCTTCTAGTGAATCACCAAGTGTTGTCGTCGCTACAAAATCCTTCAAATTTGGGCCTAATTTGAAATTTTGGAGCCTCCCTTTCATCAGGTATAATGTCCTTCATATTTTTTAGAGTCATTCCATGCTTTCTCCCTAAGTTTCTAAGTTCTTTATTGAAGGAATTCCAAGTGTCGTATTTTGTTAAGGTAAGTATCAATGTTTGCGAAAGGGAGTCATTGCACACTTTTAAGAGGTAGTTTTAGTGATTTTTATTCTACTAATGGATTCTATATATCATAGGGATATGAATTGGACTCATTTTCAATGTATTGTCCATATTTTTTTCTCACTCAACACTTATGTTGCAAAGTGTATCTTAAGTGTCGCACTTGGAGGAAAGTGTCATTTATTTGAATTTTCAATGGACACATGTTTATTTTTGGTGTTAAGTGTTACATTTTTGTGTCTTTTATCATTCATGAGTGTGTGATCATGTTAAAGTATTGTTACATGTTTTGGTCTCACCTACCTGTCTTACGGATCCCACACTTATTCAATTTATAAAGTGTTCTTGTCTTCGCATCTTTCTTGAACAACCACCTATCCTCTTCCCTTATTGAACTACAAACTTTGTAGTCATAATCCCAATTCAGTCATCATCGCCTCTTGGAACTACACACTACGTAGTCACAACCTCCATGAACTACACAATGTGAAATATTGATGTATAATCCTTGCCTCATGCACTTTCTCATTGTGTAGTATAACTCTAATAAGGCCTCCACTGTCCATTGTTCATTCTTAGTCAGCAGTCAGGACATGTCTTAGTATTTTAATTTTTAATTTCATAATCAAATATCTCAGTCCTTCTAGATTTATTCATTACACAATGAGAGTGAGAAATCATGCTTCACTGCATCTCTAACTCCCTCAACTACGAAATATTCCCTCCACGTCCCTCAACCATTGGAGATTGTGCAATACTAGATCCTAGATCGTCACCTATGTCTCTTATTACCACTCACTTTGTAATCCCTGAGCCTCCTTCTAAATGCTACACAATCTCACTCAATATGATGCATGAATTACAATTTAGATTGGGATATTTTAGGACTAATTTCATCTTGTCATGAGTGAATTCCATTTGCAGTTCTAGTATCTTGACTTGACAAGATGATACTCTAGGAGTATTCTAAGGAGATCATGCAAGAAGACACTTGTGAAGTTGAAACCATGAAGAGATCATAAAGAAAAGAGATAAAGGTACCTCAGATTGCGATAGAAGAATGAAGATCAAGATTACATCAAAGACTCCCTATCATCCCATCCTTTTGGAGGATGAAGACGAAGTACATGCAAGACCTATGATGAATATGTGAATGTAACAACAAGAACATATTACATCATCATATTTTGGAGGGAAAAAGGAAAAACTATTTTTTCAACTAGTATTTTCAAGTTATCTCCCTATGGGTTTACTAAAATTTCGAGTGAACATACTTATTGGATGCATAATTTTATTCCTCATCCAAGGAGTTCCCATGTTGCATACTTTTGATGGACCCTACTACACAAAAAATTATAAATACTTGAAAAACTTGATTGCAAACACATTTTTCATATATTTCTCATTTTTAATGTAGTAAGTTCCATCAAAAGTATGTAGCATGGGAACTCCTTGGATGAGGAATTAAATTTTGCATCAAAATAGTACCCCCACTTGAAATTTGAGCAAAACCTTAGGGAGGTAAGTTGAAAATATGACTTGAAAAAGTAGTTTTATTATTTTATTATTTTTTAATATTTTTACTTTTTTTACTCCAAAAATAGTGAATCATACCCTATGGTTGACATAATCATCTTGAATCCTATTGATTCTTATAAATTTTAGTTTGGTTGTACATTTTCTTAGGAGGCCCATTTTAGACCTCAAAATTTCTCTAATAGAAATTCCATGTCATCATTTCCAAGTCATGTCCTCTCCAAGTGTCACCATAAGGGTCATATGTGTCATTATATTTTGCAACATCATTTGTGGAAATGTAATATTGTATTTTTTGAAAAGATAAAATATAAAATCCGTGGAAGCCCAAGGTTCACACTTAAAATGTCAAAAGTCATGTAGAAGCTCAAAGGTCCCATAGGAATTAAAAAAAGTCACATGGAAGCTCAAGAGTCATGAGGGGAGTTAAAGATTCACAAAAAAGGTGGAAAGTCCCATCATTCGTTATATATACACCCTCATAGTTCAATAAAAGGACTTTTCACCTTTTCTTCTCAAGCTAGGCATAGGAGATAATATTAGTCTTTTGAGAAGCAAGTAGTGGCTTAACGCTCCACTATTGGAACAAGTTTTATATCCCGGTAATGGTGTATCTTGGGAATTTCACTTAATTTGGAGTTGTTTGTTGAGTCCCAAACTTGCATCTTTCCTATACATTACAAAATTTTTGGTCAATTTAGTGTGTCCTAAATTGCTACATTAATTTGTCAATCCGGGATTCGTAAGCTGACGAAGTGTGGCGCACTATATGTGCAAGATAACCTATCTCTTACTTTTTGTCGTTTTTGGTTTTTTTATTTATCTTGGGGTTTTATCTTGGTTGGTTTCCTAATGTGAGATGGAAATTCTAAAAGACAAGTATGGATATAAATTTTCAAGGCAATGATGTCCTTTATAATGATTTCCCAAACTTCAAACTTCAAAAGGGTTTTAAAACATGCAATGACAAAATTAATTCCTAAAAGAAAATGAAAATGTGCCACTATACTAGTCAAACAAACAGTGAACTATTGATCATGAAACCCATTACCCTTGCTACTGTCTAGATACAAAAGAAACTGTGCTCAAAGAAATCCAAGAATTACAAGCAAAGTAAAGCTAGAATCAAATTACATCAACTCATATTTTGACCCCTCACCATTAGTCTCGCTATGGCTTTCGGAGGTAATCATAAACAACTTGAGCAATCTGATATCTAATTTGCAGAAAAATAAACTAATATCAAATTACACACTCATAATTCAATCCCTCACCATTAGTCTCGCTATGGCTTTCAGAGGTAACTAATAATGACATGAGCAATTTAATATATAACTTGCAGAAAAATAAACTAATATCAAACTACACACTCATACTTCAATCCCTCACCATTAGTCTTGCTATGGCTTTCAGAGGTAATTGATAATGACATGAGTAATTTAATATCTAATCTAACTAATAAAGCAAATGTACAAAACTGAAATAAATAAAACAGTGCTTGAATTAAAAGCTAAGAAAAATAAATCAGCAGAAGGACAAAACTGATTCCATGTCATTAGTCATTGTAAAACTATGTGAAAATGCCCGAGCTGCCTACTGTAATTTGGAACAAAGACACTGATCAGTTAACAACAGTATAAAGGATGAAAAATTATGGACAGAAATAAAACGTTAATAATATAAGAGATGTAATATATACACGTGAACAATTATGGCATAATGAACGTAAGGAAATAAAGCATGAAACTATATAGCAATAAACAAAACCTCGGCGTGTGCAGGGGCCCTCTGCACAATCCTCGGGGAACAGCTATCAACGACAAATTATGCTTATGAACAGAGTCTTCTCATGTATTCAAAACGCAATCATAACAAGGAAATAATGTCATGGCACAGTGGGCTTTCATTACAACAAAATTACATTACAAAAGCTAGCTACTATGCGTATGAGAACACATTATTTATAGCAGAGGATGACATAACTACTTTCCTACAATCTGCGCTGATAAAAGACACGTGAACAACCATGTCCAGAAATTTAGCATTATGGCTGCCGTGAAGATTAAATCTATGGAGGGTGGCCATTGGATTTGGCTTATGGAGCAGTTCACAGGTGTTGATATGTCCCTTGAGATTTAGGAATGGCCACGCAAGTCTTCACGTGGTGAAAAACGGAGTTCTGTCACTATAGGACTCTTAGGTTGACCACCGCTTGACTACCTTTGACCACGGCCTTCTTTGGTGAATTAGACTGAGTGAATAGGACTCGCTCCATATCCATGTCATTTCCAACTTTCCCATGTGGCTTGATTTGCCTGAAGACACCTGCAATATAGACTTTAACAAAATGGCTGCGAAAAGTTGAAGCAGCTGCGGAAAGTGACAAGATTCCGCAGCTCAATGAAAAAAAATCTAATTCAAACAGAAAACACAAAACATAGTTAAAAACCACTTTAAATTCTCTTTTATGATTAATATGCAATGATGTTGATGACTTAGGAGGTCCAGGTAAACAGAAAAAGTCTAGAAAGGTGTATAGGAAAGATGCAAGTTTGGGACTCAACATACCCCCACTGCGAAGGTGTTGCATGTCCCCATGCAACCAAAATTTTGATCATCCTCCTTCAATTCATATGCCCTGATACCTCTGCCAATACATCCAGTCCTCTTCTCCTCTTTCTTGGTGCTGCTAACATCCTGGGCTTCTTCATCAAGCATCTGAATTTGAGATTAATCAGTGCTCTACTTATCTTCTTGCATTTTTTCTTCAATTTCCTGTTCTTTTTGTGCCACAGTCCCAGATGTAGCATAGTGTTGTCATGAATGATCTTTTCCAATATTCTTTGCTCCTTTAATGCTTCATTTTCATTTTTAATATGTCTATTTAAAACCTCCAACTCAAAGACTTCTTGTTTCAACGATTGGACTAGAGCTTCTTGTGCTGTGTGAGGCTGAGTGGATGAAGTGCTGGGACCCGTGGCTATTCTTTCTAAGGATTCTATGTAATCATACACCTCTTTCTGCTTTGGATCTATCTCGGGTGTTGTTTTCCTTGGGCTGTCCCCAAAATGCTGTGGAGGAGAATTGACTTCAAAATCTGGCCGAAAAGGACTCATGTCAACATCTTGAGGACTAGTTTCAACGTTTGGCTGAGAATGAGGTGGACTACGGCCAATTGGAGTTTGTTCAGGTGTTCCTCCTCCCAAATAAATAAAATGGGGTCCTTTTTTTTGTGCTTTCCTCCACTTTCCTTTAAGCCTGGTGCTTCTTCTTACATGTTGTGGACTACTGTCTTTTTCCTTCTGTTTTTCTTTTCCTTTCTTTTTGGCCATAGCTGACTATTCCTGAAGGTGAACTAGTCTCTCAGACAATACTTGATGGTCTTCTTCTGAGGAAGGGGTTTGATGCACAGCCTCAATGCTTCTTTTCTCTTTTTATTTTGTTGGCTTTTTACCCTCAGTCTTTTCCTTCCTCCTTTTAGACAGTCTTTCTTCTCTACTAGTTCTTTCAACTATGTTAGTAGGAGTGCTTTGAGTTTTATCACCTATTCTCTTTCTTCTACTTCTTTTTGATGTACTGCCTTCAGGGGTTTCTTGGGGTTCTTCAAAGAAATTTCTAATTAAAAACTGCTCCCATGTGTCCTTTTTCTCTTTTAATTGTTTTTCTATCAAGATTTTCACGAGACCATGGTGATACAAATGTGGTTCTACGTCCCCCAGATGCTTTTGGACGGTTACAGACATCTTTTTCAAACTGTTTAGTAAAAATTATGGTAGATAGAGGGTCTGGTTGTCTAGGAAATTCATCAACAGTCGGGTATGATACATGTACATTGATCCAAAACGTCCCTCACAGGTGATAAACTTTTGAATAACCAACAGTAAACTGGCCCACTCTTCTTTTAAAGCATGGACAGGAATTCCCTTTTTGAAAATGGTGACATCCATACCTGGGTTACGTAGGATCACTCTCCAGGATTTCTCGCCAATGCTCTTATTCTTGAACCAACGTTCACCTTCTTGAGGGAGTTCTGTAGCAGCTGCTATGGATGCCTCAGTCACTGTAAATTTGAGGTCCCCAATTTCTACCTCCAGATCATTGAAAGACCTCGCAAAAGCTTTTGTTACCTCCTTATTGTAGCCTTTAAACTTTTGAATAAACCGAAGCCATTTTTCCTTTTTCAATATGTCTTTGACTTGCGGGTATCCTTCCATAAATTTGGGTCCCTCTGGTTCTGCCCTCAACAACCGACCCATCCTTCCTTCTGTTCTTTAAAACTCGTCTGCGTGAGGAGGGTTTAGCGGAGGTAAGACGGCTGAATTAGCGGAAATGAACAGGGTTTATGAAGGAGACCAGTGACTGTGAGCGGATATCAAAGAATAGGTACACGAAATGAAGCAGAACAGAGAACAAAATGGGGTGAAGGCTTATGTGAACACAGTGGAAATGCAGTCGTGAGGTCAATAGAACAGTAGGGGGAGTAAAGTGCATCCGGCAGTATTTAAAATTGGGTGGCTGCAGAGTAGACGCAAGCACGTTTATGAAACGGCTGCGGATTTTGTGCGGTTGAGAGAAGCCATATTCAAATCAACCACGTTCCATAATTACAGGTGGAGTATGAAAGTATAGCCGAACACAAGTGAAGACCGGAGGCTTGATTATGAGGTTGTTTAAAAATTAATGCAAGGATTGTGGGGGAATCGTATAGAGATCGTGGAATGGTTATGGAGTTATCAACACAATCATTGCATATAATGGAGCTATGGTTTATAACTATGTAAAAATGTGCTTGAATGCCATTTGAAATAAATTTCTACTCATACCTTGGAATTCTTGCCAGTTTTCATTAGTCTTCAATCAATTGCTCCTCGTTGATGCTTTTGAATGCCTCATGTCTTCATAATATGTCCTCATACCTGCATTTGATTTCATGATTGTTGAACTAACATCTGACTGTAAATTTTTGAAAAACAGAGTGGTGGCTGCAGAAACTTCTTCTGGCTGCGGAAACTGGTGTCAGCTGCGGAAACTGACACAACAATTGTTTGGGTGAATAGAGATGGATAGATGATAACTGACTGAATGAAAATGGTCATGAAAGAAATTTTTTATTGGTGAAATGAAATGAAATAGATGAAATGGAGTGAAATGAAATGAAGTGGAGTGGAATGAAGTGGAATGAAGTGGAATGAAATGGAGTGGGTTGTCATAAAACTTGTGAAATGAGAGAGAGAGAGATTTTTTTTGGAAAATATAGGGTGTCAGGTGTTCTTGATTTTCACCCTACATTTTCTGTATAAGACTGCTAATCAGTGATTGGTTTTCAGGCTTATACAATTTTTTTATTTTTTATTTTTTATTTTTATTTTTTTTATTTTTTTATTTTTTTTTAATTTTATTTTTTAATGTCCTACTCTACTTGAAAAATAAAATCTTGTTCAAGTATATGAGTACTTCCAATGGAACCATGTCTGTAACAAGATGATAGATAAACTCATATGCAGGTTTGAAAGACACTCTTTGATATGTACCTGTATATGAGATGCCAACTGTCTTGATTTAGATGATGTCAGAAGATACTGAATAATTGAACATTGGGATCTGATGACTGACTTGAACCAAGATTCAATGTAATCTTGTCTTCCTTTTCTTTCCTCTATCATGAAATCGGAGATGTGATCTTTATTCATAGAATCTAGTGATAGGCATGCATGAGACTTTTCAATCTCTGGTTCCAATATCTCCTCTTTATCAATAGACATCCCTGATTCTTGGACCTCATCTGAGTCTTCTTCTTCTTCTGGTTGTTGTTCTTCAATGACAGCCAGTGAATCATTTTTCAATACCTCAAAATTGTAAGTTGATTGAGGTGTTTTATTGTTGGGGATATGAAATGGTTGTGGAGGTAGTGGAGTGGGAATTAATTTTCGGGGTGCTTGTGTGGATGATAATGGGAAAGGTTGAATTGAGGTCAAATGAGCGTGATTTTGATGTTGTGGTGGAGGCGAATGGTATGAATAACATTGATTATGGTATTGAGGATAGAGAGGGAAAGATTGAGGATATAGTGGATTTCCTTTATAGGGCCTTTGCCAACTTTGTTGCCAAGATTGGTTTTGAGGTTGGGATTGAGATGGCCAAGGTTTCCAAGGTTGGTTTGGAGGTTGGGATTGAGATGCCCAAGGTTGCCAAGGCAAGGGTGTTTTCCAATTACCTTGAGGTTGTTGTGCATAACCTTGAAACTGTGCATAAGGATATTGCATGATATTGGGTTGATGAGGCTGCCACAGTCCTCTTGGAGCTACATAAGAGAGTTGTGCTTGTACTTGATTTGCTCCATTATCCTTCTGGTAAACTGCCTTCAACCCTGGTAATGATGGGCAATCTTCAGTAGTATGTGATCCTGCACAAATTTTACACATTTTAATGTTATCAAGTGGACATGCATACAAAGCATGTTTCTTTCTACATTTAGGGAAAAATATAAATGAAGCAAATTTTTTCTTGTTTTGCATTCTTAGCATGTCAGTTTGTTTATTTAAATTGCCAAGAATGTTTAGTAAATTGTTAGGTTCAGTTTGACTTACCAATCCTGATGCTGACTTACTTACTTTTGCCATAAATGGATCTTGAGGGGACCTTACACACTTTGCTTTTCCTCTTGATATGTTTTTGCATAGTTCACAAATTTCTTGAAATGACAATCAATAAACATCTCCTTTTCCCACAAGATTAAGAAGATCAATCCATTCATCCTTTATAGCATTTACTAGGAGAGTTTTTAATGCATCTGATCCTAAATTATGCAATTTAGATCTTTTGATATTATAAGTAAATCTCTCTACTAAATCTTCTAGGCTTTCATCCTCTTTTTGGTTCATGTTAAAGACTTCATTTCTAAGGTCATGGTTCATGCAATAACCTTTATATTTTTCCAAAAATACTCTTTTCATATCATCCCATGTCATTATAGAATTTGTTCCTAAAGTCATGAACCATCTAAGAGCTCTATCCTTTAATCTTGCCGGAAACAAATTCAATTTTTGCATGTGCAATGAGTAGCCATAAGATCTAAAAATTATTTCAAATTCAAAAAGAAAGGTTTCGGGGTATTCTGATCTCATACCTTTGAAGCTAGGAAGTACAGATGGATGGATGTTCTTCATTTGAACATTGATATCAGTTTCTTGAATGGGAAATCCAAAAGGATTTTCCTCATTGTCATCATCTCCATCCATTTCTTCAACCTCCTTTGTCACCTCTTCTTCTACCTGCAAAAATATGAATTCATGATGTGGATGTGTGGCTCTTACTGCACCACATGATATAGTGGGTGTGGTAGGTGATTGAAGTTTTTTTTTTTTTTTTTGGATGTAAGAAATAAGGTTACCTAGTTACACTTCCCCGGCAACGGCGCCAAAATGTTTGGTCAATTTAGTGTGTCCTAAATTGCTACATTAATTTGTCAATCTGGGATTCGTAAGCTGACGAAGTGTGGTGCACTATATGTGCAAGATAACCTATCTCTTACTTTTTGTCATTTTTGGTTTTTTTATTTATCTTGGGGGTTTTTATCTTGGTTGGTTTCCTAATGTGAGATGGAAATTCTAAAAGACAAGTATGGATATAAATGTTCAAGGCAATGATGTCCTTTATAATGATTTCCCAAACTTCAAACTTCAAAAGGGTTTTAAAACATGTAATGACAAAATTAATTCCTAAAAGAAAATGAAAATGTGCCACTATACTAGTCAAACAAACAATGAACTATTGATCATGAAACCCATTACCCTTGTTGCTGTCTAGATATAAAAGAAACTGTGCTCAAATAAATCCAAGAATTGCAAGTAAAGTAAAGCTAAAATCAAATTACATCAACTCATATTCTGACCCCTCACCATTAGTCTCGCTATGGCTTTCGGAGGTAATCATAAACAACTTGAGCAATCTGATATCTAATTTGCAGAAAAATAAACTAATATCAAATTACACACTCATACTTCAATCCCTCACCATTAGTCTCGCTATGGATTTCGGAGGTAACTGATAATGACATGAGCAATTTAATATCTAACTTGCAGAAAAATAAACTAATGTCAAACTACACACTCATACTTCAATCCCTCACCATTAGTCTCGCTATGGTTTTCGGAGGTAACTGATAATGACATGAGTAATTTAATATCTAATCTAACTAATAAAGCAAATGTACAAAACTGAAATAAATAAAACAGTGCTGGAATTAAAAACTAAGAAAAATAAATCAGCAGAAGGACAAGACTGATTCCATGTCATTAGTCATTGTAAAACTATGTGCAAATGCCCGGGCTGCCTACTGTAATCTGGAACAAAGACACTGATCAGTTAACAGCAGTATAAAGCATGAAAAATTATGGACAGAAATAAAACGTTAATACTATAAGAGATGTAATATATACACGTGAATAACTATGGCATAATGAACGTAAGGAAATAAAGCATGAAACTATACAGCAATAAACAAAACCTCGACGTGTGCAGGGGCCCTCTGCACAATCCTCGGGGAACAACTATCAACCACGAATTATGCTTATGAACAGAGTCTTCTCATGTATTCAAAACGCAGTCATAACAAGGAAATAATGTCACGGCACAGTGGGCTTTCTTTACAGCAAAATTACATTACAAAATCTAGCTACTATGCGTATGAGAACGCATTATTTATAACAGAGGATGACATAACTACTTTCCTACAATCTGCGCTGATAAAAGACACGTGAACAACCACGTCCAGAAATCTAGCATTATGGCTGCCATGAAGATTAAATCTATGGAGGGTGGCCATTGGATTCGGCTTATGGAGCAGTTCACAGGTGTTGATATGTCCCCTGAGATTTAGGAACGGCCACGCAAGTCTTCACGTGGTGAAAAACGGAGTTCTGTCACCGTAGGACTCTTAGGTTGACCACCGCTTGACTACCTTTGACCACGACCTTCTTTGGTGAATTCGACTGAGCCAATAGGACTCAGTCCATATCCATGTCATTTCCAACTTGCCCATGTGGCTTGATTTTCCTGAAGACACCTGCAATATAGACTTTAACAAAATGGCTGCGGAAAGTTGAAGCAGCTGCGGAAAGTGACAAGATTCCGCAGCTCAATGAGCAAAAATCTAATTCAAACAGCAGACACAAAACATAGTTAAAATCCACTTTAAATGCTCTTTTATGATTAATATGCAATGATGTTGATGACTTAGGAGGTCCAGGTAAATGGAAAAAGTCTAGAAATGTGTATAGGAAAGATGCAAGTTTGGGACTCAACACTGTTTGAGCCAAAGGGCTTTCATATATATGTCATGAATGATTTTAATACTATTATTTTACTGTTTGCAGTGTATGTTTTGTTTCTACATGCTAATGAAAATGAACAATTTTATTTTTAGTTTAGTATGCATCTTTGCTTTGTGTATCTATTTTTGTTTTCATGATAATAGTTTTTTTATGAGCTATTTCACAAGATAAATAATGATTCTTTCAGATTTACTCATGTGCCTTTACTAGGATAGTACTATTACTCTTCTTTTAAAGACTCACTTTCTCTTTCCTTTTCATGAAAGAACCATATAACTTTTCAATTGAATAAATCCCAAGGATAACTTACTTGTTTATGTCGAAAGTACATGCATTTATCTTGTGTTTTTAATGAATCTTAGGAAAATAATTAAGATTATGGTAGTTGGGCCTATATCTCGGATGGGGTTCCTACTCCAAATGGTGTGAGGTCTAATTGGGACTTCATATTGGGGAAACCCCTTGACTATTGGTGACATCCAAAACCATCAACAATTTCCAAGTGCACTTGAACTAATCTACTAAGCTAGAAATGGCTCTAAAATCTATGTTCCTTGACCAATCTACTTGCAACCACACGTGCCTTTTCCATCATTTCCAACTTATTCCTGACATTCTCCCCCTTTGGAATTGATGGGAACACCAAAAACAAAATCATACTTCCCTTAATTCTCCTCCTTTGGGTGGTCATCGTCATTTGGTGTACTTCTCCATCTTTGACATTAATATAAAATAATATAATATGATCCCCCTGGAAATAATCTCCCCCTGGCTTATTGATCATGTGGACCTGGAAGCTTCCTTTTGATATGTTGAGTGTTTCATGCTGTATTTCTTCCTATTGAGGAAGATATATTGGAGGGAGGTAAGAAAAATTTCTCCCAATATTTTCCTTAAGTACTCAAATTGGTCTCTTGGGAGAGGCTTAGTGAATATATCAACTACCTTCTCTTTTGTAGATATATACTCCAACTTGACAATCTAATTTGCAACTTGTTCTCTTAGGAAGTGTTACTTTATTGGAAAATTCCTTATCTTTGAGTAATAAAAGGGGTTCTTGGACATGTTTATTACACTTGTATTATCACATATAATTGGTATACGTTGATAATGTAAAACATGCACATCCTCTAAAGTCTTCTTCATCCATAATAGTTGAGTGCAACAAGAAGATATTTTTATATATTTTTCCTCAGCAATAGAGAGAGAAATTGAAGCTTTATTCTTTCTCAACCATGAAACAAGAGATGCACAAAGAAATAAAGCACCACCAGTTGGTTTCTTCAGTCATCTACATCACCTTCCCAATGAGAATCAATAAAAATAGTTAGTGAAAATTATTTAACTCTGTGGTACCAATGTCTATAGTCCATTGTGGCTCTAAGAAATCTCAGAATCCTCTTTGCTACTAGAAGATGACTTTATTTAGGGGTTTCTCAAATTTTACAGCAATACCAACTAATTGGACAATGTCTAGCCTAAAGTTTGTCAAAAATAAGATCTTGAAACTAATTGACCTATATAAATTCTGATCCACCTCTGGTGACTCATCAGCTTTACTGAGTTTGAACCCTATAGCCATTGGAGTGCTCACTAAAGAACATTTCTCCATTCAAAATTTATTCAAAAATTCCTTGAGATACTTGCTTTGGGAGATAAAAATTCCTTTTAAAGATTGTGAAATCTAAAAACCAAGGAAATAAGTAGGTTCTCCAAGTATAGACATCTAAAACTTTACCTTCATATCAGCTACAAACTCGAAAGTTAGAGAATATGAATCAGTGGAAAAAATAGTATCATCAACATAGAAAACCACCACTAACAATTTTCCATCATTGGACTTCACATATAAATTACTATTACGTGTGTCTCTTTTAAAACCACACTTGATAAAATAACTATCAAACTTGAAGCACCATACCATTGGGGCTTGCTTGAGATCAGACAAGGCCTTTTTAAATTTTCAAACATAATCACACTAAGTCTGATAATTGAAAACCATCAAGCTGCTCAATATAAACTTCTTCTTTTAATTCTCTATTTAGAAAGGCATATTTTATGTCGATCTGGTGTATCTTGAATCCCTTGAAACTAGAAAAATCCACAAACATGTGAATTTATTCTAATCAATAAATAGGATGAAATGTCTCATCAAAATCTAAGCCTTCAATTTGTGCATACCATTGAAAATTATCCTTTCTTTTTTTCTTACCACTTCACCATGTTCATTAAATTTGTTCCTAAAGAGCCACTTCATGCCAATAACAGTCTTATATGTTGGTCTTGGAACATGCTCCCATGTCTTCTTTTTTTCAATTTGATCAAGCTCTTCATTCATGACCTTTAAGCAATTATCATCCTTTCTGGCCTAAGAAAAATCCTTTGGTCCCATCATAGATAATACAGCTACATGTAATTGAGTAGCAATATTTATTACCTTTCTTCTTGTATGAACACCTATATTCAAATCACCAACAATTTAGTATGCTAGGTGGTGTTTTTGCACGTACCTCGGAGGATATTTGTATTTTAGACTGACAAGTTCTTCAATGTATTCATCTAAAAATGGTTCATCATCCTTGTCGTAATTTTTTACCGGATCATTAGAGATAATATTTACTGGTTGATTGTTTTTATTTTATATGTACTCATCAAATTTAACATCAATAGAACCAACTATTCTCTTTATATTCTTGATGTAAAATATATAGCCTTTGTTATTATGAGAGTACCAAGGAAAAATAATTTCATCAACTCTTGCATCAAACATTTGAAGATTTTCATCATTTCTCTCGATATAGCGCTTTCTTCTAACCAATTTGAAATGCTTTATTGTAGCATGTTTTCCATACCAAAGCTCATATGGATTTTTATCATTGTTTGGTATGAAGTGTTATTTGTTTAGAATCACCACTATTATGTGAATGGCTTCATCCCAAAATTGTTGTTGTATATTATTTCTCACATCATGGCACCAACCAATTGTTGAAATGATATATTGGCTCTCTTTGCTACAACATTCTCCTATGGAGTCTCTACTATCATAGAATTCCTTTTGATGCCATGTTTCTTGCAAAACTCATCAAAATTTTTTGAATTAAACTCACCTCCATTATAATAGCTTATGCACTTTATTTTCCAATCAATCTCAATCTCTTCCATGGCTATAATTTTTTTAAACTTCTTAATGGCATCTAATTTTTCTCTAAGAATTTCTACCCCAATCATTCTACTAAAATCGTCAATGATAAGGATTAAATAAATTTACTTGAAGGTTTATGAGTTCTTAAAGGACCAAAAAATTCCATATGTATCAACTGTAATGTACTATTTGATTAATTTTCCTTGGTATTGAATGGTACTCACACTTTTTTTTCCAATATGACAAGGACTGCAAATTGTGTTCTCTGGATTGGAAAGATTTGGTAGATCTCTACCAATATTATTCTTTCCCAATTTGAAAATATGATAAAAAATTCAGATTTCCTAGCCTTTGATGCCACAACCACATCTCATCAATCTTTCACAAACAACACCTCTTTGTCTACTATCCTTTTTTTCTAGGCAAACTTGATTTGGAAATTTTTAGAATTGAGTAACACATCATAGCCTTGGTAACACATCTAATACACACTAATTAAATTATACTCCAGCCCATCAGTAAAAAAACATCTTTGGATTTACCTATGCCATTAGCTAGGATGACAACTCCTTTACCAAAAATCTTACTAGGTGCATTATTTTCAAAGGTTACACTACCTTTCTTGACTAGTTTCCATGAAAAAACTTACTTTTAACTCCTGGAAAGTAATCAGTTTTCAAAGGTTACACTACCTTTGTTGACTAGTTTCCATGAAAAAAACTTACTTTTAGCTCAAGCATTTTGTTTCTAAGTATGTAATCAGTTTCTTTGTGGCTGAAATTTTAGTAGACATAACATTGACTCAAATTGTTCAAAGGAGAATGAAATATTGAGTTTTATTGTGCTCCTCCTCTATCTAGAAATTTGATTAGCAGACTAATAAATTCTTCCTTGTGACATGAATTGCATAAATCCCAAATTCACTCTACAATTTATTTCGTTCTGGTGATAATTTGTACAATTAAAACAACAACCTCACAATATGTATTCATACCTAGGATAAAATCGATTTGTGGAGATTGGTTGAGATGCTCTCTGAAAAAATTGATTTTCCTCTCCCGCATAATCAAAATTTTGTTTAATTGAATTGCTTGTTTTATTTTGCAATAGTTGACTTGTCTTTGGCTGCAAATTGAACTCGTTCCCCATTTATCTCTTTGCTATTGCATTTTATCTCTTTGGCTATTGTGTTTTCTGCATTTTTTAATCCTTGCACAAAGGTAATTTATTTCTTTCCCTTCATATCAGTTGTTGATCTGGACTCAGTCTCAAATCCAAGAGCTACTCTATTGTTTGAGACTCTTTTATCTTGAAGAAGTTCATTTAAACTTTCATTCCCTATTCCAAATTTCTCATTAAAGATTAGTTTGGTTTTTTTTTTAGGCTTTTTCCTTAGAAATATAATTTCTCCTTCAAGACTTTCACGTGCTTCATTTTTCTCATTGAGGTACTCTTTCAATATTTCTTGGATCTTTTTACATTCTTCAATTTATAGGAGCAAAGGCTTAATAGCTTCATCTTCTTCTTCTTTTTTGTCATATATTCATTTTTTGTTTTATTTTTCTTCCCCATCCTCTCAATCTCTTCAAGAGCACTAACCATCACTCCTTCTAAGTCAACTTCATCCTCTTCCCCATCAAATTCAACAAATTCTACTTCTAGATATTTTGTGGCCATGAACATAAATTATTTTGAGATTTCATTATCTCTTTCCTCATCAAATGATTGGTTTCCTTCACTTTCAAAGGAAATAGACTCTTAGATGTAGAAACTCTTCTTCTTAGACATCTTTTTAACCTTTTTCATTTTTATAAAATTCTCTCTAAGTTCGTATTAATTCTTTTTATTTTTTGGGCACTTGGAATAATAGTGAAATACTTTACCACAGTTAAAGAACATAAAAGGTAGCTTACCTTTGTACTTTCCTGAGCCTTTCTTCAACTTCCTCATGAACTTGGCTTCCTCTTCATCTAATTCACAACATGAATCATTATTTTCTTCCTTGGGATTATTATCTTCTTTGAAAATTGATTCCTTTTTTGTAGGTTTGTTATTATAAATTATCATCTCATAAGTTTTAAGAGTGAAAAGTAGTTGGTCCAAAGTAACAGCTTTCAATTGGCCATCTCCTCAAAGGATGAAAATTTAGGATTAAATCTTTCAGGGAGAGATCTCAACAACTTTTGAACTACTAAGGGCCCTTTCGACTCTTCATAAACAACTCTTATAGTGTTCACAACCTCGTCAACTGTAAGAAAGAATTTAGAAATACCTTCATAATCATGCATCTTTGAAGAATCAAATTTAATTCTAAAAAATTGAAGTTTGGCTTTCTTTACCCTGTTATCATAATAATAAAAACTACTCATCTTATCCAATATTATTTTGCAGTAGTGATATCCATGACCTTGAATAGTTATAATTAAGGTATACTTGCAAGAAAAGCATTCATAGCCTTATAATTGCATGTAAATTCCATCTTTTTATCTCTAGTAATCATGGCTTGAGTATTTTTATATTCTTCTTCCACTACATCTCATACATCAACACCAAGTGACTTAATATATAGTTTATCATTCTTACCTTCCAAAAAACATAGTTAATTCCACTGAACATAAGTTCCCTATAGGTGTATCCTCCTTTCTAGTTTTTCAAGGTTCATGATCTTTCTTCTTATTGTTAAATTGATCCTAAAATAACATCATGGCTATGATACCAATTGTTAGAAACCAGGACAATACTGAGAGGGGTGGGGGGCGAATCATTATTGTGAGAATTTTAAAACTTTCTTTCACAAGTAAACAATACTTGGAAACCAATAAACACTTCAAAAAACATTCATATAATCATCATAATAATCAACACAATAATAACAAATTAAACACATATATTCTTCAAAATTATCTTCAATTAATTTCACAAAGGGAAGCTTCATCATGTTATTACAAATTTCTCTAGATCCAACCAGAGGGAACATACTACTCCCTAATTTATGAGCTACTATTGGAAGGAGAAAATAGCCCTTATTTATCATTTTCCACTAAAAGAAGCTACAATCCTTGATTTATCATATTCGACTGAAAGCAGTTCCTACCCCTGATTGTTTAACAACCACTACTAGTAGGAGATACAACCCTTGATCTACAAGTTTCCACTTCCTTGACCTCCTTGATTCACCTTTCACTATATTTTAAAACTAAAATCATTAAGGCCACTTTCTTTCATAAAGAAAATAAATCCCTTCTCAATCACATATCCAAATCACAAAAAAATCACCTTCGAAAATCTTTGATCTATGATCAATTCACCACCACACACCAAAAAACCAACAACATTAATATCCCTTCTTGCAACTTCAATTATGATTATATAGAATTAGGACTAATATTCTTAGATATAAACACTTTAGTTATCTTCAATTCTTATTCATGCATAACTTATTATTTTCTCTTAAACCCCATTTTTGTCAAGTCTTGTAGACATTTTCATGAAGTCCTCAAACTATGATTTGTTGTCTCTGTGAGAAAAACTATGTTAAATTTAAAATTTCCTCAATTTTGGTGAGTTACAGGATTTAGTAGTGACTTAAGTTGTTCTAAATCCAGTTATCCAAAAAAATTGGCCAAAATTCACAATATATTTCAAAATTTCCCCATTCCACTAACCAATATACTAACTTGTTCATGTTGTGTTACCCAAGTTTTAGTGCACTTCCATTTTGGTGTAAAATCACCAAATATGGCCCAATAGTACCAAATTCCACAATTTCCAACTCGTTCATGGGATAGGCCCTTAGTATAGTCCCATAAGCACTTAAATCATGATTGTGTAATGGCATATCCTCAATGGATTTACACTACAAACCTTCACAAATAACCACCTATTTAGTCCCTTGAAATTACAATCCTGAGGGCTCAACCACCACTCTAATCCTTTTGCACCCTCAGTCACCTCATCCATATCCCCTTGTTCTAGAGAAAATGTTTAAGACCCAACTTTATTTCTCCCAAAAAACGAATGGAGTGCCTCTATTTATCTCTAGGGTCAAACCTTCAGGTTATGTGTCCTAGTGGGATAACATGCGTACACATGGACCATTTGAAACGTTGTCATGATGACCTGTTACACTAGCTCACATGCCACCGTGTATTAGTGCTATGTCAATCCAGTGAAATAATTTCCAACATGCTCAATAATCCTTAGGGTTGCTAGATTTCAGTGTTATGGGCTTACATGTCCTTGTGAGTCCTCGCACAACACACATGGAAAAATAAGAAAATCGTCGAGGTTACAACAATGTCACCATGTATGCAACATGTGAAATGAATCCATGTGGCACTCGTTAAGTAGTTCCAAGTGTCACATATTTTTTTCCCACTTGGCCACCCAAAAATTCCAAATATGAATGCCACATGTCATGTCCTCATTGGTTCCACATGCCCTACTAACATCCTGCTAAAATCACCATGCCAATGTGGCTTCATGTAATTCCATGCAGCTTATAAAATCATGCCACTTGTCCTCCCATTTTTTTCAATGTTGTAATTATTTCAATTCATCATATGGAGGTAGGGGGTCTCGGTATTGTGTTTTTTCATTGAATTCTTTGTTAATTTTCAATGTTTGGGAGAATCATTTTTTGTTGCACCTAACAGGAATTCCCTTGTTTCCTTGGCACTGTTACCCCAAAACATTTTCTTTGCGTAACCTTCTGAAACTCCCAAGGAAATACTTCTGGGATGACCTACCCTGTGGGATCCTCCACACACTTACAATTGGTCGCTCGCTCTTCCACTATGCAAAACTCACTGTGCTTCCTCACCTAACTCCCTTATCCCAAGTACTTTTAATCATGCCTCCCTATGGAACTCTCAAGGAAAAAATTCTAGGGTTCTGTGGCCCGCTGGTTCCCCCACTATATAGCTTGAATCTCAACAATCCATACCACCTAAAATAACCCTTGGTTAATTCATTAATAAAATATCCTAAACCGGTTATCTTTTATGTCAAATTACAAGAAAACTAGATATTACGGATTAGAAGTAAAAGGAAACATAATTTAGTCAATAATGGCTAAAAAATTGGCAGGGCATGGATTTTAAAGTCAAAATGGTAGGAAAAGGTCGGGAAAATAGGTACAAGAGAATGTCAACTATGCATTGTAAAACTGATTATCATGTGAGTGCTCATATTGATCCTTGATTATTGGCTTGAAGGTGGAATATCTACATTTTTTTCCTAAATTATTCCATCGTGGGAAACCTATAAATGCACATATTTTCAAATTTTGCGATGGGACCTTTATTCTATAATCTAAATCTATATTTACGAGAAGCACTCTAATTGTTTAAACTTTTACAAAAATACCTTGCATCTCTATTTACACTCTACATAAGACGAGCATCAGTTACAACACCAATTAAATACAAGTTGTACATCATCATGGGTGAGCTCATAAGAAAATATTGGTATACATAGAATTGCATCAATGACAACACCTTTATAACATAATATCCATACATAAGAAGAGACAACAGATAGGGGGAGCAAGTAAAGTTACTGAGAGAAGTTGAAAATAATGAAACTTTGCAGTCGCTAAGAGAATTGCAAATAGATGAGAAGTTGCAGACACAATAAAATTTATACATAAGGAGAAGTGCAAGTTTAGGGGTATAATCCCTTTTCCATTGATGTCAAAGGAGGAGAAGTTGTAGACAAAATAGAAGTTATAGATAAGGAGAAGCAAAATTTTAGGGGGAGAATCTCTTTTCCATTGATTTCAAAGGGGGAGAAGTTGCAGACAAAATAAAAGTTATAGATAAGGAGAAGCACAAGTTTAAGGTGATAATCCCTTTTCCATTGATGTCAAAGGGGGAGAATTTGTAGACAAAATAAAAGTTATAGATAAGGAGAAGCACAAGTTTAGGGGGAGAATCCTTTTTCCATTGATGTCAAAGGGGGAGAAGTTGTAGAAAAAATAAAAGTTATATATAAGGAGAAGCACAAGTTTATGGGGATAATCCATTTTCCATTGATGTCAAAGGGGAATAAGTTGCAGGCAAAACGAAAACAACGTACAAGGGGAGTTCTTCAATATTATTGTAGAAATGACTAAGGGTTGCCATCAATGAAAAAGGGGGGTATTTTTGTAAATATTATTGTCATTTATGTCAAAGACATGGAGAAACTACTTATATCTAGGATAAATTTTGGAAAATGTAGACTGCTGGAAATATTTTTTTTGGACTTTTGACACCCAATTTTGATACACTATCTTTTAAGGAAATTTTACTCTAATTTAATAGCTAAAACCTTATTATAAGATATATGGTTGGAAATATTATTCTGATATCTTTCCAATAGTATATTAAACTCCCTGTAACTCCATAATAATGAGCATATATGGAATATTTTGTCACGATGACCCATCTGAAGTATAAGCAATCCAACCCAACCAATTTTACAAGTCATTCTCATAAGTGAATGTACACAAACTATAAATAACGATCATATGTGTTCATTTGTACATAATAAAAGGAAGAATATATCTAAAGAACTAGGAGGATATTAGGAATAATATTTGGGGTGATTCATGGATTCTAAAGGTAGAAGAAGTAATGTGATTTATTGGGTGAATGAGTCATCTTGGAATTTTCTCTGTAAATTTTCTTTTGGAATGTTTCAAATCATGAAGATTGGAGTATACTAATATAATATATTCATGTACTTGCAACTAAAATTTCATACCGTGGTTCACCATAATTTTTAATATATGGTCTAATAAAGTTAGGCTTCATAATTGTCTATCAAGCGTGTTAGTTTAGCGTTTTCTCCATCACTTTTTTTTTGGGATTTTTCAGAATGTGATTCTTGGGGGATATGTATAGAATATTTTAATTTACCTATGGTTATCATTTTAGGCCCCAATTCACTATAATTTCAAATATATGGTCTAATTTAATCTTCTTTAATGCTCATAAAATATACTTCAAATAGGCAAGCTTGGTATTTTCGCTATAACTTTATTTCTATGATATTTTATAACATGAAAAATGGTATAGACAAAGAAGATATATAAAGTTAACTGTGGTAGAAATTTTATACCTTTTCTCACTATAATTTCGGAGATATATCTGAGGAATTAAGGCTTCCACAGTGCTCATAAAATCTATTTCAAACAGATCATCTTGGTATTTTTCCATAAATTTATTTCTTTTATGTTTCATACTTTGAAATATAGAGGAGATAGAGAAGAGATATTAAGGTACTTATTGTATAACGTTGAGACCTTTTTTTTCTATAATATCAAATATATGATCTAAGGACATTAGTGTTCTTAAATTCCCCTAAAACATGCTTCATATAAGTCTTCTCGACTTTTTTTTTTATAACTTTGTTTTTGAGATATTTCATATTGTGAAATATATAAGGGGTAGAGAAGAGATATCTAGGTACCTATGGTAGAAATTGTAGAACCATATTTGTATAATTGGATACATGGCATGTTGTGCAGGTTCATCTTGGGGAAGAAGTCAAAAGTAACAATTTTTGGAAGAAGCCAAATTCATGAAGGAAGAAGCAACAAGTAGACCTAGTGCAGGGAGAAGCAACAAAAAAACTTGGTGAAAGAAAAAGTAGACAACAAACATTGTGATTTAGCAAGACAATTTAGTGAATTAGGTGGGTTCCTATGAATACTTGCATTAATGGTTGTTCGTGTGTCTTATAGGTTGGTTCCTATGAGTATTTTCATTAGTGGTCATTGGTGTGTCTTATAGGTTGGTGCCTACAAAAATTGTAACTATGGGGATTAGTGTCTCTTATAGGTTTGTTCCTACAAAGCAACAAAGGGGATTGGTATCACCTATAGGTTGTGTTAGCGCTCGAAACTACCTTAGGCTGAAATAAGGTAAATCTCAAGGCAACATCAAACCAAGCTCAGCCTCATAGCTAGCCCTACGAGGACAGGAGAGGGCTCTCTCCGGGTCTATCTCGGCAAAAGGTCTTCAAAGTGGCTGAGATGACCTAAATGCAAAACTGATAATGATTTTAGGCTAGTAAATATATAGGAAGGGGTATTTTGATAAATGACTGGGTTTTCTGGGTAGCGTGGGATCAAGAACAGCATGAGCAGAGAGATTAAATCTGAGACACAGATTATCTAAGGAGGCAAGACAGGCAATAAATTTAGCATTCAATTTTGAAATTATATGGAATGAAAAGAATGCTGAGAGGTTGACAAGGGAAATAGTTGAATCCTTATCAAACAGAAGAAAACACAGAACATGAATACCTTCCCAAGGCAGAGTAGTAAACTGGATTTTTCCTTTCTCACTTAAAAGTATTCAATTGGAAATGATTATGAAATGAAATGTAAAACATAACAAGCTACATATGAAATAAAAGAAAAAACAAATGCTAAATTCACACCACAAGAATCTCAGGAGTTGGAGCTGTATCTTTTCATTAAATCTCTGTCAAAACTGTACAATGCAACACGGCTTCCTCCACACACTTCTCCCAGAATTCTCCTCACTACAAATGATTTTACAATACAATAAATAAACAGAACAACGTTCCCCTAAAGATCGATGAAAAATAATGAGTTGTTTCAACTAAAATTTCAAGAATAGCAATAGTCATCCATTTGTTCTAAAAACAGAACTTATTTTCCCTTGAATTCCTCTGATGGCCAATTAAGAGACAAAAACTGGAGTGCAGATCCCATAAAATCGTGACTGAGGTAGATACTCTGCATTTTAATTTTGGCCTTTGACTTTTCACTTTCCCTTTTTGTCTCCATTTTGTTTCCCATTCAATTATGCCCCAGTTTAGCAACACCTCATTTGAGTGCTAAATATTTTTTCTATTATCACTCAAAATTAACTACAGAAACCAACTGGCCCATTGTTGCATCCACTAGTTTCCCGTTGATCATGAAAGATGGTATGAAGAGGCTCATGCTAAAGGGTATTTTGTGCAGGGGCCACCTAAGTCCCAGTTGCCACCTAATACACATTGCACACTTGGCATTATTATTTTGTGCCATGCCGTATCAAGATTACAAGTGGTTTCCTTTTATGATAATCATACATGTGCACCAGCTGTTGCAAAAATTCTGTTATCTCTTCTTGGACCATCAGCTCCTGATCATTTTCATAAACAGTGTTAACCTTCCCCAAGCAAGCAATTCCAAAGGGTGAATCAATGCCCACCTTCAAGAGAAGATCCTCTTGTATCTCAGTGATGACAGCAACAGTTTCTTGCTTATCCCTGACAGCATTCTCAATCCATTTCTTGATTGCTGGTTTGTCAATTTCGTGCTTTAAAATATCAAAGAGATGGAAAAGTTGTTGCCTGGAGAGCATTCCTGAGTTCTGTAAACTTGTGCCCACGCCGGTGTCTTCCAAGCCGAATTCGGGGTCTACGATCGATTGCAAGGCTGAAATTTTTGCCCCTTGATACTATGAACAGAAGAAAGAACTGAGGAGTAAAAAATCCGCCAATGGACATGCAAGTGCCAACAGGTACAAGAAGAAGCAGCGCATTTTGACCGTAATTTGCTTCTAGCCATTTCTTTGCTCTCGCAGCATATAATCTGTCTCTGAGACAACGATGCCAGGGGGCAGTGTTTCTGCTTCCACGTGGGTTTGTCGATACATAAATCGTGGATCTATTCTTAGTTTTAGAATCAGATGTAAAGCCATTGACCTTTGCACCAGACTTAGAAGCCCATGATAAAAACTGACACTCTTTCTACTTGAAGTGAACGCATGAAAGCAATAACTGAACAAAAAACTGGAGACAAAAGCAATGCCAAATTCAAACAATTTTTGCACTACAAAACGAATGGTTTTGAATCCATTTTTCAAATCTTTGTCGCCTTAGCTCTTTCTGACCATGAAAGTTGTTTCAAAACATCATTTTCCATTGTATTTCAAATCAACGTCTGTGTTATCTCTGTGATCTCTAGTTTCATTTAGACTGCTTCTCTCTAGTGGTGTTAGAATCGTCGGGTCAAGGCCCTTCTCCTTGAGCATCACAGCGAAATTAGGATCAATCCCTTTATTCTGCAAAAGACTGGTTAATTCCTGATCACCTTGCTTGTTTTGAGCTTATGCGCCGCGCTCCAACCCAACGTGCCACACAGGCTGGATGCGTCGCGCTCTTACAAATTAACACAGTGGGATCTGGCTCTATGCACCACGCTTGTGTGGGTGCGTCGCGCTCCATGCCAATGCGCCGCGCTATATTGAAACACACAATCAGCCCTTTAACTTCAGCTTCGTTCCTCCAATTTTTTAGTTCGACTTCTCTGCTCCATCCTCTCTTCCTGGGGCTCCATAAGCCTCAAAAGTGTGACATTATACTCCATACCAGATTCTCTCTAAGGTAAAATGCAAATCTCCTCTGTTCCAAATTTAAATTCGAACTCCGTTTTGCTTTCCAAGCATTCTCTTATAGATTCACCCAACAGGAAAACACTATATTGGATGCATACTATAGTGCCACTAGAAGGTGTTTCGCCACAATCAGGACCTGTTATGATGAGATCAGTCATCTCATGGTTATGATCAAGGTCAAAAACCTTCTAATTCAATAGTTAAGATTTCTTTTCAAAACAGTAAGGTATAAAAGCTGTAAATAAACAACTCTCTGTTCTTTCTCTGTTTTTACTGTGAATTCGGGGCTCCAGTTGAGCAAATTTTCCTTGGTTTCTAAATAAAAAGAGTTTTCCTTGTTATCTTTTGCAGGGATGGTGGCCTGTCTTGGCTCGGCACTTTTTCACATTAATACAAACTCTGCTTTTCAAATTTCGTTTTTGATTTTCTGACTTGAATGATGGCTTTTCTTTGTCTGCTTGCAGGGATATTTGGTGATGGGATTCGACAAAGGATCCGGAGAGGCTACATGTGAACATTTTCAACCTAAAAATTTTGAATAATTACATATTTATTATGAAGACACAATTGATGATTTCTTCTTCAAAACAGGGTTTTGAAGAAGAAACACTCTCAAGCCTTATTGACTATGAAATTTTTCAATTGAGACTGATTTGGAAGCTTTCATGCAAAATAGGTCGACAAAACCCTAGACCTAAAAACTCTTAAAAAGTATTTGTCACCCATGACTTTGAATGACGAGAAATGAACTTTGGTGAATTTGACTTTGACAAAGGACTGACAGGACCGAGTCTAACAGGTTGACACTTACAAAGTAGCAAAGATAAACGGTGTCTCTTGTAGGTTGGTGACTACAATGCAACAAAGGTGATTGGTGTCTCCTGTAGGTTCATTCATATAAAGCAATAGAGGGCAACTGTGTCTCCTATAGGTTAATCCCTACAAAAGGAAAAATGGGTTGGTGTCCCATGTAGGTCGATGCCTTAAAATTAATGTAATGGTAAGTTGGTACCTACAGGATCTTTTATATAATGAAATTTTATGGTTTTATTTTATAAGGGTTTCTATGCATATATTTTTTTACTTGTTTATTTTAACGTATTTATGGTTTACGGTGTTATAATTTTTAAATAAGCAAAAATTTGCATTATATTGACTCACCCTCACTCTGGGTATAATTGTGAATCTAACACAAACAAGGTTGGAGTAACTCTAAATATAACTAGGAGGTTGTTCCATGTAGATTTCATGTTGTATATTCCCATGAAAGAAGGAAAATTTAACATCCATATGATGTACCCCCCATCCATGTGAGGTAATAAGGGCTAGAACAAGTTGGTGGATGGAATTAATTTTGGAAATATGGAAAGGTTTTGTTTTATTCAATCCATTCAACTTGAAATAATTATTTAGAAACTAACCAAGACTGATGTATTTCAGGATTTCCATCTGGTACATATTTGGTTCTATACACCCATTTTCTTTTGAAAAAATTTCTTCCGTATCAAAAATTTACAAGTTCCCAAGTGTTATACACCTTCAAGGAAGGATATTATTCATTAATTCTTCTTTCCCAATATGGATGGAATAAATCTTATTAAAATGATTCTATATCTAGACTCTTTGAATCTTGATCCAAAATAGAGGAGCCATGAGAGAACCATGAGTGAGTATGACATAAATATATAGGATCACTAGCAAGTCACTAGTTTCTTTTCATATTGAATGAACCTGCCGAGAAAACAATGGTGGTAGAGAAAGTTCATGATAAATGAACACATCTTGAGGAAGGTGAGCAAGTGGAGGTGTATTTCCATCCCCATTGTCATCATTTGAAGAATAAACTAAAATGAAATAGAAGGTGGAACAAATGTTAAATATGGCTTGTAGGATAAAGAGGGCAGGACTTCCAAATTAAAAATATACGTAAAAGTTTCCCCATGTGGTCATGGATGTTTATGAGAAATGTTATTTTTACTCACAAGTTTTTCCTATAAGATCTCTTTTACAAATAAATTAATTTATAAAGTGATACACGTTAATTAAAATAGTGAGAATCACTTTTAAAATGAAGTCACTTTATAAATGAGAGTTGCATGAAAAAAAATAGCTAAAAGAAAGATTAAATTTATTTTATAATGATTCAATTTTATAATGTAAGTGAAATTCACTTTGAAATAAAGTTATAAGATAACTTAATTTTGCATGAAATATTTCAAAAATTAACTTACAAAGACATGTGAACTCAAGTAACTTTCAACCAAGTGAGATAGTGAAAATCACATACCAATATTAGTAGTGAAGGAGGATAAGGATGTATTTATTTTTGTTGTTACTCGTAATATTGTAGTTTTTTATTTTTTTATTATTTTTTTACCTCAAATTGAATTCTCACCCTATAAAATTGATCATCCAAAAAAAAACAATAGTTTGCAAAAAATAAAAACTCAACAAAAATGGGATTGGATATCAGTTATATAACCTAGAAAATGGGAGTTCCCTTTATGTTTCTGATGTTGAATGGTGTTATCATTGATGCCAACATCATATTTAAGTTCTCTTAATATTCATTTACAGATTTCATTTATTGGGAGCTCAACTGGTCAAGAAACCCTACAAGGATGATGAAATCTAATAGTGTGGCCATGATGCCCAACCTGTTATAAAGAAATTAATATGGAAAATCAATGTTCTTGGGTTCAATACCATGCTCATTTTATTCTCCTCATCATATCATTTCCAAAATTATGTGGAATTCCTAAGAAGTACTCATGGTAGAGGATATATACCCGATCAAATTTAGTGGCACGAAAATGTGGTCATGGTCCCCAATTTGGATGATGAAAGGAAATTTAATGATTGGCCAAATTTTTGGTTTGTTGATTGATCAAAATTGAAAAAATACTAAAATATTTTCGATAATTTATATTAGACTTTAAGTTTCCCAATATGGACTTCTTTCATCATCATTAATATGGCCTCAAAGAGAAATTAAATTTTGGCTCTAAATTTTTGTTTTGTAAAATAAAATTAAGAAAAAAAATTTGTGAGGTTGGCTTTATAAGAGTTGGTTAGGTAAACCCCTCTATAATCCTCCATGACTTTTACATATATTTATGGCTCGTATTCCCTCGAAGGTAAAAATTTAGTACACATTTTTTGGACATATTCTCTATGGTTCTTGTGGACTTGAGTAATCACACTCAGCTAAAGGAGAAGGTTGAATTTGGAGAGGTTTTGAGATTAATTTATTTGTCATTTCATTACTGGTTTTTCATTGTGCTTTTGAGGCATATCTAAAGTATTAGAGAAGGAATTTTCATGGGTTACTAAGGCCATGTATTAGGCCTAATATCAGGCCCCTATGTGGCAATATATTGAGGCATGCTCTGCCCTATTTGTGAAACCCTGGCAGTCTTCACTGGTGCAAATTTTTGGGTCAATTTAGAACCATTTTGTGGGAGATTTATCAAGATGTTTGTGACCTAATTCTTGCTCCTACTCACACATGTTTTTAAGCTTTAATTTGAAGGAAAATTTTATATTTTCTAAAGGTATACCATGAGGTTTGGACTTGATTCCTTAGGCCTAATATGAGTCTATTCATGAGGCCTTTTGTAGAATTTTCATAGCTTATTACAGACACCTCTAAGTTATACTCAATATCACTATGACATTTTCTAGGACCCTTTTGTGGATAAAAATTTATAGTGGAACCTAATTTTTGAAACCTAAATGAGAAAAAAAATTGGCCTTTTTTAAAGTTTTTTCTGAAGCATACTTATGCCATCTGTTAAGGACAAATTCTGTTGATAATTTCAAGGGTGTCTAAAGTAAATTTTTGGTCTTTCTAAGATAATTTTTACACCCTAATCCGATCCCTTCTAAGGTATTATTTATTGGTTTCCTGAGGCATATTTTTTATGACTCATATCTCTCTATAGGATGTATTCTAATGCTCATATATATTTCTTCTTTGGGATAATCTAGTGTTATGTGGCTTGAAAAAAACCTGGTTTGAGGCTCTCCTAAAACAAAATTTATGAAGTATTTAAAGGACCCATTTTTTGAGGCAATATTCAAGGTTAGTTTTTGCGATTGCATCAAGGACACTTAAGGATAAATTCAGATTGTGAATTCAAGATATGAGGCATGTTGATCTCCTTTTTAAATTATTTAAGTACTAATTCAGAAGTCATTCAGTGAGTAATTTAATTCTTTTAAGAGGGAATACTTTAGGGTTTACTTAGGCCACTTTTCATTTTTACTTTGGCTTTTGGATAACTCCTGTGGATGCCTTTTTACAGGTCATTTCACAAAGCATTTCTAAGCCCTTTTTAAGGCCATTGAAGACTATAAAATGAGGCTTTTCTGCAACAGTGGAAACTAATATCTTAAGTCAAGGAAGACCATTGACCAAACAAGGAATGTGTTGAACGAGCTAACTATTAATATCAATATCATCAGCGGTATTACTTTGACAAAAGGAAAGAGAAAGACTTATTTTGGAACATCTCCCAATTGGAATCTGAACCACAATGTGACAATGAAATCTATGAGTTTCTAAGGTATTTTTCAAACTTACTTAAGGGTTGACATGATAAGTTATTTTCAAGTGTATTCCTCTGAGATTTATTCAAATTCTTGAAGGTTGAGTTGTGACAAGAATTTTTTTGTCTGATAAAATACCGTATAAGGGCTTCTACCAAAGAGTTAAATCTTGGACTAGTTTTTGGATGGAATTAGTGACATATTCGAGTGTTAAACTATGAATAGAGGCATCTTCAAGGGTAAGAAGAAATCAATGGTGGAGAAAGAATGAATCATTAGGGGAATTTTGAGGTCTAAAATGGGCCTCCTAAGAAAAATGTACAACCAAAATAAAACTTATAATAACCAATAGGATTCAAGATGATGATGTCAACCATGGGGGATGATTCAACATTTTTGGAGTAAAAAAGTAAAAAGATTAAAAAAATAATTAAATAATAAAACTACTTTTTCAACTCGTATTTTCAACTTATGTCCCTAAGGTTTTACTCAAATTTTGATCAAGAGTACTTGTTGGATGCAAAATTCAATTCCTCATCCACAGAGTACCCATGTTGCATACTTTTGATGGACCCTACTACACGAAAATTAGAAATACATGAAAACATGATTGCAATCACATTTTTCATGTATTTCTCATTTTTCGTGTAGAAGGGTCCATAGAAAGTATCCAACATGGGTACTCCTTGGATGAGGAACCAAATTTTTCATCCAACTGGTGTTGCCACTTGAAATTTGAGTAAACCCATAGGGAGATAAATTTAAAGTACGAGTTGAAAAAATAGTTTTTTCTTTTTTCCCTCTAAAATTTTATTATGTGATCTAATATTATTCTATTATTTCCACTATTATTTTACAGTTTCCTTAGCAGGGTCATTTTAGACCTCAAAATTCCCCTAATGATTGACATAATTTAATATTTTATTCTTCCATTTCTATCTATCATTGAAATTGACAGTATGATTATTATAATTGACATTTATTCTTGAAGTGAAACTATTATCATTGTTGATGTATTGATTATGGTTAAAGATCTATTATTTTAGATTGGATGTTTGAGTCATGGCTGGCTAATCGATGAGAAAATTTGTTTCGGTTTTTGTTAGGGTTTTGGAGTAGGTGTTATGGGAAAATAAGTTATATGTACTCAATTTTATTGTAGAGAGTACAAAGCACTAGTACAGAGGATGTAGAGAGATGCATTTTTGAGCTAGAGTGGGTTGATGGTTTAAGTAAAATATCTTCATACTATATACCTCCCGATCTAACAAAAACATTATGTATCTCAAGGAAATGAACACCTTTTTTATATTTAATGAAAGGAATTATTAACTAAAAACAATGCTTTCAATGCAATGGAATAATATGTTCATGTAAAAAACATACATAAATATTAGATCTCATAAATTGCACAACATTGGCTCAAGAATTTGATCAATAATTGGAGAAACTCTTCAAATAGATTCTAATACAATGTTCAGGAAAATAGGGTATTCCATATAAGGTGAACAATTTTAGTAACCATTCACACAACCATATCAAATATCATAACATAGTATTTTTACTTGGTTAAAGACATATAAGAGGGAAACGATCCATAACCCATGTCAATGTGACCACATTGGAAATTGTGTTAGTGCAAAAGAAAGAGATATTAAATAAGAGATTTCTAACAATCAAGCATCAGCCATTCTAACAAACCTAGTTAAACATCCATGCAAAATATTTAATAAAGGCAAAAATAAGACCAAGGTCATGTGACATGTATTCCAAGCTGAATGTTGGGCAAAACATAGTGATGGGGATCACTGGTGTTTAATTTATGGCTATGAAAATTGGCAAATGCATTGGAAAATGTTTTGTAAAGGCCAAGGGGTCTTCACTCAAAGAACCTATGGAATATCATGTGCATTCATAGCATACTAAACAATACCCCTAATTTGACTACATATTGTAAAATACTTCTAAAAATTACATTATTCAACCCCCTGCCAATACGAACCCAATACACCTTCCCAATTTAAAAAAACCTTACTTTCACTAGATATTGTAGGTATTTATTTTTGCATTGACAATTTTTATACCCCTTTATATTTTTTTATTAACTTTGAGCTTCATTTTTTATACCTGCCAATGTAAAAACCCTTTACCCCCTAATATATTCTCAATATACTATGTCATTTTTTCCTCAATATATATCCCCCAATATGAACCCACATGGTATAGTATTGATCCCTACTGAAGCCCTCATGGTGTGGTAAAGGAAAAGTGGCATTGGTTGGCATTTATTTATGAGAATAATTGAAAATAGGAGAAAAGGAATGTGAAAGGTAACAAATTTGAATGTGAACAAAATTGAAGGAAAAATAGAGGAAAATGAATAAAATAGAGGCCTCAATGATAAAAATCCTTTTGAGGATAAATTCACAACCATTTGCCATTTTTAGCTTGGAGCTCTCTTTTATTCTCTCTCTCACATGCACACTTACACACTTAGAGAAATATTGGAGCACTTTTAGAGGATATTGGATTTGGAGAAAGAAGGTAAAGGAAAGTAGGAAAGTGCAAGGGGACAACAAGATTAACAACTATAGTTGGATTTCTTTGTAGGTACCAATTTTCATGGATGGTTTACTTGATATTTTTTCATGCATGGTGTATGCATGTGATTATTTAGTTATGATATTTCATTTGCATGGAGGATTTCCTGGATTAACAATGGTTTTTCTTAGCCTTGCCATTTCCTGGATAGCCATGGTGTTTTCAGTTTTCCCTTTTTTTTCTGATTGGATATCATGTTCCTTATGGTTGTGGGTTGATTTATTATAACCTAAAGCCTTGGTTGGAAAAAAAATCAGGATCCCTTGATGGGTTGAGTTACTAGTCATGGAACCTTGGTTGGACAAACACTCTGGAGCCCTATGATAGATGTGGGTTGAGTTAATTGTATTGGATTTGGGCTGGAAAAACTACTATGGAGCCCTGGAGAACTTGGGTAGAGACATATTCATTGATGTTAGTGATGTTTGATCATGAGGTGGAATCACTGGTTGAGGATTGAGGTGTTTTAGCTCTGGAAGCCCTGGTTTGGTTTTGCTTTGTTTTTTAGAATATAGCATATTGATGCTTGGAATATGGCATGAGGGTTATTAGCTGAAAGAGAGATTTGGTTCAACCCAATGTATGGCCAGGTGTTACTTGGAAGTCCCTGACTTGGTTTGATTTTGCATATGTTAATAAGAGATATTTTTCTATTGTATTTTATGAGTACATGTGCTTGTTATGATGTGGCTTTGATGGTTGTTCTATTAGTTTTATTATTTTGGTTGTCTTTTGGTTATAAGTGTTAGTCTCCTGTATTTTTACAGTATCACCATATGACTATTTATTTCTTATATTTTTACTAAAAATAACATTCCCTGACTATCATTTATTTTTAGAAATCTCAAATCCTTCATTATTTTCCATATAACCTCTCTATTACCTTTCATTTTACCTTTTAAGACAATCCCATGCTCTGAAATCCCATTTTAAACCCCTTTCCCCTCACTAAAAAAACCATTTTCCTTCACCCTTTCCCCTTCTTTCATTTTAATACAATGCAAAAAACCCATTTTTCACATTTTTTTTTAAGTAATTTTAATATATCTGGCCCACTTTAAAATAAAATCAGTTTATTTACCTGTCCCCTTATATATTTAAGCACCCACTTTAAACCTTTATCGCATATTTCATTTCATTTACCCCCTCATTTAACCCTGGCCCCGCATTATATTTAACCCGCCACTGTATTTAAACCTCGAACCCACCCTTTCAAACTAACTCGTGAATAATCAAAGTCTGATCACTGTCTAATTCCCATTTTCTTAATCTGATGGCCCTTGCTCTATATTTCAACCCCAGCTACTCGAAGATTAAAACCTTCGGAGGGTTGCGAAATTGGCGGTTTCACAACCCTCCCTTCCACCACATGTCGCCTCTCTACATTATCGCATTCCCCATTTTAATACCGCCTAACCACTTTTGGATATGTGAAAAACCACAAAAACACCTCCCCACACATAAAAACAACCATCCTTTGTTTCCAATTCAAAGCCACCTGCCCACGATGCCTATGTGATAAACTTTCTTACCCTGCAAACACGATAAACCACCATGGCTCACCACCCTGTAGGATCCCATTTTATTAATAAATTATTTCAATTTTACAGGTGATTAGCATGATAGAAGGGATAAGAAACGTGTTGTTCTAGTTCCGAAGGAATTATTTAAAACCATGCCCTCATAATTTTAAACTTAAAAACCTTATTCACCAGAGGGTTATGCGTAGAAGAAAGAACAACAACAGAAAAAAGGAGTAGTCAGAGTTAAAAGAAGGTTAAAGATAAACGGAAACAAATGAAAGAACATAGTTAGAAAAAGGAAAAGACAGTGAAACATATTGGAGGTAAACAGAGCATTCAAGGATGAAGATGAAAACATTAAAAGGACAGATACAAAGAGATGGAAGAAGATAAAGGGACAAAGAAATAATTCACAAACAAAAGTAAAGGAAGTAAAGAATAAAACAAATAAAAGATGCAGATAAAGACATTTTGAGAGTTTAAAAGACAAATCAGAGAGAAAATCAACGGGGAAGACAAATCCAGATGATAAGGAAACTCAACGTTTACCACTTCTCAACCACATAAGCCACTGCCGACTTAATTTTGTTTTAATAAAAGCCACCGAAGTCAATATTACAATCAGCGATATTTGTAGCATCAGTTCAGAAGTTATTGTAAAAGTTAATTTTGTCGAGATTTGGTTAAAAATATCTTAACGTTATCTCAGGAGTTAATTTTAGAGTTATTATTATAGTAAGTCTATTACGGATATTTTGGCTTGGGCCTTGCATGGTCTCAATTGTCAAAAATAATTTACTCTATAGTAAATACAATCTGTCACCCTAGATTAGGGCAACCTCCTCAGCTTCAGTTTAATACTACACGTATTACTTATTATTTTTGTTGGTCACTTAGACTCTAAGTAGCAAAGATTATTGCATTAGATCACTGTAACTGTTTTGAGCTGGACATCAGTAATACAAGCACTTTCACAGGATCCTTGAGCTATGTTAATGGTGATGTTATCCCTCTTTTGTTAATGGTTTTGCTTTTTTTTTCCATATTGTGCATCAATCTCTCTAATATTAGAAAAAAAATATTAGATTAAGATATGCTGCATGAGCACCTTAATTCTGTTTGTTACTGTTATCTTAATGTTTTCCTCTGAAAAAGCATAACTAAATAATTCTTAACTACTGTTTAGTTTCTCTGAAATTGTTATCTTGAGGTCTTTCTTGTGAAGTTGAATTAAAGAATTCTTAACTACTCTTTACCTCTACTAAAATATTATCTTAAATGTTTTCCTCTAAAATGGCCTAAATGTAGAATTCAAAGACCATCTACTATGCTTTTATGTTGAAGTATAGTTAAGGAATTCAAAGATCGTCTACTCTTTATCTTTACAGAACTCACTATCATCTCATATTCATCTTGCCCACAAAGATCCATTTGATATAGTTATCTTACCCTGTAAAAACCCTTGAAAAGTTGATGTAAAATTTAACCCTTTTATGACTCCATAGCCTAATGGATGAAGCTTTCCCACATTCTATCTATCCAACCAAACAAGAAATCAAAACAAATGACCCTAATCTTCATAACTAGCCTCAAATCAGAAAATATCATCATAAATCTAAAATCGTTTTCATCATAAATATAGAGAGACACCTATTTGAGCCCAGGATGGCTAGGTCCTAAACTCTAAAGTGGTTTGATCTGGTTCCCTTCTATTTTTTCCTTCCAATCTTATGAATTATAGGGAGCCAACATAATGGTAAACATACTGGGGAATTATTGAGAAAACCTAATATTATCAAAACTCAAAGAAACCTAGTCAAAATACTGTGTGAATAAAGTATTTTTCTTTCACATATTGGTTTGTTTTCAACTATTCTAAAACTTCAAACCTCTTTATGCCTTGGGTTTGACTTCTGGCTTCTAGAAGAATTTATACCAGATCCCATCTTGATCCAAACCATCCTGCAATAGTTGACAATCCAGAGAAAATCCTATGGAAAAATCCTATATCTGAAAGTTCAACTGTTAGCAAGCCTATTCATAAAGCAAGTTCCCTTCCTAATAACCTTAAAAACTTGTAGGATATCCAATTTGACTCATACTTTGTACAAATCTTGTTCAGGACTAAATCCCATAACTAGATAACCCAGATAGTTTTGGACCCATCCATCTTACAACAGAGTCCTAATATAGAAATATCTACCCCCATTAATACACCCAATGTTCACCTTCCTCCTTTCAAACCTCCACCTCCTTTTATCCAACCCCAACTTGTTAACCCTCTTTGGTTCTCCAACCCCCTGCCATGGCAGCCTGGTATGCCCCATTAGTCCTACAATTGCCTCTAGTACCTCTATCATAGGACTATCAGTCCAAAATCCCCCTATTTAATGAGATTAGTTCTACAACTGCTCAACAACACGTGGATATATTGGATGGTTATTTTGATAGGAAAGAGATATATGATGAAAATATTAAGATAAGGATGTTTTCCCAAAGCTTAGGGGGAGAAGAAAGGAAGTGGTTTAAATGCCTAACCCCTAATAGTATACATGAACTCCCTGATTTTCACCAGTTGTTCTTAAATAAATGGAAAGTCAAGAAGAATCCTCTCCAAGTCTTATCAGAATATGAAAACGTCAAGAGAAATTTTGGAGAAAGTGTCCAAAATTATTGCACTAGGTTCAACAGTGTATATAATGCCCTCCCTCCACACATGAAACCTCCACAAGGTCTAGCCCTAATGAAATTTCCAGATGATTTTAACCCAGAGACAGCTTATCAACTAAGACAAAGAGACCATCCTACATTATAAGACATGCAGAGGGGTGCAGTAAGTGTCGAAGCAAATCTGATTGCCAAAAGGGCTAGAATGAAAAATCAAAAGAGAGTCACATACAGAGAAGAGGTTGTAGCCTCCACATATGATACTAATATTGGTAACCTCATTAGAAAAATGAAGAGGATGATGGAGAAAATCAACCTAAATGAGAGAGCTTTCCCTAGAGAAAACCAAGCAGCTCCTCAGAATAGAAACCAGAACCAAAACCAAAACTTTAGAAGAAACTCCCATCAAATAAGACAGAGGGAACAAAGGGGACCTGATCAGAAAATTAGGCATCCTTTCCAAGAAAAATATGCTGATGAGGATGAAGGGGTGATTGAAGAGCCATAATAAATTCAAATTAATCTAATGGGAGTTAATAATGAGGATATTATTTTCCTCACTGAGGAAGACCAAGGCATAGTTACCCCAACTCAAATTGAAGAAGAATGTCAAGAATATGAGGACTATAAACAAGGATTCAAAAAATCTATCATGGAAGTGCATAGACAATATGACCTCAGAAGCAAGAAAGTCCAAGACATTCCCAATAGAAAGAATTCTAAAAATTCTACTAGAAAGGCCCCTGAAACTGACCCTAAAAAGGCAATAGAATTTTCAAATAAAATGGTTAAAAGTTCTGATAAAACTAAAAACAAAAATAGTCTAGAAGGCATCACTAGTAAATCAATTATCAGCCCTAACAAAAGTGATATAGTTGATATCCCTACGGTGAATCAGCGATCTGAGGTTGCTGCAAAAACAATGTCTGATAAAACTGAATCAAATCTACCAAAAACACAGATATCATTCAGTATTGAGAATGAAATTTCTAGGATAAATATCTCCATACCTCTCACTGAATTAGTAGGCCAAGATTTATATAGATCCCAAGTTTTGAAGGCACTAAACATAGGAGAAAATACTGAAACTGTAAACTTGAATGATGACAAACTTGAGCTTTTTTTTGGACCTGAAGTAGAAGGTAAATTCCAAGAGGGAGGTGTCACCCCATTTTATGTCAGTTTGAATATCCATGATAAAATCTTCAACAATGCCATGTTAGATTCATGAGAATCTCATAACCTCATGCCAAACGTAATTATGGAGAAACTTGGCCTTGAGATAACTACACCATACAAAGATTTGTACCCTTTTGACTCTAGTAGAGTTGAATGTCTAGGCCTCATCAAAGATCTTTGTGTTACTTTAGCACAAATACTAGCCAAAAGCCTAGTAATGGATATTGTAGTGGTTGAAATTCCCCTAAATATGGCATGCTTCTATCATGCTCATGGGGAGCCAAGCTTCAAGGCACCCTCCAAATGGATATGACCTATGCTAGCATACCAGTCTTTAGCCAACCTAGAATATTTTATAGGGAAACTCATATGAAATACATGATAAGCAGCCAATAAAAACCTCATAATTCCCCTCTCTACTCTGTCCACTCAGATCTTGATCCATTTATCCTTTACAATGATGAAAACATCAATGAAAAATCTTCAGTTAATAAACAAAAAGCTAAAATAGAAGAAGAAGAGGAAGAATAATCATACCAAATAGAAAATGAAAAACACAAATCTAAACCTGAACCTCTTTAGAGCATGATATTTGATGGTTCCTGTGGTAAAACTAGATTAGAAGTAGGTTTTTGGGTACACAACATGAAGAACAAACATGCATAGGGTCACTCTTGCAAACTAAACTTCCAATGTACAAATAATATAGAAAAATATGAGGCCCTCCTTGTAGGATTGAAATTACTGACTAAATCAGAAGCCAAAAGGATCTCTATCCATGGGGATTCTGAGCTAGACATTAGGAAAATTAAGGGACAATATTCAGCTAAACATCCTAGATTAAGAGCATACAAGAATATTTCCCTTGACCTCTTACAAACATCCAAATAATATGAACTTGCCCATATCCCAAGAAATAAAAATATCCATGCTAATGGACTATAATTTTCTTCCAACACTTGTCAACTACCTCATGCTAATAAAAAATACACGGTAAAAGTTAAATATAGACCAGCAGTCCCTCATAATGTGAGATATTGGCAAGTTTTTGAAGATGACCAATAGATTGAAGATTTCCTGTAATCCAAAAATGAGTTTGAAATTCTAGATTCGGACTTAAATCACAAAGAGGACTTCTCTACTAAGGAACAATCATGTGAGGAGAAGTCCCCTCATGATGCTGATATAAATCTATTAGCAAAGGAAGACCCACATAGGACAGAAATATGTGAAGATCCAGAAAAAGAAAAGTTTGAAGTGATGCAGTTCAGAGATAATACCCCGCCAAGAGGACTTGTCCCTCTAGAAGAAATTTTTGATTTCAATGATGCTGCTAGAAAGCCAAACATGGAATCCATCAAAGCAAATGTAGAAGAGTGCAATATAGGTAGTAAGAAAGAACCCAAAATGGTAAAATTGTCAAATACACTGCGAGCACCTATAAAGCAGAAATATATTGAGCTATTCAAATAATTTAGTGATGTGTTTGCCTGGAGTTATGAATACTTGAATGCCTATGATATCATTAAGCACAAAATTCCACTTAAAGAAAGAAAAAATCCATTTAAACAGAAGTTGCGCAGAATAAATCCTGTCCAAATGCCACTCGTTGAGAAAGAGATAAATAAAATGTATGATGTTGGGATAATAGTCGCACTCAGGTATTTAGAATGGGTCTCAAATCTTGTATCTGTAAGGAAGAAGACATGGGATATGAGGCTCTGCATTGACTTCAGAAATCTAAACAAAGCATCCCTGAAGGACAACTACCCTTTACCAAAAAATGGATCACATATTGCAAAGGGTAGTAGGCTCCAAAAGGATCTCTCTCCTTGATGGCTTTTTAGGTTACAATCAAGTGTTGGTGCATCCAGATGATCAACAAAAAACAACGTTCACTGCACCTTGGGGCACCTTTATGTATGTAACAATGCCTTTTGGTTTAATAAATGTTGGAGCCACTTTTCAAAGAGCAATGGATATTTCCTTCTCAAAAGAAATAGGTTTCTTCATTGTAATATATCTTGATGATATCACAGTCTATTAAAAAATCGATGAAGAACATCTAGCTCATCTAAGAAAGGTCTTTGATAAATTCCAAAAGTACGGTCTGTCTTTGAATCCCAAGAAATCTTTATTTTACCTTCAAGAAGGAAATATTCTAGGCCACATCATATCTAAATAAGGGATCAAGATTTACCCAAACAAGATTGAAGGAATATTGCAAATCAGTCACCCAAGAAATATCAAAGAGCTACAATCTTTCATTGGAAAGATAAATTTTTTAAAGAAGTTTATACCAAACCTTGTAGAACTCTTGAGGAACATCACCAACATGCTCAAAAGAGATTCACGATCCAAGTGGACCAAGGTAGGAAAGAAGCCTTTTGAATTAGTGAAGCAAGAACTTACACGAGCACCTATTCCAATCATTTCTGACTTCACCAAAGATTTTTTTATATTTTCCTTTGCATCAGAACACACAGTTGCTGTTGTCTTACTGTAGAAAAATACAAAGGGATAGGATCATCCCATAGCATTATTTAGCCAAGCTTTAAGAGATGCGCCTCTGAAATATAATATCATGAAAAAGAATACCTTTGCCTTAGTCAACGCACTAAAGGATTTCAGGGTCTACATTCTACATTCACACATCATCGCATTTGTGCCCCATACAATGGTTAAAGACATTCTAACACAAGATATTGATGGGATTTTTGTCATATTGGAATATGATTTAGAAATCAAACCCACCAAATTAATCAAATGACAAGGGTTGGCTAAAATAGTGGCTAAGACAAATTTTCAAGCACTAGACATCAATATGATTCACCCACTGGATGAACAAGAGGATTTGGCAACTCCACCTATTGAGGAAGCATTCCTAAACTATCTCTGGCATGCAGATATAATGTATGTGCTTTTTAATCTAAATTGTCCTCCTATTTTGTCCAAAACAAAGGCCAGATTCTTGAAATTAAAGGCTGTAAATTTCTACATTCTGGAAAAAGTTTTATATTGGAAAAATTCTAGTGGTATATTGCTTAAATCTTTGCCTAAAGAAGATGCAGATAGGATCTTGCATGAATATCAAGAAGGAAAGTGTGGAGGCCATCTCTATTGGAAAACCACTGTAAACAATATCCTTAGGGTTGGTTTCTATTGTCCTACCCTTTTTCAATACATCCACAAAATGGTAGTAACCTATCATAAATGTCAAATTTTTGAGGGAAAAAGAAAGTTGTTGCCTTTGCCATTACATCCAATCTCTGTTGAAGCTCCTTTTCAACAATGGGGTTTAGATTTCATCGAAGAAATCCACCCTTCCTCTTCTTCCCAGCACAAATGGATCCTTACTGCAACTGACTATTTTACCAAGTGGATAGAATCCATCCCTTCCAAGACTGCCACAGACTTAGTAATTATCAGATTTCTTGAAACCAACATTCTATCTAGATTTGGATGTCCTAGGAAAATCATTACTAATAACGTTGTTTCCTTCAAATCCAAGAAAATGGTGGATTTCTACCACAAATATCACATTAATTTGGGGAATTCTACAGCTTAGTACCCTCAAGGTAATGGATGGGCTGAATCCTCAAATAAAATTTTGTTGAACATCATTAAGAAGTTGCTGGAGGAAAATAAGAAATCATGGCACAACAAATTGGTACATGCACTATGGGCATACATGTTAACAAATAAGAAATCAATTGATATGTCACCCTATCAGCTAGTATATGGAATTGGTGCAGTTTTCCCAACCACTCTAGGGGTGCTAATAATGAAGCTTATCCAAGAAGTCTAGTTTGAAGAAAATGGTATACAAAGTAGAATAAACCAAACCATTCAGCTATAGTAATCCAAAGGAGGGGTATACAAAATAACATTTGGTACAATAAAACATCAAGAAAATTTTTGACAAAAGGACCAAGGAAAATGATTTCAACATTGGAGACAAAGTGGTGAAGTGGGATTCTAGAAGAGAGGAAAAAGGAAATCATGGAAAGTTTGATAACCTTTGGAAAGATTCATACATCATTCATTCTGCAAGAGGTAATAATGCATTCTTCTTACAACAAATGGATGGAACAGAGTTGTTTGAAGGTCCTGTCAATGGCAGGATGTTGAAGCATTATTTCAGTTAAAGTCTTAGTTTGAATTTCCTTCATTGTATATAACATTTCCTCACCAAATTTAAAAAAAATAAAACTGTACAAAATTAAGGCCCAAAGAAAAGGCCATGAGCCTAGTTTGATAAAACAAAAAAGCAAAGAAATAAAAAGCTGAAAATAGGGCAGATAAAAAGGAAAAGGTAAGCCCCATACCAAAAATGAATATTTCTGAAAGTGTTGCAATTCCAAATGCCACTATTTTTAAGAAGGTCTTGTTCAATCATACAGTCTAAACATGATTGTATAAATTTTGAACTTTTGCTGAGAAGTTAGAAAATGAAGATTTTCCAAACTGTTTAATCTTGGCTTATCAGTAGGTAGGTAGAAAATTACGTTGGTTCCAAAGCCTAATATGAACCAATAAGAAAAGTAAGGGATAGGTGATAAATGAAATATTCAATACCAAAGCCCTCAGTTTAGTTTACTTTTGCAAAATAATACTGTGTGCAGTGTTGTCCAAAAAAGGCCACAATTCATGATGATCAAATTGCTTAACCTTGATTCACTCATGTTTTAAATTTCATGTCGATAGTTAGTGAATAAAGATTCGGCCAAACTTTTTAATCTTGGAAGATCGGTAGTTAGGTAGAGAATAAAGGAGCTCATCAGTTTAATCTGAGCCTTGGCAGGTTTTAAGGTTATAAATAGATAGTTTGCTTTCAAAAGAAAAATTATGTCAAGGTTTTAAAGTCTAAATGCACCCAATAAATGAAGAAAAAATGTGAGAGTAGATGATGGGTAGGCAAAAGTAGTTTTCACTAAGCATGGATTTCAGTTTTTTGAAGGTCATAGTCATAAAAAGCTACAGCAAATCAGAATTACAGAGTATAAATCAGCCAAATAAATCAGGCTACTGATCTACAAAATTCTTGAAACCTCCTAAAGGAGTTGCCCTCCCCAGTTGGAGCCACTGTTAGACTCCTATATTTTCACAGTATCACGAGATGACTGATTATTTCTTATATTTTGTTGAAAATAACATTCTATGACTATCATTTATTTTCATAAATCTCATTGCCTTCATTATTTTCCATTTAACCTCTCTATTAGCTTTTCTGACAAACTCATGCTCGGAAATCCCATTTTAAACCCCATTCCCCTCACTAAAAAAACCCTTTTCCTTCACCCTCCCCCCTTCTTTCATTTTAAAACAATGTAGAAAACCCATTTTTCACATTTTTTTAAGTAATTTGAATCTATCAGGCCCACTTTAAAATAAACTTAGCTTATTTACCCAACCCCTTATATATTTAAGCCCCCACTTTAAACCTTTACCCCACTTTTAATTTCATTTACCCCCTCATATAACCCTGGCCCCGCATTATATTTAACCCGCCATTGTATTTAAACCCCGACCACACCCTTTCAAACTAACCCACGAACAAGAAAAGCCTGACCACCGTCTGATTCCCCTTTGCCTAATCTGACGACCCTAACTCTGTATCACAACCCCAACTAGCTGACAATTAAAACCTTCAGAGGGTTGCGAAATGGGTGGTTTTGAAACCCCCCTTTCTGCCACGTGTCGCCTCTCCTCTTTATCACAATCCCCATTTTAATACCACCTAACATCTTTTGGATATTCAAAAAAACACAAAACTACCTCCCCGTGCATAACAAAACCCATCCTTTGTTTCCATTTGATATCCACCTGCCCACCATTCCTATGTGATAAAATTTCTAACCCTGCCCAAATGTGATAAACCATCATGGCTCACCACCTTGCAGGATCCCATTTTATTAATAAATTATTTTTATTTTATAATTGATTAGCATGCCAGAAGGGATATGCAATGTGTTGTTCTGGCTCCAAATAAATTATTTTAAACCATGCCCTTATAATTTTAAACTTGAAAGCCTTATTCACCAGAGGGTTATGCACAGAAAAAAGAACAACAAAAAAAAAGGAGCAGTCAGAGTTAAAGGTAGGTTAAGCATAAATGAAAACAATTGAAAGAACTGAGTTAGACAAAGGAAAAGATAGTGAAAGGGAAAGGATGTAAACAGAGCATTCAA
The DNA here is from genome assembly GCA_034641835.2 of Pinus albicaulis. Lineage (NCBI taxonomy): Eukaryota > Viridiplantae > Streptophyta > Pinopsida > Pinales > Pinaceae > Pinus > Pinus albicaulis. The sequence goes on along the minus strand of CM076574.1, from coordinate 450,905,344 downwards.
GGATGACGATGAAAACTATCAAAGGAAAAAGATAAAGAGATGGAAGTAGATAAAGGGATAAATAAAGAATTCACAAACAACAACAAAGGCAGTAAAGAAGAAAACAGATAAAGATAGTTTAAGAGTTTAAAAGACAAGTCAAAGAGCAAATCAACGAGGAAGACAAATCTAGATGACAAGGCAACTCAACATTTACCACTTCTCAACCACATAAGCCACCTCCAACTAAATTTTGATTTAATAAAAGCCACCAAAGTCAATTTTATAGTCAGAGATATTTGTAGCATCGATTCAGAAGTTATTGTAAAAGTTAATTTTGTTGGAATTTGGTCAAAAAATATCTTAAAGTTAGCTAAGGAGTTAATTTTAGAGTTATTATTACATTAAGTCTGTCAGAGATATTTTGGCTTGGGCCTTCTCAATTGTCAAAAATCATTTACTCTGTATTAAATACAATTTGTTACCCTAGATTAGGACAACCTCCTTAGTTGCAGTTAAATAGTACATGTATTTTTCATTATTTTTGTTGTTTTTTGGGTTGGATTTCGCTTAGAATCTAAGTTGAAAATATTATTGCATTGGAGGACTGTAACTGTTTTGAAATGGAAATCAGTAATACAAAAAATTTCATAGGATCCTTGAGCTATGTTAATGGTGATGTTATCCCTCTTTTGTTAATGTTTTTCCTTTGTTTTTCCATATTGTGCATCAATCTCTCTAATAGCATAACATGAATATTAGATTAAGATATGTTGCATGAGCACCTTAATTCTGTCTGTTACTTTTATTTCAATGTGTTCCTCTACAAAAGTATGACTAAAGAATTATTAACTGCTCTTTAGTTTCACTTGGTTGTTACCTTGAGGTTTCATTTTGAAGTTTAACTAAATAATTCTTAACTTCTTTTTAGTTTCTCTAAAACTATTATCTTGCAGTATTTCTTGTGGATTTTAGTTAAAGAATTCTTAACTACTCTTTACCTCTACTGAAATTTTATCTTGAATGTAGAATTCAGAGAATCTCTACTTTGCTTTTATGTTGAAGTATAGTTAAGGAATTCAAAGATCCCCTCCTCTTTAGCTTTACAGAACTCACTATCATCTCATATTCATCTTGCCCAAAAAGATCCATTTGATAGAGTTAGCTTTTCCTGTGAAAAACCTTAAAATTTTGACGTACAATTTAGCCCTTTTATGACTCCATATCCAAATGGATTAAGCTTTCCCACATTCTATCTATCTAACCAAACAAGCAATAAAAAAAAACAACCCCAATCTTCATAACTAGCCTAAAATAAAAAAAAAAAATCATACGGCTAAAATAATTTTCATCATATATAGAGGGATCCCTCTTTGAGCCAAGGAAGGCTAGGTCCTAAACTCCAAAGTGGTTTCATGTGGTTCTTTGCTATTTATTCTTGCTAATCTTAAAAATTACAGGGAGCCAACAATAAGCATTGTTTCATGACAGATTTTGGTTATGGCTCTCATCAAATTTTGATTGTTAAATATATGGTTTTTGAATACATTACATAACATATGTTATTGCAGTTATTATGAGAATGAATTATACCTTCTCACTGATTTCCAGATAATTATGAGACCCCTGTGTTCATATATGCATTTATAGCTTGCAGATTACATGTTCTCAGTGTGTTTCATAAAATGTATGTCATGGTTATGCCTTTTTAGTTCGAGTTATTATCTAAGTTTTGTATTAAACATTTTTTTCCTTGTGTTATTTACTATCCTAGAAAGCCTCATCAACTTTTGGGTAGTGGTCTAGAGACTAGCCTTGAAAAAATGGCTCATATCTTGCAGTAACAAGCACATAGTTGTGTAAAAAGGACTGCAAAGGCTCCCTTGCATGCTTATGCATGTGACTGGAGAGTTTCATTCGAATTCAAGAAGTTTTGTGCCAACGTCTAGGAGTCCAGGTAACTCAAAAATAATTTTAACGCGGGGTTTCAGCACCTGGAAGGGTGATTTAGCTCTTGAGGGTCCTGTAGCACCTAAGGGAAGTCAGTAAAGCTTTTTTGTGTCGATCCACTTCCTTAAATACACCTAGGAGGTTGAGTCATATCATAGCAAATCCTCATCACATATTTACCCCAGTCGACCAGTGAACTTGGGTAAGTGTGGGAGGAGGGTGGCTACAAAGTGTTATCTAAAAGAGTTTTTATTCTCTTTGGGTGATATTTGATACCAAAGAGTGGTATCAGAGCTCCCAGATTCAACACTTCGATTTGATGGGCATAATGTGTTTGTCATATATATATATACATGTTAATATGTATATATATGTTTTTATATATATGTATGTTAATATGGAATCGTTTGTGCAGACGAGATAGCCTCCCCTAAACTTCATTGAGGTACATGTGATTTTGTTTATATTTTCTTATCTGACATTATATGTTTAGTAGAGGATCAAAGATGACCAGAAAGATGGTACACTACAATTCACGTGATTCTCCCTACAGATCAGATGAGCAACATGGTGATGATTACTCCCCTCACATAACATATACATTGAGAAGTTTGAAGTCAGAGATCATGAGTTGTAAGGTAGATACTGATAGGATCATTCAGGCACATAAGAGAATTGTTAGGGCACAAGAGAAACAAGCATAGGTTAATGAAATTATCCTTTACATATTTTCAGACTTGTATATACAGGGCCCTATTAGGATCAGTCATGGACAAGAGGAAATAAATAATGGTGCATATGGCAGTAGGTCTCACTCAGGATAGAGGTTTGACAAAGATGATACAGTTAGAGATAGTAGGTTCATGGATACACTTGATAGGAGGGATAATGACCACAAATTTGATTCTAGTTCTAGTTAAAAGAGAAAAAATTGTCATCATTGCCACCATGTTTATAAGAGGATTGAAAAGAAGTATTTTCCAGAAGAGTTTAATAAAATTAAGCCACCTATCTTTTATGGAGAAATGAAGAATTCACAGGATGCAGGAGCTTGGTTACTCGGGATGAATAAGCTATTTAGATTGCATGAGTACTTAACTAACATGAAATACATGATCACCACCTCCAGTATTAAAGGTAATGTAGGAATTTGGTGGGAAGATGTAAATAATGTCATAGGTATGCAATAAGACGAGTTGACTTGGAGTGAGTTTGAGATACTTTTCAGGAAGAAGTATCTATTGAAGAGATACTATGATGACAAGGAAAATGAGTTATATGATTTGAATATGGGATATATGATCGGTGAGGAGTATATTAGTAGGTTCTTGGAGCTTTTGAGATATGTTCACTATCTTAGGGAGGATGAAGAAAATATTTATATATTCCCTTGTGGATTGTCGGTAGCATTCAAGGAGAATGTAGCACCACAGAAGAGGTTGAATGTAGTTGACAGAGGATACAGATTTCAGTCTAACGAGTAGAATAAGGGTGAGGGAAGGAATCCTTTACAATGATAGACTTGTGGCAAGGATCATCGCAGGATATATTTTCCACAACATCAGGGTAGAAGACCGCATATTTATAGTCGTGAGGACACACAAAGAGTGGGGGATGTTGGAAAACGTATTCCACAGATTTATGTGGCATTGAATAATGGGAAGGCTGATCATCATGAATCTATTATCAATATGGATAATAAGATTTTTTATCAAGTTTTTTCTATTTTTATTGACCCTTGATATAATTATAGTTATGTTAATTGTGACCTTGTGGATAAGCGTGGTTTGAATAAAGATGTACATGCAAAAACTTGGTTAGTGCAGTTGGTTGCAGGTACGAAGAGAATATTTCATCATTGGGTAAGAGCTTGTACATTTGAGTTGAATGGTATGCCTACATGAGCACATTTAAATGCGTTTCCATTGGAATCATACAGTATATTTTTTGGTATGCACTGGTTGTATTTTAAAAAGACGAAGGTGGTCTACTATGATAAGGTTATTGAGTGCATGGATGACAATGGAGAAAAAATAATATTGCAGGGTAAGAAGAACGCTACATCAGTTAGAATGGTGACATTTATGTAGGTAAAGTGTAGTGGTAGGAAAGGTTGTGTCTTATTTTCATTGCATATTTCCAATGAAAAAGGTAAGGATGTTTAGGATCTTGAGGCCTTGATCATGTACCTAGTTTTGCAGCAGTTTCAATATGTGTTTCCAGAAAATATCTCACAGTTACCACATCAAAGTGGAGTGGAATTTTGTATTGATTTTGTACCAGGAGAAACACTAGAATCAAAGGCAACTTATAGGATGACCATGTCAGAGTTAGTGGAATTGAAGTTATTGTTGAAGGAAATGTGTGACAAGGGATACATTAGACTAAGTCTGTCACCCTGGGGTGCACCAATATTTTTTTTGAAGAAGAAGGATGGTACTCTCAGGTTATGCATTGATTATAGGTAGTTGAACAATTTTATGATTAAGAACAAGTATAGGTTTCCAAGGATTGATGATTTTTTTGACCAATTGAAGGGAGAAACAATATTCTCGAATATTGATTTGAGATCAGGATACTATTAGGTACACTTCAAAGAAGAGGATATCTACAAGACTATTTTCCAGAGCAAGTATGGCCATTATGAATTTGTTTTAGTTTCATTTGGTTTGACTAATGCTCCAGCTAATTTTATGTTCTTGATGAATAGTGTATTGTGTCCTTATCTAGAAAATTTCTTAATTGTGTTAATTGATTATATATTGATATATTCTAAGAATAAGGAAGAGAATGTCGAACACTTAGCAACAATATTGAGATTTATAAGAGGGAATTTGTGTATGAAAATATTAGAAAATGAAGTTTCTTTCAAACAGAGGTACATTACTTGGGGCATGTGGTTTCCAAGGAAGGCATAAGAATGGATCTAGAAAATATATGAGCTATCATGGAATCGAAAACTCCTAGAAATGTAGATGAGGTTAGATCATTCATGGGTTAGTATGCTATTATAGGTGGTTCATCAGGAACTTCTTGTGGGTTACATATCCTAACGAAATTTCAATGGAAATGAAATATATTGAATAGAGAGAGGAATGTGAAACAAGTTTTGAGAAGTTGAAACTATTGTTCAAAAACTATTTAGTTCTAAATATTGAAAATATAGAAAAACAATTTGTGATATCTACATATCCTTGCAAAAGAGGACTTGGTGGGGTTATGATGCAGGAAGGACATGTATTATACTATGAGTCAAGGAAACTGAATGAGCACGAGAAGAACTATGTGACACACAATCTTGAGTTGGAAGCAATTATTCATGCTTTGAAGATGTGGAGGAACTATATTCTTGGTAGGAGGTTCATCTTGATGAGAGATTAGAGTGGGTTGAGATACTTCTTTGACCAAATGAATCTGAATGTCAAGAAAGCTATATGGTTGGATATGATCAATGAGTTTTGCTTTGAGATCAAGTACATTAAGGTTAAAGGGAATAGGGTTGCAAATTCTCTTAACATAAGGATACAAGTAAATCATATAGTAGCTATGAGTTCCTATGGGACATATTTACAGGATGAGATCTTGCAGGAAAGACAACAGGATAACATGTAACAACATCTTAGGCATAGGTTACTGTGGAATTGTACAGGTGAACAAGATGTGGACTATCATCTCACAGTAGATGTATTGATCATATTTAGGGGCAAGATCTATGTTTTGGATCAACAGTGAGCTCAAGAAAATTATCTTGTAGGAATTTCATGTTAAGCCATATTCAATTTACTCGGTAAATAAAAATACATTGAAAGTGGTGAATAAGTTCTACTATTGTTCGATTATGAAGATAGAGGTGCAAAAGTTTGCATGATGTTTGGATTTTCAACAGGTAAAGGAAAAGTGTAAGAATTCAGGTGGTTTACTACAACCAATTTTTATTTCATAGTGGAAATGGGAGGTAATTTATATGGAGTTCATTGTAGGTTTTTTTAGGACATCTAGACAATATGATTCTATACTAGTTATGTTTGATAAGTTGACTAAGGTAGCTCGCTTCATTCCAGTGAATCCTACTCATTCAAATAGTGCGGTAGCACAAGTATTCATTAGAGATATAGTGACGTTGCATGATGTTCCTAGGAAGAATGTGTCAGACAAAGATTTCAAGTTCACTTCCATGTTTTGGAAAGAGTTATTTGTAGGTTTGGGTATAAATTTGACCTTCAGAATATCTTATCATCACATATATATGGACAGATAGATAGGGTCAACAATATTTTAGAGGACATTGTGAGAATGTATGTTATGCATCAACAACAGAAGTGGGAAGAGTATCTTCCATTGGTTGATTTTTCTTACAACAACTGGTATCAGGAACATTTGAGGATGAGTCTATTTGAGGCCATTTATGGGTGGATTTGTAATACTCCTATAAGTTGGAATGATCTAGTGAACTACGTGTTGATTGGACCAGACATGTATGTAGAGATGGAACAGGAAATGTAGGTTATCAAGAAGAATTTAAAGGTAGAACAGGCCAAGAAAAAGTGTTATGAATATCAACACATGGTATTTAAGGATTTTTAGGTTAGATATATTAGATTTAGTTAGGATCATGCTTACTTTAGATTGATCATGGATTGGGTTTGTTGAGGAAGTTGAGAGAATCTCTCAACTTCTCTCTCTAAGATTAGTATGAGTTCACCTATATATTTGATGTATCTAATTATTGCAATATAAAAATTAATTATTTTGTGTGTGATTCTGGTGCCTTCTTGCTCTCTCACAATTTCTAATATGGTATCGGAGCCTAGCTGAGCTTAATCCCTCACGGGAGTGCTCAGAAAGATGAGAAGAAAATTGTGAGAATTGATTCTATAGGAATAGGATTTCGTGGGTAGATTACTGTGTGAATTTTTTGTATGTTTTGTGTACGTATCTGACATTGCAGGTAGCCAGCGCCGGAATGAAATTGTGACAGCATTTTGTGATTAGAGACAGTGGCATTTGTGTGGATTCTGGGCAGAAATCCACAAGCTGGTTCGTTGTGAGGTAGAATTAGTCCGTAACATGGGAAACTGCATCTCTATGCCAAATGCAGGCGTAAAAAAAAAATATGTTGTTACTGGTTGTGCCTTCATTCCGATCTCTACCAAATTCCAAATCTAAAGAGGTCACCAAAGAAGATTTTTTAAGGATGCTGGAAGATCCGCTCCAGTTGGCTGCAGAATTTTTTGTGGTTGTTATGGGCATTTTGAACTCCAAGCAAAGCTGCTGGATCAGCCCCTGCCCATTTTATATGTACATTCTTCTCAATCTCGTGATCCTCAGTCTTGCAATTAAATCGGGGATTCTTCATCCCTCCAGTCCTTTGATCAAAGTATGTTCTGATCATGAAGATTCTGTCGGAAAATTAGAGCTCAAGGTTCAGAAGCCTGCAACTGCAAATGAAATCCAGAGGACGATTCGTATCCGCTGCAGCAAAATAAATGATTTCCGGTCATCTTATTGGGTGTATCTAAGGTTTAAAGAAGAATGTGACGTTGCCAGCCAGTGCTTCTATGCTCTTGACATACCAGAAATGAGATATCTGCCTCTGCCCAATTATCCTGTAGACACATATGCGAACACTGCCAGTTCAGTCATGTATAATAAGCTTTACGTTATAGAAAATCCTGTATTGGGTCATGGAATGATAAAGTTTCTGAAGCCTTCACATGCCAGAAGAATATGGGTTCGCCCTTTCCACAATACTTGCAGAAGTGAACTTAGCTTCAACGGGACAGAAGAGAAGTTTTAGAGTTGCCGGACTGTCAGAACTTCTAGTGCAAGGGAAATCTATACCTGTGAGGATAAAATTCTGGATCTGCTGAAATCTCCTCTCCCCACAAATTTGACCAAACTTGCTGAAGATCTCTCGGTCTATCGGCGAGCAGCTGTTGTGGCCACGGTGGATGTGTTTGGATGGTACCCTGTGCAAGATGAAGAATGGGGTTAAGTGTACGACCCATCTAGTAATACATGGACGCCAATCCCGGGGTGTGACACGATTAGGACTAACGGCATGGTTTATTACTCATAAGGAACATGTATTTGGGTATCATCAGAGTTGACCCAACTGCGTTGTTGGTCAACTATATGTAATAAGTGGGTAGATATTATATTTCTTTCCTTGTGTTTGATGGAAGCTGCAAATTTATTTGCGGAAGATGGAGGTTGCAATTGTTAGAAATTTTCGGGAGAAAGGTGCTATACTGCTAGAGAAATTAAAGTTGCTTGTTAGATATATATTATGTGACATTTGTTGTGAGATGTCTATAGTGCAGAACCAATTATGAACAAATTAGCATGATTTAAATTAGTTGTTCTTGACGTTCTACAGGGACGAGAGAACAATTGACTAATTTGATTGTGTGAATTTGTTATATGCTGATCTTGTTGTGCTACGGGCCAAGGAGCATCAGTTACAGGTTAGCAGGTCAAGTTGTTAGATTAGCTCTTGAACACATTCAGTATTCAGACCATTTTCCTAGCCACTGATGGAGAGCCGAAAGCGAAATCAGATGGTGATTGGTCCATAGGATGGTTCATCACTTGTCAGCTCTATCGCGGAAGCCCCGACGAGCCGAGTTGTCAATACTATTGATCTTGCAACAGTTCATTATTGCTGGTCAGAAACAATGTATTTTAAATGGGTTGAATGGTAGCTCGAAAATGGTGGAGAAAAGAGTGTTTCCTATGAGATCTCAGAGTGGGTACAAATGTTAATGAAGACCAGATCAGACAAAGACACAAAAAGTTTAAAATGTTGTAATTGTGATTAATTATATGTTTTGTAAAGTAAGCATTATGGGAGGGTATTAGATTTAGTTAGGATCATGCTTACTTTAGATTGATCATGGATTGGGTTTGTTGAGGAAGTTGAGAGAATCTCTCAACTTCTCTCTCTAAGATTAGTATGAGTTCACCTATATATTTGATGTATCTAATTATTGCAATATAAAAATTAATTATTTTGTGTGTGATTATGGTGCCTTCTTGCTCTCTCACAATTTCTAATAAGATAAAATCTGTAGTTTCACATCAAGCCCAAGAAGAGTTCCTTGAGGACTAGATCATGTGTTGAGATGGCACCTCGATATTGTAGGCCTTTCAAGATACTTGAAAGGATTGGACCAGTAGCCTACCGACTTGCACTACCTCCAACAGTGAAAGTCCCTGATGTTTTCCATGTGTTATTTCCTAAGAGGTATGTGAAATAAGTTGATCATGTGATTTACTAGTATGTGTTAAAGGTGGAACTAGAAGGATAATTCTAATCGGAACCTCAGTGCATTTGGCAATGAAATATGCTCATGCACTGGAATCGAGTAATCGAGCAAGTTAAAGTGAAATGCAATAACTTTTGTCTTGATGAAGTAACATGGGAGATGGTTGACCAAATGCAGAACATGTATTCTTCTCTATTCTCTAGTTTAGAAGATTTATTCTGGTATATTTTTTGATTTTTTATTTTGGTCATGTATATGTATATGTATGTAAATGCAAAATCAAGTTGTGTTATAAATCTCTAATAAGTGGTATGGTGTTCATGATATATTTGATTTATTTTCAAAAATATGATATGATGCAATTTTTTCATTGAGTTGTGTTATAAATCTCCATGGGAAGTATTTGTTTTGTTGGTTTATAAGTTTCATTGAACATTGAGGGTAGTGTTTCCCCAAGGGGGAGGGTTCTGTAACATACCTGGTTAAAAAAACATGTAATAAATTTAATAAAGGAAAAAATAAGACCAAGGTCATGGGACATGTATTCCAAGTTGAATGTTGGGAAAAAACATAGTGATGGGTGTTATGACTGTCCCCAACTTCCTAGGGTTGAAAATAGGATTGGAGAAAGGTAACCACAGACCAAGCTTTAGGTCAGGTAGCTTTCCCTACCAGGACTAGAGAGGGCTCTCTCGTTGTCACTTTTGTATTCAAAGTAATGATTGAGTCTCTAATTATCTTAGGCTAGGTATGTAAGATCAGTAAGTAGGATTTGTTTGATGTTTTTAGTGCTAGATAGAAAAGTTAGTGAGTATACTATGTATAAGGTTTTTAGATCTGAACTCCAAGGTGAATTTGCAGATAATATGTGAGGAAAGAAAGGTATTTTGAAAGGATTTTAATATTTAATTGAGTATAGGATGAAGTAGAAGAGAGTTTTAATTAGGATTGAGGTGAATTCATTCAATTTAGAAGAAAATAAACATATCACTCTAAACCTAGTCTAAAACAGAGCATGTATAAACATGATTTTTGCTCATAAAGTTACAATATAAACATATATGAGGAAGAAGACATTGTATTAAGCACAAAATGATGAACATATATAAGAAAACAGATGCTCCGATGCATACCACAAGTATTTCAACACAATTCCTGCAAATATGTCTCTTATTTCATTCCAAATTGCTGATTACAAAATCTCCACTGCAATATGAGACTATCCCACCCAACAAAAGACTAAAGAAAGTCTATTTATAGAAAATATATACTATGACACCTCCTAAGGTCTAAATCACATCCAAAATTGATCATAAATACACAATATGAGTCATTTCCTAGATCCTAGGGAGGTTAGAAACCATTCCCTAAATTTCAGCTGTGAACTAGGAGTGTTTGTCCCTTACATTAAATTACATATTCCTGCATGATAGGAGGAAAAAACCAATTAAATAACTCTAATTCAAACTCATAGGAAAGAAAAACCACGAATTTGTGACATTTTTTGAGCTTGACAACTATCCCGAGGAATCCAATGTTGATTTGTAACATTTATAATAGAAAGGTAACAAAAATTTGCAGAAGCGTAGCAGAAGCTAGCAGGCACTTTTCAGGCACTTTTTGGAGTCCAAATCCACTTTTGAAAGAATGGTCAACTATCCCTATCCATATATTTTCTAGAACATCTTTAATTTTTAAAAATTACCGCAGGAATACCTCACAAAATCCATTCTCCCAGGGTTACTCCAAAAGTGTAACAGAGGCTCCAAAAGGTGGCAGAAACATGAAAAATGAGTGATTTTTGGTTTTTTGCTCAAAAATGAAATCATTTCATGCCAAGGGGCTTCCCGATATGTATTTTAATCAACAAAATACATACACCCATGTAAATAAATAATCATATGGATGCCTCCAAAATAAGCGTAACAAAAGTTTGTTAGTCTTATGTGAGGAGGAATTTCCAGAATCGTGAAAAAATCACAAAAAATACCAAAATTGATCAAAACTTATAAAAATTGGTTCTATGGCACCTGTGAGAGATGGGCTAAATATCCAAAGAATATTTAGCCAATAATTCCAATATATTCTTATCTTTAAGCTTCATTTGTGCCTCTTTTAGCCTTTCCTTCAATTTTTTTAGCCTTATTTTAGAAATGGTGTTCCTGGTACGATAGTTGGTTTCCATGTGTATTTGAAGCTTATTGTCCCTCTTAGCCCTCTTCAAGAGATTCTCCAGATTATCATTTACTCTTGACAACCAAAGCTCTCTGTCTTCATTAATCTCCATGGCAATAAGCTCATCAAATCTCAAGTCTTTGGGTGGATGAGTTGATTGTCCTTCTTACTCTTGTGCCCTTTTGAGGCCTCTTGTTTTTCGTATTATTTTTTGTTTTTCAGCCTCCATATCATACATTTGGTAAAAAAAATAACCTCTTTACATTTACCTTTTTTTTCCTCTGTTTCTGACTTGGGCTTGCTTTGTAGTAGTTGATTCACTTTCAATTGAAAATTTTCTTGCTGAAGGAAAGTGATTTGAGATTTGGCAATGGAGAAGATCTCTTTCAATTCTGCTATCTCCTTATCTTTATCTCTGATGATCTATTCTATTGATCTGACCTCCACTTGCTATGCTACCTCAACCTCCAATGCTGTTGATTCACTATTCTTATGCAAAAGAGGTTTCTCCTCTATCTCACTATGTTCCACAATGGTGTCAAGTGTAAGAACATTCTTGGAAAAATTAGGCGCAAATACTTGTCTCTTCCCCTTCTCATATGTATGAGTAAACTCAACAACCCTAGGAGTATCTAAAAGCTGATTTGGAATGCTAGAAGATTCAACCTCCATTGGTTGTGATGATTATGTACTAGGAAAGATATAAGGGCTAATGTTAGGCATTGCTGCAATATTTCCAAGAAATTGTCCCAAATCATGTTGATGGAGGATAGGTGATGAAATACAATGAGATTGATCAGACCATGATAAAAAATACTAGTGTTATGATGTTCACTTCTACTCTAAACTTTCTCAGTCATCTTAATCAAAATCCTCTACAAATAACATGGAAAATCAATTGTTTTGACAGAGCTAAAATGCATCAAAAGCTTGATATGATACCTATACAACCTAAAGAATCTTCCTTCACATGTGAAGTACTTCATTATGATCATCATCAAAGAAGAAAACTTATTTCTGAGGTGCTCGAATGGAAATACGTAGTCTAGCTCCTCTCTAGCATGAGGCTCAAGAAATTGTTTGTAGTTTTCAATGTTTAACTCCATGCCTTTGAACCACTGCTCTCCATAAGAAGAGATACCTCTTGCTGAAGAAATTACTTCTTATGATAGGCTTATCTCCATACCTACAATAGTGACCTTTCCCATGCTGTATCTTGCTACAAATAGGCTGTTCAATTGAATATGATACCCCTCTTCCATGAGCCTTTCACAAAATATCAAACACTAAGCTCTCTCAAAGCATATTATGGCCAATGGTGAGGCATTAATTTCATGAATTGTGAAGGGTTATACCCTAAGGTGGTGCCCTCCCATGAAGCTCTTATTGTCACTTTCAAATTTTTTTGTCAATTGAATGATGAAAACCCTAGAGGTTTAATGAAATGGGTGAATGTATGGAAATCCAGAAAAATAGAGAGTTGGAAAGTGTGAGTTTAGAAGATGAGATGAAGGATTATTAAGCTGAGAGAAATTCTAGATACATTTGAGTGGGTTGGTTTGTGTGTTAGCTCAAATTTGTGGACGGAATGAGGGAAAATGAGTATGAGGAAGGTGTCAAAACGATGAAAACACAAGAAATTCCCATTGTCAACTATGAGAATAACTAGTGTAGAAGTGATGTAGGTTAAGAAGGTGAAATGACAGCCATGGACCTAAGAAAAAATTCCAAGAAAAATTCAGTGGATAGAGTAGTATCCTAGCTCCATATTTAAATTGGAATGAAGAGAAATGGGTGAGTGTAGGGTGGATAAATCTAGCAAACACATGAAATTCTAAATGTTTTCACTCTGAAAAAAGATATAATTTAGGGTTTTCTTGAATTTGACATGTTAGGGGTAGTGTAGATGATAGAAATGTATGAATAAGGTGTATAATATGTGTGTGTTAAGGTTTTTTTTCTAGGTTTAGGGTTTATGTAGGTGGGGTAGGTTAGGGTTTTTCAAATTCAAAAAAATCTATACACCATCGACAAGTGACAATGTGAAGAAAAGAAAATGAGCATGAAAATGTGTTAACACTCACAAATTTAACCACAAGAGAGCATAAGAAATGATATATGACCTGGTATGAGGGTTATACAAGGTAATTTTGCCAATCTTGAGCTATTTTAGAGGTTTTCCAAGAAAAAAACTGGAATTGCTTCTCCTAAAGAAGCATAACAGTCACCTACAGAAGCATAACAATGGTTGTGGAAAGCATAAAAACATGAGTAAAATCATAACAATGGTGTCACGCAGTTCTTGTGCAACACCTGCACAACACTCAGAAACATAACGCTGCTACGTAGCACCCTCCAAAAGCATAGCAATTGTTGTTTGAACGGTAGCAAATGAATTTTTAATTGCATTTGAGCCTTAGATTTTGGAGTTGGAACACCACTGGAGGTCAAGTGAGGTTGAGAGGTGCTCTCACACACATCAAAGGGTAACAATGAGTGGAAATTATTTTACCTTTTATAAGCTTGAGATGACATTTTTCCTTTGACACTTGAAAATGACTTTTTGAACTTTTTGCATTTGGAAATGACCATTTTAAGACAAAACAAGATGTATTTGACATTTGGAGAAAACCATTTTATGTTATTGAATTAGATGATAAGTTAGAATTGACCTCTTTGAAGCTTTAACACTTGATTTCACTTTTTTTCTCATTTTAATAAGACAGTGAGACAGAATTGACCTTTTCATGAAACAATGAGACATAATTGAGTTGCTTGAGATTTTTTAAGAACTTGAACCATATGAAACAAGAAAGTTGGTCTTTATTTCATCTCCTAAACATGCTAGCTCCTTATTTAGGGTTTTATTAGTGAAATGAAGTTTTAAAGCCTTGTTTTAGGTGAAAATTTGAACATTTCTCAAAGGTAGAGATGACCCTAGAAAGTGACCTATATGAGGTGGAGTGATATAACGCTAGACCTTTTAAATGATGAAGATGGAGATGACCTTGAAAATGATGGTCGTGATGAAAGAGATGAACTAGTAGCATACTTGACCTAGACTTTTTCAGTGACCAAAATTATTTTCTGAGAACTTGCTTGAAAAAGTAAAAAAAAATTGACCTATGACTTTATGGAAAATGATTGAGAGAGTTATTTTTTATCACTGACATATGCAGGCTAACATTGGCTTGAGCGAGGGATGGTATCTACTTCAGGAGGTGTCAAGAAAATTATATATCAGGTAGCCTTACCATTGGGCAATGGAGTCAAACTGGACTTTGAAAAACTTTGAAAAACTAAAAATGACGAGCTAAATCTAGAAATGACTTTGACTAGAAAAAAATGACTTGACTCTGACTTGAAAACTAACTAAATTTTTTTTGAACTTTTTGAAAAAAAACATGAGTTTAATTTAGAAGTGTCATGACCTTATCCTTGGGCTTCAAAATTTTGCAACAACTTCCTTATTTCTTGGTCATCAAATTAAAATGATATGTACAGTGACAATGGATTTCATCTTCAATGACCAAGTAAGATAGTGTTTGAGGAACATACCATTGATTGGTCCTCCGAGCACTTTTTTCCCTTCATGATCCTCTAGTAGAAATGCTTTATTACCTCTGAATGCAAGGATATTGTAAGGTCCTTTCCATATATTTTCAAACTTTCCATGCTTACTCTTATCTTCATTCCGAGAATCCCAACAAATAACAACATCTCCAACCTTGAAATCACCAGCTTTGGTCTTCCTACCATAAATATTTTTTTATTTTCTCATGAAGTTTTGAAGTATGACTGAATAATTCATCTCTTGGTTGTTGTAGATGGATCATTTGGTTGATTCTTCACTGAATGTCATTTGGTTCACTGTCGATCTCTTACATAATTTTCATCACAATTACAAGTAGGGAAGTATGGAACAACGTGTCAATGCTGTACACAAGCTGGAAAGGTGACATGTTGATTGATCTGTTTGTGCTAACTCTATCCACCGATAGAGAATTGGTGAGATTTTTGTGCCAATTCCTCATGTTTTCTTGCAAAATATTCTTGATTATTTTCACCAAATATTTATTTGAATGATTCAACAAGCTCATTTCCTTGAGGATAGTATGTTGTGGAATGAGCAAGCCTAATGTGATAATTATAAAAAAAAATCAATAATTTTCTTGGAATTAAAGGCAACTTCATTTTCAGTAATGATTTTGTGTTGACATCCAAAACAAGACAAAATATTGTTCTCAAGAAACTGAATAATTAGAGTGTCAGTAGCTTGCCTAGTGGGGATGGCTTCAATCTATTTGGTGAAATAATCTATTGCAGTGAGTATCCTTTATGCTAAGCTGAAGATGAGGGATGGATCTTTCCAATGAAATCAAGTCCCCATTGTTGAAATGGCGCTTGCACTTCAATTGGTTTGAAGGGAAAATGTAAGAGCTTCCTCCTTCCTTGAAATATTTGACATTCATGAAAACTCATTATTGTTTTATAAACATCAAAAAATAAAATTGGCCGATAGAATCCCACCCTAAAGATATTTTTAGGTGTAGTATTCCAATAAAGATGACTGCCACAGTCACCTTTATCAAAATCTTCCATCACTTTTTCAACTTCTCCTTCAACCAAAAATTCAGCAACACTCCACGCAAATCTTTACAATACAAGACACCATTAAGAATGTAGTACTTAAGATCTCTTAACTTCAAATATCTAACCTTACTACTTGGCAAGTCGGGAGGATGATTCAAGTTTTGCAAAACATGAACTATATCAGCACACCAAGGCGATAAAGATAAAATTTCAGATACCTTAGGTAATGTTTCAACCTCTTATTCTTTAGATAATGCAACAATAAAATTGATGTCTAAATCATGGAGATTTGAATCCGCCATAAGCTTTGGCAGACCTTGTTCTTTGATCAATTTTTTGGGCTTGATATCCAAGTCATATTCCAACATAACATCGATCCATTTACCTCGCCACCCTTCAAGATCATTCTGTGTAAGCACATCTTTGACATCGGCGTTTGTAACATATGAAATGACATGAGAGTGGATAAAATAGACCCAAAAGTGCTTCAATTATTTGACTAACAGCAAGGCCTATTTCTCAATGATGTTGTACTTTAAGGATGTTTCTCTTATCTTTATACTGAAGAAGGTGATGAGCTGGTCCGTGTTCTGATTTTTCTTTTGCATGAGGACAACAGCAAGAGTATGCTCCGAGGAAAATGAAAAAATGATAAAATAAAATGTATAATCCAGACTAATAAGAATAGGAGCATGAGATAAATCTAATCAATCTTGATTGAATTATTTCTTTGCCTCTTCAAACTAGTTTACTTCACTACATTTCTTCAACATGTCAATTGTTTTCCTTAAGCGTTCAAAAATATTGGGGAAAAACCTTCTCAAAAAATTGATTTTTCCATTGAATGACTGAATTTCCTTTTTGCTCCTAAGATATTCCAAGTTCTGAATTGCTTGAATCCTTGAATTCTCTATCCTAATTCCATCTTTTCATATGATATGGCCAGGATATTTACCTTCATCCATAGTGAAAATAATCTTCTTTTCATTCTACAATATGCCAAACTTTCTACATCTTGGTGTTTGAATAAAGATGTAAAAATTAATGTATCTATTTGTTGTGGCAATTAAACATCATCATATTGCGAAAAATCTCCCCCTTTGGACTTGATTGAAACCATGATGCTGTTTTATCACCACAACAGATAGATACATTAATTTTTACATCTTTATTCAAACACCAAGATACTCTCCCCCTTTGACATCAAGGGAAAATGGCAGATCAATACCAAATCAAGGTTTCCCTTTCCTTGTTGAAAGAAGAGCTCTGTAGATCTGATCTGCATTGAATTTACCATTCTCCCCCTGAGTTCATGATGAATCTTCAGGCAGATTTTTCAATGAAGTACATGACTCTATAAATCAACCAAGTATGAACATTCTGATCACCAAGGACTCATACTTACATCAATGATCCAACCAAGTGGAATTACATATTTGACTCAACCACCAAACCAAGTGGGTTTACAAATTTGAACAAGTCCTTACATGACTCAACATAACAATTTTACATCATAGGTATCAACATGACCTTTTCATCAAATTACAGATATGATTTTTTATAACGAAGACAAAAAGACCTCAAGAGAGAGATCATATTTCAAAACCATCATAATGCAAATAATGCATTATTCACAACAAGGCTAATGCTCCACCTCAGCCTGAGCATCCTGAACACCTTCACCAACCGATTCATCAAAGCATCTTGATCAAGTAGATAATCAAAACTTAATATCATATTAGCAGATATAACCATCAACATCAGATCAAGAAATTTATTATTGTCAACAACATATCAGAAATTGTTCTTGAGTATACCTCACTTTTTTTCTTATTAGAGAAAAACATACGCAATTGTCACCATTGGAACTCACGTGTATACGTGGCTTTAGTTCATAAAACCCATGTATAGAAAGTGAAATATAGAAAATTTCACAACTCCATCTCCCCCTAAACTTATACCACCTGTAATTGTCTTCTCTTGTCACATCAGATGCACTATCAGAAATATAAATAAACAACATTACCAAACCATCCTTCACACGTTGCAGTTGAAGATAAAATTATTCTTTCAAGAATGATGGACTGCAATGGACATTGACTTCTTTCAGTTTGAGTCAGAATCCTCCTCACATTTGCAAGAGGTCAGATCTTTAAAAACATATAATTTATTAGTGTTTTTGTATCTCTTTGCTATGACTTCTCCAGTTTCTTTGCCCATAACCTTGCATTTTTTTGAATTGAACACAATTATATTTCCTTTATCTACCATTTGACCTACACTTCATAAGTTTTTTTTAGGCCTTGAACTAATAAGGTATCAGCTGCCCTTCTATTTTTGTTAATTATGGCTCTACCTTTTCCCAAAATATTTGTTAGAGAATCATTTGAAAGAATAACCTTACCATATTGATTTTTCTTAAGAGACTCCATCTTACTCTTATCATCAGTCATGTGATGAGAACATCCATTGTTGATGTACAATTCATCCTTGTCTTTCATTGCACAAAGAGCAAGACCACATATTATCTTTTCGTCTTTATTCTTGTCAACATTAAAGTTGGTGAATCAAACTTTCTTTGGTCTTATGATATCATTTGTTTGACTTTCATTCTATCTTTGATGATTCATTGATATGTTCCTGCATTCATTTTCTACATGCCCAAACTTGTTACAAGCATAACATCTTCTATGACCAGAAAAGGGAGCAAAGGTATCATAATAAATTTTCCTCATGTTCATTCTATTGCAATCGATAGGTTTATGTCCAAATTGGTTGCATGAAAAAGAATAACCCTTAAAGAAACCTGAGTACCTAGGAGTTGTTCACCTTTCTTTGTAGAGTCTATTTGTGTGTGACTGAAACAATCTGCTTCTGCAATTGGCTGCAGCATGCCCTGAATTATGACATATAAAGCATTCAACATTATTTATCAAAGGATAAAATCAATTATTACTTCTACACTTAAGAGCAAATGATTTCCTTTGAGAATTCATGATTATCGGTGGACCTTTTGTCTCTTTCAACACTTCATGTTTTTCATTCATATCCTTTGAATCTTTAGCACTTCCTTGTGAACTACATTCTCCTTTAACAGTTTCATGAAAACCAAGAACAAATTTAATAGGAGACCTTTGACTACTAAGAATATTATCCAAAATCCTAGTACTATCTTGAAACCTCAAGTGATTATCATTTTCCTCTAATTTACCTTTTAAAATGTTTACCTCAACTTCCAATCTTTGGCATTTCTTCTTCATACTTTCTTCGACCCTTATTCCATCTTCTACTTTTTCATTCAATTTTATAATATCTTCTTTCAAATAATTTTATTGTTCTTCAAATGTTTCTAGAAGTTCTTCATTCTTCTTATTTTATTTTTCCAGATCTACTTTGAGAGAGATGATTTCTGCTTCAAGTCCTTCACTGTGATTGGATACTTCATTATGCATCTTTTGGCACTGATCTATATGTTCTTTGTTTAGTTTCTCAATTGAATTTATTTCTTGTAGCTGATCATTCAATATAGTAATCATATCTTTGAAGATACATTCCCTTTCATTAAATATAATCTATTGATATTCAACTTCATTCTTGAGATTTTCAATTACTGCTTCGAGATCCATAACATAACATTCACTTTTTTATTCACTATATTCAACATTTCATGCACAAGGAAGTGAATCACAAGAACAACAATCAATACATGTTTCATATTCTTCATTTTCTGCTGCATACTTTTTCTGAGATATCTTCTTCCTTTGAGTAGCCTTTTTCTTTTTCTTCCTTCCCATTGAGATGGATCTCCTTCAAGTGATCAAGCTTCTAAAAAAGGACCTTCTTTGATAACAATTGTTGGTAAAAATACATAGAGAGGGGGGGTGAATCAGTATTTATAACTCACTGTAAATTTTTACTTTTCTTTACTGATTTCTATACGCGACTTTAATGAACCCAACTAGCGTATACATGTGACTATCTTTAAGAAAACTTGCGTATGTCCAGAGATATTTATTATTCAGATAATTATTTACTTAGATCAGTGCATCATTCATTCATCAAATGTTTAGTAAGCAGTAAGCATGTGCAGTAAGAACATAATAAATCGTCACACATAAGCAACACTTTGCAATATGATATTCTTCTCCTTATATATATTTAGCCTTTACCAATACCGTGAGTCAAAACCACACAACTGCCGATGGTATTCTTGGACGGGATCAAATAAATGCCACAATGCTCAATATTGTGGGATAATACCATGGTAATGCCCCTTGGTATCATAATTTTTTAGTGAAAAAGGCATACGCGACTTTGCTTCTTTGTCCTCGCTTGTATATGCAACTTCTCTTCATAAAAACTGTGTATATACTAATTTTGGATGTATACACAGGTTGCCTTCATAAAGGTAGCACATACATTGCCTCCATACACAGGTTGCCTTCATCAAACCTATGTATACATTGAGAAATATTTCCTGTTTCATTTCTCTGGAACTTACTGGAATTCCTTTCTCTGTGACATCTGAACTGACCTGTAGAAACACCATTTCTACATCTTCAACAAATAGGTTGCTATCAAAAGGAAACTCATCAAGTAGGTTTCCATCAAGGACAACTTCATCAAGTAGGTTTCCATCAAGGACAACATATTGCATCATATTTCCAAAATTGTTTTCAAGTGTTGCAATTGTTTCTCATCTGCCTTGGAAAAAACTATGATATAATCAAGATAAATGACCAAAAATACATCCTTTTCATGAGCAAAAGCAATATCCATCACTCGTTGAAAAATAGCCCCTATATTATTCAATCTAAAAGGAATTTTGATATA
The DNA here is from genome assembly GCA_034641835.2 of Pinus albicaulis. Classification (NCBI taxonomy): domain Eukaryota; kingdom Viridiplantae; phylum Streptophyta; class Pinopsida; order Pinales; family Pinaceae; genus Pinus; species Pinus albicaulis. Next base: position 450,884,546 of record CM076574.1, on the reverse strand, counting down.
CATGAAGGCACTCCAAGGTGTTGTAAAGGTTGTCTTTTCATGATCATTTGCATGGATTAAAATATGACTGTACCTAGAGTATCTGTCCAACAATGAAAGTATGAAAGATCCAACTACCCTTTGCAGAATATGGACCATCTTTCGTAGAGGGTAATTGTCCTTCAATGACACTTTATTCAGATTTATGAAATCAATGCACAAGCGAATCTCTCTTTTATTCTTTCTCACTGGCACTAGATTAGACATCCAATTTGAAAAGCAAAGAGGCACTATAATAACAGCAATAAATAATCTATTTACCTCCTTTTGAATAGAGGGCAACAACTTGGGATTCATTCTTCTTAACTTCTTGTGGAAAGGTTTATGATCTGGCTTCAAGGTAATGGTATGCCGAATTATGCTCTTATCATAGACATTCAAATCATAACATTCTCAAGAAAATACATCATCAAACTGAGACATAAACTTTTGGCATATACGTTTCATTTTTTCACTGAAATATTTTGAAATTTTTACCATATTTGGCTTTTCTGAAGTGCGAAGATTGAGATCGTCCACTCCCACTTATGTCAGTAACATAGTTATTTTGAGTGCAACATCATCTTGATCAAAAATATCTTCCAAAGATACCAAACCTCTTGGGATGGAGTTATCTTTCAGCTTAAGCACTTGTATCTCTATTGCATGGATTTCTTAGTCATCTTCGTAGCACTTATTATCCATTCGAGAATTGACAAATCCCTCTTGTGTCTACAAGAAGTTGTTGATATGTTTATCATCTTGAAAGACCTCCCAATACTACACATTGTATGTACATCAAGGTGTTTTTTGATATTTATCTCATACTTCTTATTAGGATACAATGGAATTTTGAACATGCTAGCCAAAGTAGCAAGAGAATCAACAATAACATTATTGTCCCTTAGGATCAATGATAAAGTGTACTTGGTGAATGTATTGAAGATGTTTAGGACTACATTTCGATAAGCTCACATCCTTGGATTCTTGGTCTAGTATTACCCTTTGACTTGATTTATTACTATCTCGGAGTTTCCATATACAGAAATATTCTTGGCACCTAGCTTCTTGAGAATTTTCAGACCGGCTATCAAAGCCCCATACTCAGCTTCATTGTTTGAACATTCAAAAGCCAGCTTGTAGGAGGACATCCAAACATTAGGAGGAAATTCTAAGGAATGATTTATAGGGTTGTGAATCCACACTCCAATTTCATCACCTTCTTTGCCGAAAGCTCCATCAAAGTCCATGGTCCACAGACACTTTCTTCATCCAGAAACTGCAAATCGGATGATTGAAATTTGCTTGCTATTTGAGGGACTTCTGTTGTACCAATAATTTATGTTTCTTTCATTGTTTCTTCACTTTTTTGAGGTAATGCGCTTGGTCATAAATTTCTGCATTTTCCATTTCTAAAACAGAATTTGAAAATTCATAATTTTATGCTTCTTCTTCAATCAAAACTTCAGAAGATGTTGAACATTCATCATTGAACAAGATAAAGGACTCTAAATTTGTATGAAAAACATGTATAGGAAGTTTATTTGGATTTTTTTGACTGTTGATCATGTACTTCATATTACTTTCCCATTATATTTTCCTAAGTTGTGTTGGGGGTGTGTTATATTCTTTCCACGACTAGCCCCACGCGCTATACGTTGCGTTGGACACAGCAGGGGGGTCACAAGGGGGGCGGCGGCACCCCCTGTCGGGGTCCAGCGCAGAGCCCCAGTGAAATTTTTTTTGGTGTGCGGTCCCACTCATAGGCGGACCCACCCATGTTTTGTGCATGATTTTGCACATGGTTTTTTTTCGGGTACGATGGTTTTGGACCCCTGGTATTTTGTAGATCCAGTCAAGGGAACTACAGTTATGTTCTAATCCAGGGTTAATGGATTGGGGTTTATGTATGCTTCGGCATGTATATATATGTGTTGTAACACTAAAAGGAATATAATGAACAATCAAGTTGTTCGTCCCGATTTGGGATTTGGGGGAAAATCTCTGTGTTTATCTGTTTTATGTTTTATGCTCTTGCTATTGTTTAATTTCTGTTATAAGATTCGTGTGTAGATAATTTATGTTCAGGGTTAAAACCTACAAGTTGTCCAAAGATGAGAATGGTAGCATATGAAAATTCAAGCTTTAGGGTATGTCTAAGATTTTCTCCCCATGACTAAGAGAGAAACATTCCATATCTGGGAGGGATATCAGCCACAACAACATCCATGCATTCTTGGCTGGGATTTTCTCTAATGACACCACTAGGTCCTTGATAAGGCCAAGAAATTTCACCCTCCCTGAATCGAATGAATATATATCATGATAAGGTATTGTGATATCCAGTGCTAATATGTCCATAATGGCCTTGGGCATGAGTTTGTCAGAGGCTATAGAATCAAGCATGGCATTCTGAAGGATAAAATCATGGACTTTGAGGCTTAGATCAAATGAAGGGACCTCACTTTCTTATAGATCACCATCAATAGCAGGACCAAAAAGAAGCTTAGGGTGAACATCACTCACATTAACTAGGTCTGACAGTTGATCAACCCTAAGAAACTTAGCTGCTTGAACTTCTTACTAATAATTTTTAACTATTTCAGTTAGAGGAATGGAGACTTTCAATTTGGAAATTTCATTTTGAAGACTAAAAAGAGTAGAATGTTTTTCTATCTCTTTCAATGGTTCATCTTTCTTTTCGAGTTGATCTTTGTGTTAATACTCTTTCTTCTGCCCTCCATCTATGACCTCTTTATCCTTTCTTTGACTGTTAGAGGAATCTTTGTTTCCCTTATCATGATTAGGAACAACAAATCCTTTTTCTTTACTTTGATTTGGGGCAGCAACTTTTTGTGATGAGCATATACTTGAGTGTTCTGTTTTTTCTTATTGGAGGTTATATGAACATTCCTATTCCTCAAACCATATTGTCTCTACACTTGAGAAAGAGAATTTTAATATCCCCTTTGATAATATTCCATGTGCACTGATAAAATGTCATCATTTGACAAGACATATTTTTGATCATCCAGTGCACAAATTTCTATAGAAATTTGATCTTCTTAATTGAGAAAAATAGGTTACTGATTTTCCTCAAATAAAGGGTTCTCGCGAGAAATTTCTTCATCATCATCTTCATCAGGGCCTTTAGTGTAATTCTGTTGAAATGGAGTTCAAACTTTCTACTGACTTTTTGGATCCTTACCCCTTTGTTCCCTTTGCTTGATCCTATATTGGGGCTGCTGATTTTGACCTCTGAAATTGGGGTTTCTAATGGGTTGTTCAACTTTTCGATCAGCGATGGACATTTTATCCATCATATTCTCCATGGTCTTGATCAAGGTATATAATTTTCCCTCTGATGAAGTAGATGTTTCCTCTTTGATAGTGACTATTTTCTCTATTTCGATTTTAGACTTCTTGATTATCAAATTCACTTCCATGCTCACTTTGCTTCTTTTCATTTCTTCAATATTTGATGGTTTTTTTTCCCTCAGCTGATAGGCCATGTCAGGATCGAGGCCATCAGGATAATGAAGTAAAGTAAGGCCTGAAGGAGGCTTAATATTCTGTAATATCCCAAAAGGGATAGTGCAGTAATACTAAAATGCAATAGATGAACAATAGAAAAGTAAAAATTTAATCTAAATACAACATCAGAATGTATAGAATAGTTGATCCATTTTATTAATATGAAGGTGGACTAAACAATACAATAGTGCTCAGAACATGAGACACTCAAGCCAAATAGATGGCCTAGAATGACCTTTAAATGATCCCGCAAGGGGGACTGCATAACTTATGGACTGTTGGAAGGAAAAATTTGTTGTCCCTACTGCAACTGTTGGGACTGTAATTGCGAGAAAAATTTAAAGTTAGATATAGGAATTTTGGGAGCTTTGATGATGTTGAAACTTTAGATCCAGGCTCTATGATGGATACCCAAGATAATAAAGAAAATATTTTCCAGATCTCTCAATCTAAGAAAATCACCCTCTTAGGGCTTGCACATATCAACTGTTGAGTATTCAAATCTGTTGCATGAATTGAAAAACAGGTGGCTTCAATGTTATACAATCATCTCAATGCAAGAAGGGTTGATCCCTTCACTAGATCCTTGGGCTAAAAGCTCAAGATCTATCTCCTCCAATCTCCTCCACTAGATGTGGTTGTTGATCACTCAACAGCTTCAGAAAACTACGCTATCAAAGAGGGAGGCTTCAATATCCTGCTACTAGATATGTCAAATCAGATATGGAATGATAAAAAAAATGAATACTAAGTGAGGATATGGTCCCTCATAGGATTTCCAACTGAAATACTGGAAACTTCCTTCCTCCAATAGATATGCAAGATTGGACAGCGCAATCCCTCGGGGAATTATTGCTACAAGGAGGTATGAAATATTGGCATGAATATCGGATATGAATATGCAGCTCCTAGAAAACTGATATGGAAGCACATGGTGAAAGGATGAATCCTCCACTGGTTTCCTAGTGGAAATGCTAGAAACAACCACCGCCTCTCAAACCCTTGAACAGGAATTGCATTATTCCTGCAGCTGGAAGCACATATGAGTGTGGCTAAAGTTGTCACCAATGCTTGATGATGAATAAATCTCAATAGAAACCTTCCCATAGTAGGTGCTTGAAGTCCCCATGGGAAGGGGTGGGATTTCTGCTCGGAAACACCTTGTGCTAAACATCACTGCAGACATAGCTAAATAGCATAATCATGCATATAAATGTCAACCGAAAAATATAGATCTAAACAGATCAGAAATAATAATACAAAAGCCTCCTTCTATTATGCCTTCATCTTCGTTATATAGACTATGAGCCTTCCATAGCCTAGGCACACCTCATAACCACACTACCTATGTGGCCAATAGCCTCCACGAAGACTATGTTGTCTCTCGATGATCTTCATCATGTTCTGCATTAAATTCCCACTCTATCCATCATGTGTGCATCATATGCACCAATTCCTCCACTATCTCATCATAAGTGTTTTATGATCTTACTTTTCATGCATTATGATCTTAGTTTACCTCCTCCAAGATCCTCATGATTTCACATTTAAGATCAATGATCTACACCCTTCCTTTATTTAACAAGCTGCTCCACTAATCCATGATGTAGATACAGATATAACATATCCACATACACACATAAAAAATGGAGTTTATTCATCTATGGGGTTTGTGGTTCCCTCAACCCTCTTATTTACTTAATTAATTATGAAAATTAAGAACTCTAATATTCCAATTGTCTTGTGGAAAATTGGGAATATTACAGTCCTCCCCACCAAAATGTTGCTTGTCCTCAAGCAATTGAAAAAGTGGATGCTACATCAAACATCCTCCCTCCAAATGGCATCCTCACATGGAAGGCCTCTCCATTTTTCACAATGCGTCATGCATGTCCAACTCCAAAGTTACCTCTCTAGAATGTCTAGAATGGCATCCAACTTAAAAGTTAGATACCCATCCTCATCAATAAATCTCCAAGTGGAAACCATGTGATGTCCAAATATCTCCTCTACACATGAGATACATGAAATGAAGTGGTTCCTTCCCAAAGTGGAAAGTCCTAGCTCATGAACTATCTCTCCAACCCATGATACATAGAGTAGATTGAATCTATAAATGTTCTCATCATTAGCCTTGTTGGTCATGTAGGAACCAAAAATAACTTCAACATAGTGAAAAAAAAGAATTAGAGACATATGGATGAACATGAACAATGTCAAACCATATTCTCCCAATAACAACCATCAGAGCAAATCCTTTTGCTGCAATGCTAGATCATCATGAAAACAAGTAAGAGAGAGCCATAGTCTCTCAAAAGAAGCCACCGCAACAATGTCTCTTTCTATCATGAAATATCAACATCAATATAAACATGACAGCCATAATATTACACAGCATTTTGTCACCGTCCTTGCAATCCCTCGTCTCGCATATTGGAGGATCATTCTCGTGACTTGTGAGCAGTTTCATACTCTGCAAACACCTTCTTTTCATCCTTCTACATAAGGACATCATTTCTCCTGTTGAACATTTCCTCAAAAAGCACACAAAAACCTATGTTTTGGCCTTGGCCCAGGTATAAAGTTCACCCCTCGCGCCAATGTGGTAAATTTGCACTAGAGCCCGTGCCACCTGGCGCTCTGTCTTAGTGTAGTGCCTGTGCCAGCTATTTTAGGAATGTTTTTTAACAAATAGAGGCAGAAGTTTTCTTCTAACCACCTCAGGGATGAGCCACAGGAAGTGGTTAAGTTGATCAGCCATGGATCTCCCTCTTTAGTTAGTGGTTTCCAACCCCCATGGGACACTCCTTGAAGATAGGTCTCCCTTCCATGATTATAGGGATCCTAACCTCTCCCTCTCCCTCTATATAAACAAGCCTTCTCCCTTTATGAAAGCTAGCTGAACATATAGCCAAGAAGCTGAACTTGGAGAAGAGATACTATAGCTGAGTAATTGTTATTGAGAAGGTAGAACCATGGAGAATTCCGTAGAGAGAGCCCCATATGAATTCCTGATGAGCCTTTTTGAGACGCACTGCACTGGAACCCTGTTGGAGGAGACTGCAACATCGAAGCTTGCTTGTACTCTTCCTTTCTCTTATTAATATACTCGACTATGGTGTTGGTTCTATCATTTTGTTATGTTGATTATTGATGAAATTGATTTAGTCTTCTTCGACTGACTGAAAGTTACAAATGTGAAATATTATTTTGTATATCATCGTTTTTTCTTGTGTGTGTGCAGGTATCCAAGCATGAAAGCGAGCGGATTATGATCTGTCAAACTAGGAGCGAGAGGCAGCCACTCTTTCCGGTGACAACAACAACATAGGACCTCTGGTAAGTCATCTATCGAATCTTTGTCCATTCGTTAACTAGGAATAAATATTATAGCTTGTCTCGTTTGTGGCTAGACCCACTCTAGGGCTATTGGGATCGCCTCTATCCACAGAGGGGATTTACCTCACCAACACATACTCTCTCAAAATAAGCCACAACAACAATGCCTCTTACTACCACACCACATCATCATTGTACCAAATGTAGTGGTCATATTCTGTCAAGAGAAGCCACCGTACTAAGGCATCTTGCTACCCCATCACATCATCATTATACCAAGTACAATAACCAAAATTCCCCAACAGAAGCCAACATTTTAAGACTTGTTGTCGCCATCCTTTATCACCATCATGAAATGTATGGGAATAAATTAGCCCATACTCTCCTAATAGTAACCAAAGCAACAAGGATTATTGTTGCTTCCTTACATCATCATGATGCAAATCATGGAGAAACAACATACTAATGGACATGTGCAATGCCTCATCCAAACAATACAAATAAGATCCTCTATGCCACATCATGTGAGAGTCCTGCTTTTTCCCAAACCTAGGTACATACATGAACATGAGATACATCCCAAATAGAAATACATGTCAATAAATGAGACATATCCCAAACAAAAGAAAATGTATTGACATAAGATACATCATGAGGTTTCCAAACTCTCTCATCAACAACCAACGCAGCCATGCCTCCTGCTGCTGCATGTCATCACTGAAATACATGGAATGGATCCTGGAAATGTGAGATATTGGGTAATATCCATACTCACCAAAAAGCAACCAGCATAACCATGCTTATTGCTGCCTAGTATCATAGATCTACAGGAAGGTCGGAAACCTCCTGCTCCTCATCTGGATCCATTCATCCCAATGTGGATGATGAGTCATGCCAATATCAACCTTGGTATCCTCCTAATACAAAATACCAACATCCTCCCTCTGAATAGATTTTCACTCCATGATAGGTTGAAGTGCACCCCCATTGAGGTCTCTCCATGAGATCCTCTCATCAATGTCCCATTAGAACCCATAGGGCTCATACTTGTTGTAGGTAGAGATCCCTCTTTGAGTTGTGAGCTGCTCATCGAGGAAAATTCATCTTGACAATGGAATAGTACTCTCCATGACAATTTGTCCACCATCTATCATATGTCCCTCCAGGGCTTCATGAGTGAAGCTACCTTTATAATTCTCCAAGAATAATGGGGCCCTCTAATCATCATTTTTTGTAAGTGACAGCATTGTAGATATGCATGGTGATACATGTGTTGTCTCATGGACACATACAATGCTAAAATCATAGTTTGGCACTGTACTAAATAGGACTGTGCTCCTCCCATCTTCTGCAACTCCACACTTCAACACAAATTTTTGGGTGTAGCTCAACCATGACAATTTGGGATAGTTATACATCTATTCCTTGATCAAATCAAGGGCCCTTTGTGCAATGATAATTCTCTACTCCAAATCAGCAAGGTGCTCTAATAATTAGTATGCACTTGTCCTGATGGCATGGTCTCACATATCTCAATATGAGGTACTGAAATAAAATGAGATGAAATAATTTGCAAACCTTGGATAATCTAAGTCTCTAGAAAATCTTGCACATCCACAAGAGTTCCTCCAACCAAAAAAATAGTCACTCCAACTACTAGTAATGATGATGGTTTCTCTTCTATAATTGTACTAGCGCTGGTATCTGTCTCCTCCTCATTATGCATCTCATGAATCATGCATGGGACTCCAAATGTCAAGAACTCAACACCACCCTACAAATATGCAAGTGATCCTCCTCCTAATGTAAGTACATCTGTAGCTGGTGGTGGTAGTAGAGGATCCTCCTCTTGAGTGATAATGAGGACATCTTCCTTGGGCTCTTGAGGTTCTATCTCTTGAATGATAAGATATTTCTATATGTGACATGTCTTTGGTTTCTTTCTACCAAATTTCTTCTTTAACCTTTGAATGAAATTTTCATAAGTAGGCACTCTCATGTGTGACAAGTGACTCAACCACCAATCTCTTGCTTCACCTTCTAGGTGCAGCACTACAAACTACACAGCCTCTGTTTCTTCTATAGGATATTTTAGAAAGAATATAGCTAACTCTTCCCTCCAAGACCTCAATGCTCTTGTGGGATACCCATCAAATGTAGGCAAAAAGAATCTATGCCTCTTTCTTCTATTGTTGCTTCAAGATATCGTCTCCTATTTGAGTTGCAAGAACTGTTGGAGAGTTAGATCTCCTTCAAAGCTATAGGTTGTGATTTGTATTCAAATGGATATTTAATTAGTGTCTCATGCCACAGCTCTCCTTCATATTCATACCAGTCATCTTTCTTATCAAATAAAGTGGATTTAGTGGAATAATTTGAAGCTCTTTGCCTCTCTGGTTGCTTCTCATGCTGATAGGAAGTGCTTGGACCTTCCCGATCAAATTTTCTTCTTGGATACTTTCTTTTCATTTCTCTCTCATTTGATTGACCTCTTGTTGAAGCCTTGAAAATCACTACTTCAAACATTGGGGGAAAAACCACCCGATCGGGACCTTAAGACAACTCCTTTTGCATTTGGTGTGATGGCTCCGACTAGATTGATAGGACCAGTTTCCTAATAACTAATGGGTTGGTAATGGAATGATTTGTATGAGTGGAAAATGAAACTAAATGACTGAAATAAAATATCTAATATAATCTATAACTTATAAATAATTCTAGAACTAACCCAGGTATCAAATATAAATACAACTTTAAGATTATTTAAATCAAATAAATAACCATGAAAATGTATTATAGTTTAATTGAAATATGCGTAACATATAAAGATAACTCTGTTTAAGAATTTAAATAGAGTTATAATAGCACATTGTATTCATCATTTTATATATCATTTTCATATACTGAAAGAGATGAATATTTCTACACACTCAGAAATGATATGTATAAAGAAATATTGTAAAACAAGTACACATAAATGATAGAAAATTTTAAAGAGAATATCTCATAACATAAGAAAATTAACAGTGAATAGATAGAAATACCATATCCATATTGATACTTTTCCCGATGCAATTCGATATCCAAATCCAACACTTAATTGTAAAATAGAATCCAAGATATAGAAATGCAATTCTTAAAGACAATTTTCCATAGAACCACCAGATGTGATCCTTTATAAAAATATAAGAGTCAACGGAGTACAAAAATGTAACATCCAAGTCAAAATATTACACATTCAAGACCCCTTTCTAAATGCATGAAAGGGGTTTAAATAGGAACTTAAAATAAAACAAAATAACTAAAACTATTGCTACAATCTATCTCATCGGAAATCTCTAAATAAAATTTTTATATTGAAGTGAAACTGATTCATTGATTATCTCCTGCGTTCAATGTGCCCAGATGGTAAATTTTGAGCATACCTTTGACTTCTATTGGATGACTTAGACTTGAATGTAACTGCCCAGTATACGTAGCATCAGAGAATTAAGGAATGATACAATTAATAGCATTTGAAAGGAATTTGATGGCCATTTGTTGACTATGTGGCTAGATTAGATAAGTCCACATAATATCCCATGAAATTCCTTGAATTTTGCTAATCTATTGATTTTATTGATTATCTCTTCCTTCCACCTGAAATGAACTTCTTTTACTTTTGGCAATTTTCCTGGGGCACAATCTGAGATCAAATTAGTGGCATACAAGCTGTCATTACTCAATTGTATTATAGTATTCATCATACTTTTAACTCTTGATATGGCGCTTTCTACTTTCATCAGCTGTTGTTCCCATTCCTTAAATAAAATCTCCTTGTGTCTCTCCTTAATTCTGGGAAGATTAGCTTTTCTTCCCTGCTTTGTATCCTTCCATGAAAGGAATTCAAATTTTTTTTCATTGGCATCATCAATTTCTCGCCTGAGAGTGACTGCTTCATCTATCAAAGATGATGTTATTTCGCACAATGGCTTAGCGTGTGCTAACTTTAGACAAAATTCATTTAACTGTTGAGATAGCAGTTTATTTGTTTCAAGAGCTTCAGTTTTGAATTGATCTAATTTAGGGTAATCCTTGAACTTGTCCAATGCTGATTGAAATATTTTCTCTTGTTCAAACTTTGCATTTTCCTCATTTTGTAGAAGATTTTGTAATTTTTTCACTTCTTGACTCAACTGCTGTTTTTTATTCAAGGCTTGTTCATGAATCTTCTTCTTTTCAATGCTAAGCTACTTTTCCAGTTTTTTAGATCTGAGCTCCTCATCTTGCAATTGTTTTTCCAACTGAAAAAATATTTTGTTGATTCTCTGTGGCCTCTGCCTCTAGCATAGCTATCTGTAAGTATTTTTCTTTCATCAACTGGGAGACTTCAAAAGCTTTGTCTATAGTTGCAGCAGTATAGGCACCTGCGTATTGAGATAATTTGGTGAGATCCTCTGATGGATTCACCTCAGCATTTTTATAAACAATATTCATAAATTCCACTTGTGATGTTGAAAGTGGATCCTAGTCAGTTCTTCTCCTCTTCCTCTACTTTCTAACAATAGCCCTATTCTTAGGACTGTAAAATATGTCTAGAGGAGGAATTTTTTCTATTTTCAACATAATTTCACCTGTAGGATGTTCAGGAATAACTTCCATATCTTGATCTTCCAGAACTTTAACTTGCGGATTATTTTGTTGTTCTATTTATTGGGAAAATTGCTCATATTGGCTCAGCAAATGGGATTAAACTATAAGTTCAGCAGATTCCACTACTCTCTCAGTAGTTTTTCCTCTTATAAGTTGAGAATATGGATTATTGCTCAGATCTCCTTTCATTGTTTGTACGATAGCCTTATTGTTTGTGTCTTCTTTCTCAGTATGCACATTGGTCTCAGTATATGGGCTTTCCTTTTCCATCTGAGCTGTAGATTGATGATCAATATGTACATTGAGTTTACCATTAGTATTCTCTTTTTGCATATCGGTTTTGCCGTTAGTGTTTTCTTTCTACACAACAGGATTAGTTCCTGTGACTTCTTTCTGTGTCTGTTCATTGACCCTGCTGGTATATGTCTCTTTAGCTTCTTTTCCAGATGCATCCTCTTTTTCCTTTTGTTGTTTTTCATATTCTTGCATAGGAATTCGTAATTGATCTAGAGGATCTTTGAGCAGTCTCTGGCTTCTAAATAACATGAATTTATTCATCTCTTCAGTCTGAAAAATAGACTTGGCTAACTTATAGACTTGGGACAAATTATCAGCAGAAATAAACAAATCATCGAACTCATCTGGTTCATGCTAAAATCAAGCGATTGAAACTGAAGTAGTAAAATCAATCGCCACCTTCTTTGGGTCATATTGCCTTCATGGGACTGTAGAGAGTTTAAGATCTCTTATCTTGATGACCTCCTTCTCAGCATGTGTGAATTTTTTAAGAGTATAATCTCCACGGTGGAAGGGAAAAGTAGGCCACATCAACTTTTTATTATTCTTTAAAGACCTGGACATGCCTTCTACTATTAACTGATAGGAAATATCTTATGCTAACAGTTTACCGGGAACATACAGAGGCAGAATATGGGGCTCTAAAATGCTCTTGAAGACTCTGATATAGGTAAATATTTCTTCTCCGAACCAGTCCCCAATTAAGGATATATCAATTTTAGCTTTTTCTGAAAGCCTGGGAGGGAATCGGTTAAATATGGTTTGATAAAAAAGGATGAGGAAACCATGAAAAAATCTATAAACATGTTTTTTAAAATGAACTTTCCACAGGAATTTATGATATATATGAATAGGAGCAGGATCTTTGGGGGTCAATTTCCATCCTAACAGGTGAAATTTAGAGTTGAAACATAGGGCATATAGAATATATGCACAAAAGTAAAATGGGGTTGTGTTTCCTGTGTCCTTGTCCTTTCTATACTCGAGAATTTTATTGGCTATATTATCTGAAAGAATGATAGCCCAGTCCATGATTTCGGAATTTACAGTAGAATGGATTAAATGTACCATTTGTATAGAAAATCTAGTTGAATTATCATTTCCAAATAGCCTGCACATCATTGTGGTAGCATAACTGTATGGAGGCGAAAGGGACTCCACAGAGTACATACCTGATGCCTCATTTTTGTGCTTCTATGGAGCTCTCTTGATTCTTTAATTGGCTCTGACTGATTTTCATTATTTGCATCAAATTCCTTGATAAAGGCTTTGTTGTAGATTTTATATGGGTCTGGAAGGTGGTAAATTGTTTTAATGTCCACTACTTTAAATGACCCAAATGTTGTCCCAGTAGCTGAAACAAACGTCCTGTTCTGGATGGTGACATTATCTATCACCCACCGGATTACATCATAGTAAGGGAAAATATTTTCCTAAGCTGCAATTCAGTGCAGGAATGAACTTGAAAGTGCTTGAAGAGAAGTTTATGAATTGGACTCTGAGTCATCTTCATCAGGAACTATTACTATCGCCACAGAGACCTTAGTATTTTCCCTTTTAATGAGGTTATATACCTCTTCCCAAGAGAGTTTTCCAAGACCTTGGCACGATGTCTGTAACCAGCTTAATTATGGATAGTTTCTCTTTAGGTACCATGGTGAAAATAAGGGTCTTTGCAGCGATAGTGGCCTTTGATTTCATAGATATTTTAGACATTTCATTGTCTCGTAACATTTCTCTTTCTCGGCGAATGAAAGGATTGGATGTTCTGTTGTTCTGCAATGGAGAAAAAGCTTTTAGACGTGGTAAAAAGAGAATAAAGAGGACAGCTACATGAAATATCTATTCATTTATTTCCATTTATTAACTCTATATTTTAAACTTAAATTCTCTCTTTGGAAGTCACACTCAACGTATTTGAAATAGAATCAATAACCATCATTCTTTTGATTTTCTGTTAATAATAAAATTACAATTGGAGATCGGCGGTTTAAAATGAAAACATAAAACTTTCCCTTTTAATCATGTGATTGTGATGAATAAATAATATATGCGCACTGTAAAATATAAATATTAAGTATTAATCACATCGGGAATTTTCAAGAGGGACAACAAATAAGATCTCATGATCTCCACCGATTTCCGATTGCGATGATGGTATATCGCATCGTCTCTTTTCAAAAGAAATGAGTTGCAAATGATGAGTTGTGATTGTGATTACGGTGGGTCCATCGCATTGGGTTTTTAGTATCATAAGTGAATATATATTTTTTGTTCCTCCGAAATGCAATTGCGATCAATCACATCGCATTGGAGTTTTACAAATGACCGAATGAAGAGGTTGCATTTTCATTTTGCGATTTGTGATTTGCGATGGGGTCCATCGCATTGAAGATTATAAAACAAGCGCATATTACATTGCTCTTCCAAAATGAGATTGCGATCAATCGCATCGCATCGAAGTTTTATAGAACAAATGTGAAAACTTAAAACTCTTGTGATTTGCGATTGGTTCAATCGCATCAGAGTTTTTCTAAAACAAATATACAACTTAAGGATATCTGTGATTTGCGATTACTGTATCACATCAGAATTTGTTCCAATTGAATACTTTTATGTATTATGTTAATGTGATAAAGTCTTTATATCTCATCGGATCGAAAATTTTTCAATGTTGAATTTGTTTATATACACTTGCTATTAAAGATATGCAATATATATGTCTTTCTAACAATGAAAATTTATTGTTTTATTCAAAAATGATCAGATTTCCTCTAAGTCTTTTATTCCTATCTAAAAAGAAAGGGGACCTATTTCTAAATAAAATTGATTCTAAAAATTATAAATGGGGAGGGTTGTTGTACCGTACAACAATTGGTGATTCACTGGAAGAAACAATTATCTCTGAAAAAATAAAATGAATACTATATTTCTAGTAAGTAAATTTTTTTAAAGATAATGAAAACTATCTTAGAGAAATTTTAAATAAAACATAACTCTCAAAGAATAAAAATCACTTACAATTTATTTCTAATTCCTCAAAGATAAAAACATTTTTTGGTTTTCTCAAGCCTTGATTGGTTGATAATAATAAAGTAAGGGGCCTTTCCAAGTTTAGCTTTTGTAATATACTCTATTATCATTGGCATTGCCTCTGCTGCCTGCAAACGTTCATAGTCTCAAGAGGGTTACCTTTTAACCATCAACCATTCATTGTCCCATCCAACTAAGATTATGAATCTTTAAAAATAAATTCATAAGATATATTATCTCATGTTTTTTTTTTTTTTTTTTACTTATTTTTTAGTTTAAGAGCCATTGTTCTAGTTTGGTAGCTAGTTAATAACAATGCACTCACTAGTTGTAATTTAAACTGAACAAGTTGGCTCGTGATGAGACCCCTTGTCTTATATTTATAAGCCATTACCCTGTTTTGGTATGCAGTGTTGGTAATGTCATTTTTATTACTTCTTACGATCATGGTAAGTAGGCTCGTGATGAGACCACTTATCTCTTAAATTTTATATATAATTTATTGCAATTACATTCTAAAAAATCACAACCTAAATGGATGGGGTGAAATAGTTTTATCCCTAAGAATCAATGGATGACAATTTTCAGAGTTTTTTGAGTGCCAAAGTTTGAAAAAGTCTTTACTTTTTAAAGATAACCTTTCTCTGCTCAATAAAATTATAATGACTTACATTTTACTCAAGGTTTCAAAAGATCATGTAAATTTTTTGAACAAAATTTCAAAGTTTAACATTTTATTTTAAACTATCCAAAACTGTAATCATTTCCCTAAAAATTCTTATTTACACAAAATAAGTATTTATAATATTCTTCCCAAGACATTTTCTAATAGTAAAAGGTCAATTAGAGACTATTAACAAGCTTTATTTACAAAACAAACAAAAATTGCAGAAAGGAATATGTACAAGTAAGAAGGGGTTACTTCCGTATGAAAAAAATTTCTTTAAGACAAGCCCATTTACAGGAAGAGATTCTCTCTTTCATGTTAAATCTTGGATTATGAATGTATATGAGCCTATCTTTTCAGAAATCTGAAATGGTCCAAGCCACATTTTATGAAATTTGGTATGCTTACCTTTTTCTTCATGCGCTTTATCCCATTTCAAAACAAGATCACCAATTGACAAATTTTTTGAGCCAGTGGAACTTGAATCAAAAAAATACTTTACAAGATGTTGATGTTTTTCATGAATACTTTTTGCTTTCTCCCTATATTCTTCTAATTTAAGGATTTGATCAAATCTCAACTGAATAGATGAGGAAGGATTTACTTCAATAAATTGCACTGGAGCTAATGATCGGAGAGCTAGATTTGATGGTATCACAGCTTCTTTTCCATAAACTAAATTGAAAGGTGAAGTTCCTATTGAAGCTTTATGAGTAATATGATCAGCCCATAATGCAAAGATTAAATACTTTTTCCAATTATTTTGATTTTGATCAATGGTTCTTTTAATGATTTTGATGAGATTTTTGTTAGTATATTCAGCTAAACCATTACCTTGTGGATAATAATTCGCTGAATATTTCAATTTGAAACCTCTTTTGATTTCAAATTACATTACACTATTTCCAGAAAAATAATATGTATTGTCGAAGACAAGAGTGTTAGGTATACCAAACTTGGTAATGATGAATTGATCGATAAAATCAATAATTGCATCAGAATTGGCTACCTTTAGAGGAATTGCTTCTACCCACTTTGTGAAGTAATCTATTGCTGTAAGGATTTATTTGTGTTGTTTGGAATAGTGAGGTACTATCTCACCAATGATATCAAGCTCCCATTGCTCAAATGGTTGCTATAATCATGTGTATATTTGAAAAGGGTACGCCAATAATATCCAGCATGGATTATTTTCTGAGTTGTGGTGTCACTACCAAAATTTACACCTGCTGGTCCATCATGTAATTCCTGCAATACCTTTTTTGTTTCAGTATTTTCAAGACATCTTAATAGGTTTGAATCATAATTCTTTATGAATAACACATTATCAATGATTTCATAATGTTTAGATTTTAATCTTAGAGCACGTTTTTTCTTATAGCTGAGATTAGAAGGAGCATACCCATTTTTCAAGTAAAAGATCAGATCAACATACTGAGATTCAGAATCTGTAATACTTATCTGATTTACTTGAACAACATTATCTGGATCTTGATTTTCTAGTATGTTGTGAGCTCCTGCTAATAATCTGCAAAAACCTTGACCTCTAACAATCTTGGCTGGCTTAATATCAATATCATATTCTTGAAAATATGTCACCCAATTAGCCCTCTTTTCTCCTACTTCCTTTTGAATTAATAATTGTCTCACTGCAGAGAATGGGATAATAGTTTTTGTATGTGTTTTTAGGAGAAAAGGTCTAAAATGTTTGATTTACTTAAACACAGCGAAGGCTTTTTTTCTACATCAGAATAATTAAGCTCAGCTCCTTACAAATTCGAGCTAAAGAAAGAAATTGGTGCTTCTACTTGTTGATCATTGAGTTGTGTTAAAACAACAGCATAGGATGTTGCAGTGGCCAAAGTATACAGAATAAAATCTTTAGAAAATCAGGAGTATTCAATGCAGGTGCATTAATGATTTCTTGTTTGATTGCATCAAAGGCTTCTTTCTCTTTATACCTCCATTTGAATACTGAATTTTTCTTAATCATATTCTACATAGGTAAAAAAAATTGAGAAAAATTGGGAATGAATCTTTTTACAAAATTGATTTTCCCTAAAAATGATTGCATGGATTTTTTGTTATGAGGTAAAGAAATATCGGAAATTTCTTTCACTCTATCCGGGTCAATATATATACCATCTTTTGACACAACAAACCCTAAGATTTTTCCTTCATTGATAGTAAAGAAGAATTTCTTTGGGTTTAAATAAATACCAAACCTTCTACATCTTTCAAATATTTTTTTCAGATCATGTAGATGATTGGTTCTCTTTTTTGAAAATACTATTATGTCATCAAGATAAATAACAACTGATCTATTAATCAGACCCTTAAATGCTATGTCCATGGCTCTCTGGAAAGTAGCTCCTGCATTTATTAAACCAAAAGGCATTTTCTGATAAGCGTAGGTTCCCCATTTGGTTCTAAAAGTGGTTTTCAACCTATCATCTAGATGTACTAATATTTGATTATAGCCTGAAAATCCATCAAGGAAGGACATGAGTTCAGAACCAGCTACCTTTTGAAGTATTTGCTCCATGGTTGGCAATGGGAAATTATCTTTTTTACATGCCTTGTTTAAATTTCTAAAATCAATACAGATTCTAATATCACCATTTTTCTTCCTGACAGGTACCATGTTGGAAACCCAATTGGAATTCCTTACAAGAAAAATGATTTTGGCTTTCAAAAGTTTGTTGAGTTCTGTTTTGATTTGACTTTCAAGATTTGGATGAATCTTTCTTAACTTCTATTGAACAGGCTTGAAATCAGAAAGCATTGGAATTGTTTGTTGAATAACAGAAGTATCATAAGTTTTTAAGTCCTCAAAATTCCAAGCAAAGACATTTTTATACATATTCATAAGTTTGATGAGAGCGATTCTTTCCTCTGGAGTTAGATTGAGTCCTAGATTAACATTTTGCAGTTTAGAGTCAGAGCCAGGATTTACTAATTCAAACTTCAAAGTAGAACTTTGAAGTTTAGCATTAGTAACTTTCTTGAATCTGTCTTTTATATCATATAGATCTTCAAGTTTAACAACAAATTTAGGAATAGGATTTTCATTATTTTTTGGAGTAATTTGCAGATCATGATCATTTTCATCAATTATTTGTTCATCATAGGATTTCTCTGAAGTCAAAAGATTCAATATATCTTCATCATGATAAAATACTCTCTAGTTTGTGATATTATCGGGAAAAGATGGGAGAAAAATCAATTCTACTAAAAATATATCAGGACTGCAATCTTCAGCATGAAGGAGTTTGGATGCAACATTAGCTAACAAATCAGCTGATGTGATTTGATTTCTAGAGATAGAAGAGATATTAAAGGCTAAAAATTGTGTGGTAAGGTCTTTCACAAGGGTTTGATAATGTTTGAGATGTCCTGAAAGACAATGGATGGAATTCCTTACTTGTCTTATGACAATTTCGGAATCACCATATACTTTCAAGTATTTGACATTTAACCCTATAGCTTTATAAAGCCCTTGGATCAAGGCTTCATATTCTGCAGTATTGTTTGTGCACTCAAATTCTAGTCTACATGATAGCATGGTTTTCTCTCCTTCTGGATCAAAGATGCATCCTGCTCCTGCTCCATCACTAGATTTTGATCCATCGAAATATAATGACCATAATAAAGATTTATCTACAGGTTTATCTACAGATGTATTAGAAACATTAACAATTCTAGAAGAATCAGATTGTGAAAATTTTTCAATTTGTGAAATAAAATGATGTAGCGGAAGCAATGGAATTAAACAAACACCCACTTTCGATCTCCAACAACCAATAATAACCCTTTTATATATCGGAACCGAAACCATTTTATAAAATTTTAAAAAAAATATTTTCTCTTTCCGATCCCAATATACCCCTTTAATCCATTTAAAACAACGTTGAACGCCTTTTTCCAACGGAAATCTATGTGTATTCCGACGCTCAGATCTGGCTGATCGAACAACTACAATCAATTCACAAATCGACAATTGACAAAGCGCTTTCAGCTTTTGGTGTTCATCACAATTCTGATGCGATGCATTCTCCACAACTCCGATGCGATACCAATCTCCACAACTCCGATGCGATACCAATCAGTAATCGCAAATTGCAATGGTTGGATTTCACCTCTTCAACCGTCGGCAACTTCCACATTTCCGATGCGATGTCTATCAGAGATCACAAGTCGCAATGGTGGACAATAACGCTTTCCATAAGCGATCTGATATTTCCTGGACCCGATCTCACTTCAACCAAACTTTACAACTTTTCGCGTTCGTTTTCCATTGTTATATGATGCGATATAACACCTTTCCGGTCCGATGCAATGGGTTTACACGGACCCGATAAGTCATACAAATCACCCGATATATTTTTAAATCCGCTCCAAGGTTCCACGAAGTGGTTTGCACCAATTTTCTGTGTTAATGACTTTTTCAGCTCGCAAATTCCGACTACGCTAGGTTTTCCTTAATCGCGGGAATTCTTACAGTTTAAAATAAAAAACACACAGACCTCCACCATTTCAAGCAATTACATAGAAAAAAACCCAATATCCAAGCTTCACGGGCTCATTATACAATGATGCATACAATATTAATTTTATTCACAATAAACAGAAGAACAGAGTCTCGGCCTTAGGCCCAATTACACAAGAAATTGACCTCTGTCAAACAAAAAAATAGTCCACACACTCACTCTGAATTCTTACCTCACTCCAAGCCTTTCTAATCCCTTGCTCATCAACATTTTTCTCCTTTTATTATTAACTAACTCCTCTAACAATGGCTAACACAATCTCCTATTTTTTAAAGATCTAATAGAAATATTCTATTTCGTAGCTTCTCATGCACACCTAGACTAACAAATATTATCTCTAAATCTAAAATAAGACAATCTCTCACTTATTACAATAATAAATTATAACAAACTATTTGAGAAGTCCAACCTCCTCAGTAAAACTGATTTTGACCAACAGTCAATGAATTTCAGCCTATTTAGCCACAAAATGTGAACAAGTCTTCACATTGCTGGCTAATCCCGATGCTCCTGCATCAGAATCCCAAGGAAGAAAAGATTTGTCCTTCAAACTTTCAGGACTTACTCCATATTTCTGTAGTTCAGCTGTTGTTAACCAACTGGAATCTTCCATTGGCTGCTCTTTCCACTTGACTAGATATTGGAAATATGTCTGCCCTCGAGTTTTCTTGGATATTATTTTATCCAAGATAGCCTCAACTTCTTTCTTGGACGCTTTTGGTACCTGTTCCTCCCAATCCACGGTTTTAACTTTATCATCTATGGCTTCATTCTGCAACTCGATTTCTTCTTCTCTGAATGGATATAAATCTGCAACGTTAAAAATGGGGGATATTCCAATCCCTTCTGGAAACTTGATCTCATATGCATTGGCTGAAAATTTCCTTTTAATTTTACAAGGTCCTATATTCTTCATTTTCAGTTTGTTATAATTTTTTGTAGGAAATCTCTCTTTCCTCAAATATTCCATGACTAAATATCCTACTTGAAACTCTTTTTCTCTTCTTTTCAGATCTGCTCTCTGCTTGTATCTACTGCTGCTTTCCTGTAATTTACCTTTGAATTCTTCCTGTAGCCTCTGCATTTGTTCAACAAAATCTTCAGCACTTGCACTCCTGGCTTCCTATTTTCCCAAATCCCTAAGCTCATATACTCCTCTCGGATGCATTCCAAAGACAATCTGAAATGGACTCCTTCCAGTGCTTCAGTTTGGTGTATCATTGTAAGCGAATTCAGCTTGAGCTAATTCCAAATCCCACTGTTTGGGATTCTGATGGACCAAAATTCTTAGTATATTCCCCAAGCTCCTGTTCACTACTTCAGTTTTTCCATCTGTCTGAGGATGGTATGCTGAACTAAAACTGAGTTTAGTCCCCAATTTCTTCCAAAGTGTCCTCCAGAAATGCCCTACAAATTTAGTATCTCGATCTGATACAATACTTACAGGTAAACCATGCAATATCACAATTTCTGAAAAGAATAAATTTGCTATGTGTGTTGCATCACTAGTTTTCTTACAAGCAATAAAATGGGCCATTTTAGAAAATCTGTCTACTACAACATAAATAGAATCGTTTCCTCTCTGAGTTTTTGGTAAACCCAGAAAAAATTCCATACTAACTGCATCCCATGGTCGATCTGGTATGGGAAATGGATGATATAGTCCTGTATTCTGACTTCTTCCTTTGGCATATTGACATACCCTGCATTTCTCAACAAAATTTTTAACATCAGTTTGCATTTTGGGCCAGTAATAAAAAGCATTTACCTGAGCGAATGTTTTATCTTGTCCAAAATGACCAGATAACCCTCCACTGTGCTTCTCCTTAATTATGTTCTCCCTCATGGAACATTTAGGAATACATAATTTTTTTCTTTTAAATAACAAGCCTCCTTGAATAAGGTAGTTCATCCATTTACTTTTGTTATGGCTTACTGGATTCTGAACTGTTGTGTAGATGTCTCTTAAATCCTCATCATCCTTGTACATTTCCATCATTTCTTCAAAACCTACAACACCCACTTTAAACTCTTGCAAAATAAGACTTACCCTGCTCAATGCATCTGCTACTTTATTAGACTTACCACTTTTATGCTTTATTACAAAAGTGAAACTTTGCAGAAATTCCACCCATTTGGCATGCTTCTGATTTAGCTTTGGCTAGTTATTAATAAACTGTAAAGCGTGATTTTCTGAATATAAGATGAATTCCTTTGGAAGTAAGCAATGCCTCCACTTTTTCAATGCCAGCACAATAGCGTAAAACTCCTTGTCATAGGAAGAATATTTCTTTTTCACATCATTTAGTTTCTCGCTGAAATATGTTATCGGTCTTTTCTCTTGGCTCAGTACCACACCAACTGCTACTCCACTTGCATCGGTTTCTACTTGAAATACTTTCTCAAAATTAGGCAATGCTAGAATTGGCTCTTCTGTTATTTTCTTTTTTAGCAGATTAAAGTTCCTGTCCGCTGCTTCTGTCCATCGAAATGGTTGGTTGACCTCCTTGATTGTTTCAAGGATTGGTGCACAAACTTGACTAAACCCTTTTATAAACTTTCTGTAAAAACTAGCAAGTCCATGGAAACTTCTTACCTCAAATACACTTCTGGGAGTAGGCCAGTTCCAGATTGCTTGTATCTTCTCCGGATCCATTTTCAAGCCTTCTTTGGAAATCAAAAATCCTAAGTACACCAGCTCTTCTTTCATGAAACTACACTTCTTCAAATTGATTAGTATTTTTTCCCTCTGTAGAGTTTTCATAACTAACTTTAGATGTTCTAAATGCTCCTCTTTACTTTTACTAAAAACCAAAATATCATCAAGGTAAACAATGACAAATTTACCTGCATACTCCTTCAAGACCTCGTTCATTAGTCTCATGAATGTACTGGGTGCATTAGTGAACCCAAAAGGCATCACTAACCACTCATACAGTCCACTATTTGTTTTTAAAGCCATTTTCCATTCATCACCTTCCCGAATCCTGATCTGATGATACCCGCTTTTCAAATCTATCTTAGTAAAGTATCTGGATCCACTTAAACAGTCCATTAAATCATCCATTCTGGGAAAAGGAAATATGTACCTAACTGTTATCTTGTTGATAGCTTTGGAATCGGTGCACATGCGCCATTCTCCTCCCTTCTTTGGAATAATTACCGTTGGCACAGCACATGGGCTCAGAGTTTCTCGAATCAACCCCTTGTTCATCAGTTCCTATACTTGCCTTGCAATCTCTGCATTTTCCTGGGGAGTTAATCTATAGGCATCTTTATTAGGTAGACTTGCTCCTGGTATTAAGTTGATATGGTGGCTAACACTTCTAATCAGTGGTAATTCATTCGGTAATTCATCCACGATGATATCCATAAAATTATTTAACATAGCTTGAATTTCTTCAGGAAAATCGTTTAAATTCGTAGAGGTTAAGATTACCTTGGGCCTCCCTATGATAGCGAAGTGCAACTCCTCACTTTTATCGACCTCCTGTAGTAGTTCTTTACCACTTATCAACATGATACTAGTTTTAGGCAGTCCTTTATCAACATCATTCTTCACTGGCAGTAACATGTGTTTAATTCTGTCCTTCTCTATGGTATATGTGTTCCTTCTCCCATCATGAATCACTTTCTGATAAAATTTCCATGGTCTCCCCAATAATACATGACATACGCATTATGTCACATAGAATCACATCTTTGTATGTGTCGATCTGCATTTCCACATTACATTGCTCTTTCACGATAAATTGATGGCCCTTCTGTAGCCAAGACACTTTGTAAGGTGCAGGATGTGTCATCCTTGCTAACCCAAGCTTTTCCACCATCTCTGTGGACACAAGATTGTCAGTACTCCCACTGTCAATTATGACCTTACAGCACTTACCCTTTGATTTACATGTAGTTCTGAACAAATTCTTCCTTTGCACAGGTTCTCCAGTCTCCTTTTCTGTTCTAAGAAAAGTTATTCTAAGTAGCAGTCATTCACCTTCTTCAGGTGGTTCCTCTTTCTCCACAAGTCGAGGTGGTTCTGGATCTGCTTCAGTCACATTTTCACCCCTCTGGCTTGCTAATTTGTTATGAGGAAAATCCCATGACATGTGTCCCCATTCTCCACAGGTATAACACCTAACATCTCTTCCTCGCCCTCTTCCTCTGGGCGCGAATCTTCCTCTACTAGATTCACCCTTCTGTGGTGATCTGCCACTTGAACTTCCTGTTTGATGCTGATGTTGTGTTCCTCTGGATCTGGCAGCTCCTCTTCCTCTTGCTGAGCTTTTTCCTTTGTTCCTTTGACTTTTTCTCCTCAATATTTTCTCTTCTACCTTCATACTTGCTTGATAGGCATCCTCAATAGTTTTCAGACTTAAAAAGCTAATCTCATCTTGTAATTCATACCTTAACCCGTTTACATATCTGGCTATTTTTTCCAAGTCATCTTCTACATGCCCTGTTCTAATACTTAATCTATATAATTCTTCTGTATACTCCTTAACAGACATTCCTTTTTGTTTCAAATTTTTCATTTGCTTAAAAATATTCAAATGATAGTCTTTAGGTAAAAAATTGGCTTTCAGTTTACTTACCATTTTATCCCATTGCTTGATCATAGATTTCGCTTTCCTCGTTCTTGATGTCTGTACCTCATCCCACCAGATGGCTGCATGACCTTTCAATCTAGTGACTGCAAACTTCACCCTCTTATTCTCCTCAACCTCTTCATAGTCAAAGTACTGATCTATGGATCTGATCCAATCCATAAGCTCCTCCGCATTCAGACTCCCTTCGTACATAGGAATCTCCATCTTGGGTTTACTTCCAACTTTTGCCAGCATCTTAAGGACTTTGGAGGTTTCATTATCTTCTTCTACTTCTTCCACATCTGCATCAGATTCTTCTGAAGAACTCTCAGCACCATCATCAGGCGCTCTTCTTTGGGCTGTCTCCATTGTCTCCATTCGTGTACACAAATTCCGCACTTCTTCTAACAAAATTTCATTTGGTTCTGGTCTTCCTCGGCCAATTCATCTTCTTGGTGGCATCTTCACTGCAAACACCTCTTTCTTCTGCTCCAATACCAAAAATTTGACACAACGGAACCAATGGAATTAAAAAAACACCCACTTTAGATCTCCAACAACCAATAATCACCCTTTTATATATCGGAACCGAAACCCTTTTATAAAATAAAAAAAAAATTCTTTTCTCTTTTTGATCCCTATATACCCCTTTAATCCATTTAAAACAGCGTTGAACGCCTTTTTCCAACAGAAATATATGTGTATTCCGATGCTCAGATCTAGCCGATCGAACGGCTACAATCAATTCGCAAATCGGTAGTCGGCAAGGCACATTCAGCTTTTGGTGTTCATCGCAATTCCGATGCGATGCATTCTCCACAGCTCCGATGCGATACCAATCTCCACAACTCTGATGCGATACCAATCGGTAATCACAAATTGCAAAGGTTGGATGTCACCTCTTCAACCGTCGGCAACTTCCACAGTTTCGATGTGATGTCTATCGGAGATCGTAAGTCGCAATAGTGGACGATAACGCTTTCTGTGAGCGATCCGATATTTCCCAGACCCGATCTCACTTCAACCAAACTTTACAACTTTTCGCGTCCGTTTTCCATTGCTATATGATGCGATATAACACCTTTCCAGTCCGATGCGATGGGTTTACACGGACCCGATAAGTCATACAAATCACCCGATATATTTTTAAATCCGCTCAAAGGTTCCACGAAGTAGTTTGCGCCAATTTTTTGTGTTAATGAATTTTTCAGCTCGCAAATTTCGACTACGCCAGGTTTTCCTTAATCGCAGGAATTCTTACAGTTTAAAATAAAAAACACACAGACCTCCACCATTTCAAGCAATTACATAGAAAAAAACCCAATATCCAAGCTTCACGGGCTCGTTATACAATGATGCATACAATATTAATTTTATTCACAATAAACAGTAGAACAGAGTCTCGGCCTCAGGCCCAATTACACAAGAAATTGACCTCTGTCAAACAAAAAAACAGTCCACACACTCACTCTGAATTCTTACTTCACTCCAAGCCTCTCTAATCCCTCGCTCATCAACATTTTTCTCCTTTTATTATTAACTAACTCCTCTAACAATGGCTAACGCAATCTCCTATTTTTTAAAGATCTAATAGAAATATTCTATTTCATAGCTTCTCATGCACACCTAGACTAACAACTCTTATCTCTAAATCTAAAATAAGACAATCTCTCACTTATTACAATAATAAATTATAAAAAACTATTTGAGAATTCCAACCTCCTCAGTAAAACTGATTTTGACCAACAGTCAATGAATTTCCCTGTTTAGCCACAACATGTGAACAAGTCTTCACATTGCTGGCTAATCCCGATGCTCCTACATCATAAAATTATTTACAAAAAAGGGTGATTGTGGTGCAATGAAATTACCAAGGAATGAATTAGTAGAATAACCTCCAAGGATATTGCTGTTGAAAGCTACAGGTTCATTTGTTTGTTCAAATTTAGTTACAGTGTGCATCATGTGTTTTTCTCATTCAACTTTGATTTGATTTGGTTTTCCTTTGTAGGGAAGCCACATATGTGAATAATCAACTGCGATATAACCATTAAGCTTTGCAGACCAATCTCTGCTTAAGACTAATCCATAGAATTCAGGAATATCTGCAATTAGAATATCAATTCTTTGGACAATCCTAGGATCGGAAGCTAACCTGATGGTAACTGAATTGATTTCTCCTACAACTTGAACTTTAGAGTGATCCAATTGTACAATGTGAACTGCAGAATTTTGTGGTTCAATATTCAATTTTGCATTTACTGAAGTAGGCATTATATTAGAGGATGCTCCAGAATCTATCAAACAATTATGCAAATTTTTGTTATAGATCTCGTAAGTCAAAAGAAAAGGAGGTGTCTAAGAATTTGATGTTTCTACAATAAGAACAATATCTGTGGCATCTACTTTTTCTGGTGGCTTACCAGTCCCTTTAGCTGCTTTGGAAACTACACCACCTGGTAGAGGAGCAATAGGTGTACCATTTAATTCTTTTAATAGCAACTTTTGTTGATGTTTAAGTTTTCTGAGTTCATGTAAAGAAATTTTCACTCTAGTCTTTTTCATGTCTTTAATAATGTTATAATCCATAGGATCTAATACCACCATAGTCTTAGATGTTGATGTAGGAGGATTAGAAGATGATGGTTGATTTTGAGTGGGTAAGGCAGAATATTTCTTTGCAGGAGATTTTTCTTTGGTACTAGGAGTTGTAGTTTTCTTCTTAGGAATAGATTGAACAGGTTTCGATGTAGATTTGCTCCTTGTACTTACAGGCATAGCTTCTTGTTCTATTTCACTGTCCAAGTTAGGGAGAATGAAATCCCACATTCCATGTAATTCAACTATTTCTTCTCTTTCTTCTTCTTCATTTGATACTGCAGGAGTATCTTCTTCTTCTTCCTCTTCTGATTCTGCATTGGAGATTGAATTGGGAGGTTGATATTTAGCTTGATTTCTCTTGAAATTTATGAATGGTCTCTTGGTAGAAGTCTTTGCTACTTGCTTTTTAATCTCAACCATCTCATTAGACACGGTTTTGAGAAATTTATGTAAGCCTTCCATGTCATATGGATCTATGGGTTTCTTCATCTTTGAATCATCCTTAAAGTTGACTTTCTTGGATTTTCTTTCTTCAATGGAATTGTTCTTATCTAAAGAAACAATCCTTTTTTCCACTGCAATTTCTTCTTTCATGTTCTCAACCAAAATTGGTTTCGTAGCTCTATCTACAAAAATTGCTATGTTTGAAGGCAAAGCAGTGATATACCATTCACTTCTAACCTTCTCACTAGGCTTTGATGTTGTAGGGATTTTATTCAAAATTTTGTTGAATTGAGAGTTAAAAATTTTAATGGGTTCCTTGGGTTCTTTCCTCAAGTTGGAAAGATAATTGATTAGGGTAGATATGGATCTATCATCTCCAAATTTGGTCAAGAAATGATTTGAGAAAATATCCCAAATTGTAATAGATCCTGAAGGTAATGAAAAATATCAGGATCCTGCTGCACCTTGCAAAGTATAGGGGAATAATTTGACTACAACATCTTCATGCTCAACTCCATTCAAATTTACAGCAAGCATAAAATCATTGATGTGTTCTTCAGCTAGTATGTTCAGGTCGAGACTGAATTTTGGTAGCCATTTTTCAACATGATCGGGTAAATCATGTAAAGGTGAAGGCATATTAATAGCTTTGAGTCTAGCCCATGGTCTTCGTGCTGCTTGTGCCATCGTTGGGATAGCAATGGAAGGATTTGGAGAAAAAAATGGTGTTTGAGTAGAGGTTGTTGGAATAACTATGTTCTTCTGGATTTGAGACTGTGAAGCAGATGAGTGAATTTGTGATCAAGAAATAAGATCACTATCTTATTCCGATGGGGTCTTTCTTTTTTTAACTCTACTAGGTAAAGGAAATTATTTTGGAGGAATACCAAGTTTTTCACTTTGTGACCTAGTGAGAGGTCTGGAAGAAACAAATTGTGAGGTAACACTACCTTCAGATATTTCAGACTCTTCTAATTATAATGAGAAAACTTGAAGTTTATGAACTAAAGCTTCAATTTCAGGAGACTCAGGAGGTTTATTGTCTGAATGGTTCGAGACTTTGGTAGTGGGTGTTTGAATATTTTTATCAATTTCTTCCCTGGTGATTTGAGATGTAGAAGAAATTGAAGAAGGTGATGAGGGTGAGTCGCTCTTAGAATGACCTGTAGATTTGGATTTATCTTCCATTCATAGCTTAAGCCCTCCTTCTAGTGCCAAAAATGTTGAAGCCTCAAAAATCGCTGCTTCAAACATTGGGGGAAAAACCACCCGATCGGGACCTTAGGATAGCTCCTTTTCTGTTTGGTGTGGTGGCTCTGACTGGATTGAGAAGACCAGTTTCCTAATAAATAATGAGTTGGTAATGGAATGATTTGTATGAGTGGAAAATGAAAATAAATGACTAAAATAAGCTATCTAATCTAATCTATAACTTATAAATAATTCTAAAACTAACTCAGGTATGAAATATAAATACAACTTTAATATTGTTTCAATCAAATAAATAACCATGAAAATGTATTATAGTTTAATTGAAATATGTAGTAACAAATAAAGATAACTCTGTTTAAGAAATTAAACAGAGTTATAATAGCACATTGTATTCATCATTTTATATATCATTTGCATATACTGAAAGAGATGAATATTTCTACACACTTAGAAATGATATATATAAAGACATATTGTAAAACAACTACATATAAATGATAGCAAATTCTAAAGAGAATATCTCATAACATAAGAAAATTAACAGTGAATAGATAGAAATACCATATCCATCTTGATACTTTTCCCGATGCAATTCGATATTCAAATCCAACAATTTAATGTAAAACAGACTCCAAGATACAAAAATGCAATTCTTAAAGACAATTTTCCATAGAACCACGAAATGTGATCCTTTATAAAAATATAAGAGTCAATGGAGTAAAAAACTGTAACATCCAAGTCAAAATATTACAAATTCAGGAC
The DNA here is from genome assembly GCA_034641835.2 of Pinus albicaulis. Taxonomy (NCBI): domain Eukaryota; kingdom Viridiplantae; phylum Streptophyta; class Pinopsida; order Pinales; family Pinaceae; genus Pinus; species Pinus albicaulis. The sequence continues at coordinate 450,854,874 of CM076574.1, read as the reverse complement.
CCCTTTCTAAATGCATGAAAGGGGTTTAAATAGGAACTTAAAATAAAACAAAATAACTAAAACTAATGCTACAATCTATCTCATCAAAAATCTCTAAACATAATTGTTATATTGAAGTGAAACTGATTCATTGATTATCTCTTGCATTCAATGTGCCCAGATGGCAAATTTTGAGCATATCTTTGACTTCTGTTGGATGAATTAGCCTTGAATGTAACTGCCCAGTATACATAGCATCAGAGAATTCAGGAATGATACAATTAATAGCATTTGAAAGGAATTTGATGGCCATTTATTGACTATGTGGCTTGATTAGATAATTCCACATAATATCCCATGAAAATACTTGAAGTTTGCTAATCTATTGATTCTTACTGATTATCTCTTCCTTCCACTTGAAATCAGCTTCTTTTAATTTTGGTAATTTTCCTGGGGTACAATCTGAGATCAAATTAGTGGCATAAAAGTTGTCATTAATCAAATGTGTTATACTATTCATCATACTTTTTGCTCTTGATATGGCTCTTTCTTCTTTGATCAGTTGTTGTTCCCATTCCATAAATAAAATCTCCTTGTGTCTCTCCTCAATTATTGGAAGATTAGCTTTTCTTCCCTGCTCTGTATCCTGCCATGAAAGGAACTCAGAAATTTTGTCATCGGCATCATCAATTTCTTTCCTGAGAGTGATTGCTTCATCTATCAAGGATGATCTTATTTCGCACAATGGCTCAACTTGTGCTAACTTTAGACAAAATTCATTTAACTGCTGAGATAGCAATTTGGTTGTTTCAAGAGCTTCGGTTTTGAATTGATCTAATTCAGGGTAATCCTTGAACTTGTCCAATGCTGATTGGAATATTTTCTCTTGTTAAATCTTTGCATTTTCCTCATTTTGCAGAAGATTTTGTAATTTTTCCACTTCTTGACTCAACTGTTGTTTTTTGTTCAAGTCTTGTTAATCAATCTTATTCTTTTCAATGCTAAGCTACTTTTCTAGCTGCTTAGATCTGAGCTCCTCATCTTGAATTTTTTTTTCCAACTGAACAATCTTTTATTGGTTCTCTGTGGCCTGTTCCTCTAGCATAGCTATCTGTAAGTCTTTTTGTTTCATCAATTGGGAGACTTCAAAAGCTTTTTCTATAGTTTCAGCACTATAGGCACCTACGTATTGAGATAATTTGGTGAGATCCTCCGATGGATTCACCTCATAATTTTTATAAACAATATTCATAAATTCCACTTATGATGTTGAAAGTGGATCCTGGTCAGTTATTCTCCTCTTCCTCTACTTTCTAACAACAACCCTATGCTTAGGACTATAAAATATGTCTAGAGGAGTAATTTCTTCTATTTTCAACATAATTTAACATGTACAATGTTTAAGAATAACTTCCATATCTTGATCTTCCAGAACTTTAACTTGGGGATTATTTTGTTGTCCTATTTGCTGGGAAAATTGCTCATATTGGCTCAAAAAATGGGAAGAGACTATAAGTTCAGCAGATTCCACTACTCTCTTAGTAGCTTTTCTTCTTCCAAGTTGAGAATCTGGATTATTTCTCATATCTCGTTTCATTGTTTGTACAATAGCCTTACTGCCTGTGTGTTCTTTCTTAGTATGCACATTGGTCTTAGTATCTGTTCTTTCCTTTTCTGTATGAGCTATAGATTGTTGATCAATATGTACATTGAGTTGAAAATTAGTATTCTCTTTTTTCATATTAGGTTTTCCGCTAGTGTTTTCTTTCTGCACAATAGGATTATTTCCTGTTACGTCTTTATGTGTCTGTTCATTCACCATGCTAGTAGATGTCTCTTTAGCTGCTTTGCCAGATGCATCCTCTTTTTCCTTTTGTTTCATTTCAGATTCTTGCACAGGAATTCGTAATTGATCTAGTGGAGCTTTGAGTAGTGTCTGGCTTCTAAATAACATGAATCTATCCATATTTTCAATCTAAAATTTATACTTGGCTAAGTTTTAGAATTGGGACAAATTATCAGCAAAAATAAACAAATCATCAAACTCATCTGGTTCATGCTCAAATCAAGCGATTGAAACTGAAGTAGTAAAATCAAATGCCACCTTCTTTGGGTCATATTGCCTTCTTGGGACTGTAGAGAGTTTAAGATATCTTATCTTGATGACCTCCTTCTCAGCATGTGTGAATTTATTAAGAGTGTAATCTCCATAGTGGAAGGGAAAAGTAGGCCACATCAACTTTATATTATTCTTCAAAGACTTGGATATGCATTTTACTGTTAACTGATAGGAAATATCTTGTGCTAACAGTTTATCGGGAACATACAGAGGGAGAATATGGGGCTCTACAATGCTCCCAAAGACTCTAATATAGGTAAATATTTCTTCTTCGAACCAGTCCCCAATTAAGGATATATCAATTTTAGCTTTTTTAGAAAGCCTGGGAGGGAATCGGTTAAAAATGGTTTGATAAACAGGGATGAGGAAATCATGACAAATTCTATAAACATGTTTTTTAAAATGAAATTTCCACGGGAATTTATGATATATATGAATAGGAGCAGGATCTTTGGGGGACCATTTCCATCCTAACATGGGAAATTCAGAGTTGAAACATAGGGAATCTAGAATATAGGCACAAAAGTAAAATGGGGTTGTGTTTCCTGTGTCCTTGTCCTTTATATACTCGAGAATTCTATTGGCTATCTTATCTGAAAGAATGATAGCCCAGTCCATGATTTCGTAATTTACAGCATAATGGTTTAAAGGTACCATTTGTATAGAAAATCTAGCTGAATTATCATTTCCAAATAGCCTGCACATCATTGCGGAAGCATAATAGTATGGAGGCGAAAGGGACTCCACAGAGTACATACCTGATGCCTTGTTTTTGTGCTTCTCTGGAGCTCTTATCCATTCTCTAATTGGCTCAGACTGATTTTCATTATTTGCAACAAATTACTTAATAAATGCTTTGTTGTAGATTTTCAACGGGTCTGAAAGGTGGTACATTGCTTTAATGTCCTCTGCTTTAAATGACCCAAATGTTGTCCCAGTAGCTGAAACAAACGTGTTTTTCTAGATGGTGACATTATCTATCACCCACCGGATTACATCATAGTAAGGGAAAATGTTTGCCTGAGCTGCAATTCGGTACAGGAATGAATTTGCAAGTGCTTGAATAGAAGTTTCTAAATCGGACTTTGAGTCATCTTCGTCAAGAACTGATGCCTTCGCCACAGTGACCTTAGGATTCTTCCTTTCAATGAGGTTAAATACCTCTTCCCAAGAGAGTTTTCCAAGACCTTGGAACGATGTGTCTGTAACCAGCTTAATTCTGGATGGTTTCTCTTTAGGTACCATGGTGAAAATAGGGATCTTTGCAGCGACAGTATCCTTTTCTTTCCTATATCTTTTATACATTTCGTTGTCTGGTAACATTTCTCTTGCTCGGTGAATGAAAGGATTGGATGTTCTTTTGTTCTGCAATGGAGAAAAAGCTTTTAGACATGGTAAAAAGAGAATAAAGAGAACATCTATATGAAAGATCTATACATTTATTTCCATTTATTAACTCTGTATTTGAAACTTAAATGCTCTCTTTAGAAGTCACACTCAACGTATTTGAAATAGAATCAATAACCATAATTCTTTTGATTTTCTATTATTAATAAACATACAATCGGAGATCGACGGTTTAAAATGAAAACATAAAACTTTCCATTTGAATCATGCAATTGTGATGAATAAATAATATATGCGCAATGTAAAATATAAAGATTAAGTATTAATCGCATCAGGAATTTTCAAGAGGGACAACAAATAAGATCTCATGATCTCTGCCGATTTCCGATTCCAATGATGGTGTATCGCATCGGCTCTTTTCAAAAGAAATGAGTTGCAAATGATGAGTTGCGATTGCGATTACAGTCGGTCCATCATATCGGTATTTTAGTATCATGAGTAAATATATATGTTTTGTTCCTCCGAAATGTGATTGCAATCAATCACATCGCATCGGAGTTTTGCAAATGACCAAATGAAGAGTTCGCATTTTCGTTTTGCGATTTGCAATTTGCGATGGGGACCATCGCATCGGAGATTATAAAACAAGCGCATATTACATTTCTCTTCCGAAATGCGATTATGATCAATCGCATCACATCGAATTTTTATAGAACAAAGGTGAAAACTTAAAACTTTTGTCATTTGCGATTGGTTCAATCGCATCGGAGTTTTTCTAAAACAAATATACCACTTAAGGATATCTGCAATTTTTGATTGCAATTACTGTATCACATCAGAATTTGTTCTAATTGAATACTTTTATGAATTATGTTAATTTGATAATGTCTTTATATCTCATCGGATCAAAAAAAATTCAATGTTGCATTTGTTTATATACACTTGCTATTAAAGATATGCAATATATATGTCTTTCTAACAATGAACCTTTATTGTTTTATTAAAAAATGATCATATTTCCTCTAAGTCTTTTATTCCTATCTAAAAAGAAAGGGGACCTATTTATAAATAAAATTGATTCTAAAAATTAGAAATGGGGAGGGTTGTTGTACCATACAACACCTCCTTGGAGAGATATTGCAAGGATCTAAAGAGCAAACTGGAAAATTCACAATCCTCCTTCATGATAGATCTCCACTATCTGCTTCTTCTTTTGATGCAAAATATGAAGTGTCCACAAGTTGAGCCAAATATCATGCTCTGATGCCATTGTAATATCCCAAAAGGGATAATGCAATAATACTAAAACACAATAGATGAACAACATCAAAGTAAACAATTAATCTAAATAAAACATCATAGTTTACATAATAGCTAAGCCATTTTATTAATATGGAGGTGGAATAAATATTACAACAGTGCTCAAAATATGATACACTCAAGCCAAAGAGATGGCCTAGAATGACTGTGAAATTATCCCACAACAGGGACTGAATAATTTCTGGATTGCTAGAAGGAAAATTGCAATATCTCTGCTGCAACTGTTGGGACAACAACCATCGGCAAAAATTAAAGTTCTATATATGAATTTTGGGAGTTGCGATGATGTTGAAACTTCAGATCAGGGCTCTATGATGGATACCCAAGATAACCCATAAAGTATTTTCCAGATCTCTCAATCTAAAAAAATCACCCTCTTAGGGCTTGTACATATCAATTGTTGGGTATGCATATCTTCTACATAAACTGAAGAATATATGGTTGCAATGTTATACAATCAGCTCAATGCAAGAAGGGTTGATCCCTTCACTAGATCCTTGGAATAAAAGCTCAAGGCCCAGCTCCTCCAATATCCTCCACTGGATGTGGATGTTGATCACTCAACAGATTCAGAAAACTGCACTGTCAGAGAGGAGATGGTCCCTCACAAGATTTCTCGTTGAAATAATGGAAAATTCCATTCTCCAATAGATATGCAAGACTGGACTGTGCAATCCCTCAGGGAATTGCTGGTGCAAGTAGGTATGAAATGTTGGCCTGAATGTTGGATATGAATGTGTAGCTCTGGGAAGACTGATCTTGAAGCACAAGGTGAAAGGATGAATCCTCCACCGGTTTTCTAACTGAAATGGTAGAAACAACCACCACCTCTCAAACCCTTGAACAGGAATCATGTTATTTCTGTTGCTAAAAGCACATATGAGTGTGGTTGAAGATGGCACCAATGCCTGATGATGAATAATTCTCAATAGAAGCCTTCCCAGAGTAGGCACTCGAAGTCCCCAATGGGTAAGGGTGAGATTTACACTTGGAAACACCCTGTGCTAAACAACACCGCAGACTTAGCTAAACAGCATAAGCATGCATAGAAATGTCAACCAACAAATATAGATCTAAAAAGGTCAGAAATAATAATACAAAAGCCTCATTCTATTGTGCCTTCATCTTCATTATATATATTATGAGCCTTCCACATCCTAGGTCCATCTCATCACTGCGCTACCTATGTGGCCACTAGCCTCCATGAATATTGTGTTGTCTCTCCATGATGTCCAAAATGTTCTGTATTAAATTCCCACTCTCTCCATCATGTGTGCATTAGATGCACCACTTCCTCCACTATCTCATCATAAGTGCTTTATGATCTTACTTTTAATGCACTATGATCTTAGTTGACCTCCTCCAAGTTCCTCCTAATTTCACATTTAAGATCCATGATCTCCACTCTTCCTTTATTTAAGAAGTTACTGCACTACTCCATGATGTAGATCTAGATCTAAAATATCCACATGCACACATCAAAAGTGGATTTTATTCATATATGGGGTTTGTGGGTCCCTCCACCCTCTTATTTACATAATTAATTATGAAAATTAAGAACTCTAATATTCAAATTGTCTTGTGAAAAATTGGGAATATTACAAATTCTTAGGAATTGAATCATAGATTTTATTGAATCTAGCTATAAAGTCTTGGAAAAACTCATTAGGATTATTTTTCAAGGTGCTATACTCAGCTAAAATCTACAATGGATTTTTCTTCTCTTCCCATTTCGCCATAAACAAGTCAATCAGTTGTTGTGAAGTACCTATTGAATCGGCTGTGAGAGAGTGAAACCATTTCTTTACCTCTCTAGAGAAGCTTTGTGAAATGATGTGCATCTTGGCATCGCCATTGTTGATATCTTCAAGATCTATGAAATCAATCAATTTGGAAATGTATTGATAAGTTGTAATCTCTAATGTTCCATCAAAAAGAGGAAGTCTCCAGCCATAGTTCTAAGGTAGTGGAATGAGCTAAAATGGTAGGATCAAAAGAGAAAAATTTTCCATCACTAATGGAGGAGGTGGTGGAGGTGCTGATGGAGTGAAAAATTACAGAGGTAATGATGGAATGAAAGGCGTTAGTGTGAATTATAATCGCAAGCGTACGAAAAAAATTCACTTTAGCTGTGCATAATAAATATCCCTAACATCAAAGATGGCTGCCAATTTCTTTGGATCTGCAGTTACTTGACCAAGATAAACGCTACAAAATCTAGATCTATGCAGTAAAAGACATTAAGCAGTAAATAAAAGCAATAGTTGCTCCATGCATCCACTAGATAAGACAAGAATATTTTTAAAGAATTTTTGTATTTATGATAGCTGGGAAGGGAACATCGAAAGATGTTACCAATCCCCCTCAATGGGATGGATTCTTGTATGTCCTCAACACTTCAGATCTAGGATCTCTCTCTCTTGATGGTGTAGAAAACCCAAACAACAAATGGAACTCAAGGGGATTTCACAAGCAAAAAGATGGAAAAATATGACAATGATGAACGATCAAAGTCAGACCAAAAGTATAGATCTAGAGTGATCTTTAGGAAACAAAAGGTAGTGAGTGAATGGAAAAACCCTTCTATTTATAACAAAATATTGAGTTAGTCTAGATATTGATGCATAATTAAAATATTATTAACCAAATATAGATCCAACTTTTATGGAATATTTTATTATATTTGTTGGAGGGGAAAACAATTTCAATTTGATAAAATCCCTTTATTTGTAAATAACAAATAAATAAATGATTTATTTATTATTTAAAGAGTGTGGTTGAGTAATAATTAAATAAATAGTGATTTATTGAATTATTTATAAATGATTTAGTCAAATCTAACAAGGAATATTATTTAAATAATGTTTAAATAATTATTCCTAGAAAATAATAAGATAAATAGTGATTTATCTAATTAATCTTCCTGTTTTGGGTTAAATATGACCAGGAATATTAATTAAAATACTGTTTAACTAATTATTCCTTGAGGAAAATCAAACAAATATCGATTTATTCAATATTTCCTCATGGGGTTTCCTGTTTAGACCATAAACAACTTAATAAATTATGGATTACTAAGTTATTTTCCATAGTGAAAGCAATTTTACTTAGGGTAAAATTGGTCTTACATGGTTTACTTTGGTCCATCTAATAGTAGCAGGTTAGATGACCAAAAATCAGTGTAACAGATTTCCCCCCAGCGTGTGAGCGTTAGGAGCTAATTGTAGGACCGAAGTACATTGTAAGAAATCAATCACTAGACACCGAAGGGGAAGTCAGAGAGAGAGAAATATAAGGTACACTAAAGCGCTAGAGGACAAGAACCTAAGGAGGTGAGACTTACAGGCGCGACAAGTCACCTTTATGAATGAATACCTATTCTACAAGAGGTGGGGGAGGCATACCTATGCCCGCCGAGACAAAGTACAAAGAATAATGCATCCAGTAATCAAGGGGCTAAAATATATAGTACATGATGGCGTGGACATGAGCCAGATAAAAACATGATAATGAATCCCACATACATACTATACCTGGGATAACAACCAAAACTTATACAACAATATCTAAGTACATGAGATATAAGTACAACCAAAGCGGCCCTATAAAACATGAGAGGGATATGAAAATCTGAGTGATACATGGAAAATAAAGAGGTGCTGCAAATGGCTAAGGTCGACACCATCAAATATATGGAGCTTCATCCAAGGCTGTAATAGAGAGGTCATTCAGGCATGTGGGGGGCTACCTAAAGGGCCACCCACTCATGAGGTTTGAAACATATCATACATAATCTGGAATCACTGGTACAATATACTACATCACTGAACCATTGAGTATACAGATCTTGATCATGTTTTAAGGAGCTGGGGCTAAGAAACAATCAAATCAAAGGGGAATAAATATTCCCTTTGCCTGATCCAAGGCACCGAACAAGAGTGGAAGCTGGAACCAAGGTACATTTCCCTCTAGACCTGTCTTCTGGAATGAATGAGTTGATGTCGACAGAAGGAGATCCACCATAGGTGAGACAATAAGGGGTCCTCAGCTATGGAACGAGAGAAAATAATAGAGAAAAAGATATAATGACACCATGGATGATGGTGGAATGGGGGTACTGAGTAGTGGGCTGACGACTTCCCTTGTTAGAGCATGAAGGGCATGGATGCCCTGGTAGAAACTAACATAATATCAAAGGGGATAGGGGATAGTATGATTATATTCCAAACTGTGCAACACGAGAGAGGGACAAAGCAATAAAGGATAGTGAACTATGACAAGATACAAAGGGACTCGAGATAGACTCTGCGAATGAGATGATAACTCAACTCAGATGCTCTAAACAAGGGCAAATTGATGATGTTGCCACACAGAATAGGTCCAATGGGGACCATAAAAGCATGAGTAAAAGATGGTTTATCATAATGAAAATTGACACGAGCATGAACAAGTATGAAGGAAATGTGGTGCCCCAAGTATGAGTGTTACAAGTGAGGAAATTTGATTTGAAGGAATGGTGAAGTGACCCTTATTGGAAAAAATGTGTTTGGATAAAGTTTCAAATAACAAAAAACTAACAGATACCCATTTTAGATCTCGATGAGAGCTTTCCAATGGTATGGACAATTTGTCAAACTGAGCTATGGTTTGGCTGCAGCGGGCAAAAGAAAAATCTGGGGTTTCTCTTTTAATAAGCCATTTTCCCACCAAATTCAATCATTTGCAAGTGTAGTTGTCATGAATGTAGAGAGGAGAGAAGGCCCTAAATCTTGCGGCGATCGTAGCAGACAAACCAATCATTGGAATCGAGATCTGCCAGGTGCAGGTAAGAGGCCTAACCCTAATCTTTCATTTAAGGGGACCAAAATTTTAGTTTAGGCACCTAGAGCTTATGAACATGCCAGGTCACATTTTTGGGGTCTGTTCTGCAACCTGGGTAGCAGGTACTAGCCAGAAAACTATGACCTGTCCCAGGAAATGACCTAAAAAGTGAGACCTATTAGAGAAAGGAGGTTTCAGTGTTGTTTTTTGCTGAGAGCTGGGATTTTTATGGTTGAGGGGCATAGGTTCCCCCAAGCATATTATGGTAATGCCAAAATGTGTTTAGAAAGAGTGAATCTAAACACATTTTTATGATATGGTGTACCATTTGTTTTCATTATGGTTATGTAGTTTGAGAAAGGGAATGGAGGATTACCAATATTTTTTGGTACTACATATATGAAGAAAATGGACTTAAGTTTCTTGGTTGGCATTCATGGTGTCACCATCCCAAAGAGTGGATTTGGAGATAATGAACTGGTGCTCTCCTAGAAAACCCACAGGTTGGTCAACAACAATGCCTACGGGACTGGGTTGCTGATGTAAGATGAAGGAATGATGAGGGGTATCATCCATAGAGTGATCTGAAGTGATATGGAACTCTATAGGTTCTTATAAATGGGGAAGAATAAGGGTAATACACTCAACAGGACCAGATACACTAGGAGATTTGAGGAGAATTTCTTCTCCTCGTCTCTCAAATATGGTTGCCCCCTTACCCAAACATTGGGTGTCAATGTAATGGTCACAAGGTGTATCTGGTTTGAATGCACGGGTTTGATGTCAGGGGGGATAGATAAAGTCAGGGGTGGTGATGATTTCCATAATGTCGTCATCGTAATAGAAGACGGGGTGACTTGGTGGAAGAAAGACCACCTGACTTGGCGAAGCTACCTGACTCATCATCGTGAGAAGAGATGTTCACATGCGCATCATCACAAGGGGTGACAGAAAAGCAAGTAGATGAAGGATCCATTGATGTTGAGCCCAAGGTGATCGCTGAAGGGAGGTTAGGAGAAATAGAAGGGGAAGTTGTAGGGGGGTCTTCCACCGTGGATCTCATAGATAATGACAGGTAGTGGACAGTGGCCGAAGACTTTGTCATTTCGAAAATTGGAGGGGGAATGTCTATGGGAGTGCATGTGTCCTCCGGTTCTGCTGAAGCAAAACACGCAAATGAGGGAGCGGTGGACTCGCTGTGCTTGGCCTTGAATTGGTGAAACGCTTCCAAAGAGGAGTGGTACTCTTCGAGGTGGGGACAATGGTAAGTATAGTGGCCATGGAGATCACACAAAGCACAAGGCTGATTTGTGCACACAGCCTTGAGTTTCTTGGCTGAATCAAGTAAAGTAGCATGGACCTCTAGGATATCAGACTCAAGAAACACTTCGTTTACCATGGGCTTGAGACGAGGCAACTCAGTACAATTATGGGTGGCATGACCAACAACATCACACAAAGCACAAAAAGGTGTACGCTTTGGAGGTTGAGGAGGAGCAGGGTTTGTTAGGGTGTCCTTATCTTTAGGTGCCTTCTTGAGAGCTTTGCCCCCTTGAATAGAAGTTGTCACAATAGGAGTAGGTTACTGTTGAGGTGTCTGAGGCACGGTAGCAGAGGGAGGGGTCATGAGGATCGGTTGAACCGAGGTTAAAGCAAGATAAGGATTGGGCTAACTAGGCGGGATAGTGGCTGGGGGATAAATTTACCATACTGGGATCCCTAAGGTCAGGTTAGGAAGGGATAAGGTAGCCATAAGAGGTATCGAAAATATTCCAGGAGGGGGAGCTAGGAATGGTATCTGACTAGAGGGGTAATGGCTAGGCGGAATAGCTCCGAGATGGTTAAGGCCAGGAGGAACCATGCAAGGAGGGTAGAGAGGCTCATGGGTACCAGTTGTAGATGAGGGACCTTGAGGACGGGGTCTTGAAGGCTGGGTCGAGGTGCTAGGAGCAGGTTGCGAAGGGTGGGGCTGTTGACTAGTCGAAGTGGGCTGCTTGAGGGCAGCCCGAGACGATTGCATCATGCAAACGTTCGACGAGCTGGGATCAGAGACAGGAGGAGAAATACCAAGGAAATAACCAAGCAAAGAGGAGTCTTTGTAGACTCCAGGTGAAACATTGGTCATAGGTTCAATTTTTTTCCTATTGGCCATCGAAGAAATGATGGACTCGGGGGAGGTCTAAGACTTCAGTTTGTAATATGTCAGCTGGTTGATGGTGACAATATTTCCATTATGAGGAAAGAAAATCTTACGGTGAACGAGAAATGAGACAAAAAACATCGCATAAGTGTAGCTACGACCCAATATAATGTTGTAATATAAAGGGGCATCAATGAATTCTACGTCAACACAAACAGTCTTACCCGCAAGAGTAATAAGAAAATTATGGAACAGGCCAATGGGCTGGGAAGAGTGGCCATCCCACGCTCGGAGGATGATAGTGGAAGGGGACGACTCAAGAGATCGGACTTGCTTCTAAAATGAAGCATACATCACACAAGTGGATGCCCCCAGATCAATGATACAACGGGAGACATTGGCATTCTAGATCTTGACGAGGATTTGGAAGGCGACAGAAGCAAGAAGGGGAGGATGTTCTGACCAATAAACATTAAAGACGATAAAATGATCATCTCAAGAATCCACAACTCCCATCGCAGTTAGTAGAGCTTTTCGTTTTGAATGGCATGACTGGAGGAGTTCGAACATTGAGATGGCAGCAGGGGATTGCACCAAATCTTCTACTATACTTACGAATGGGTAGCTTTTCCAGAAGCAATGTTTCAGCCTAATGGTCCCTTGGGGATCTTGGTATGAACCTCTACCTTAGGCTGAGGGATCTGCAAAGGAGCATTGGTTGTTGAAAGAGGCTCTGTGGAACCTAAAGAAGGGGGCTCAGGGCAGACGTAGCAGGAGGCTTGTTTTACTGACGGGACTGAGTCTAAAGGTTTAGGTCAACGATAATGGGTTGCTCAGAGTTCATCATGAGAATCTAGTAATCAGAGGTACCATATGGAGGAGGTTAAGTGGTTGCCTAACCTTCAGGGGGTTGGGTAGCCACGAATCCTTGCTAGGGGAAAGGATTGGTAAACACAGCTGGCTAGATAGGTGCAGCATTGGGAAGTACCAAAGGGGACACTTGTTGTCCTCATGATGTTGCTTGAGTCTCCCACATCTCACGCATTTGAGGTAAAAGAGGACAAATGTGGGTGTAGTGAACATAGACACCGCAACAAGAACAAGGCTTATTCATGAGAACAGGTATGTCCTACTTAGGCTGAGTGCCCTGTTTTTGGTTACCAGTGTTAGGTACATTCCCTTGGGGACTAGGTCCTGGATTACCTGGCACAGATTTATTTTCAGTGCCATTACTCTTCTTTTTGGAGGTAAAAGGATTATTCATGCCCTGTTGTGCATACACCTACCCCTAGGGGGGCAGTGGCTATTGTTGCGGGGTTTGAGAAGGCAAGGGAGGCGGGGGTGCTAATGCTGGAGGAGATGGAGCACCAAACTGCGGAAATGAGTAATAAGGAGGTTGGAAAACATTGTGGTAAATAGGTTTGGAAAAAGGAGGAGGCATGTCATATCCTAGATACATGCTATAGGGAAGGGGAAAAGTTCTGGACCCTCGCTGAGGGAAACCATAACCCATGGGAGGATGATTGTATGAATAATAAAGGGCTCCAATGATACCGTCAGTGGCATGGGATGCCTCTAGTGCATTGGCACCACTGGGTCTAGGGAGATCAGGTCATATTTTAACACAATTTGGAGAGAAGCTTCTTTGGACTGAGAGAAATGAGATGTGACATCTTTATCGATAGCACGAAAAAGGGATATGAATTAGTCCATGTAGACATGGCCTTCGAAGGTAGGGTCTCGAAATAGGCTCTTTATTCTCTTTCATTCCTAGACATGATCGGATAGGTGGGTCGCAGATGATTGACAGAAAGAGGTAAAATTTTTGGTACTAGTGTCATAAAAAAGGGGAAGCTGGAAGTAAGACAGAAAATCCCGGGCAAGGGTAGTAAAATTAATATGAGAGGAGGAGGCCTGGTCAACATACAACTTAGAAGCTTCTTTGGTAAGGGTACATTGGAATAACCGAAGATGGACAGATTCATTGGTGATGGAGTTAGACGAACACCACATGTGGAATGATCAAACATGGTTTGTAGGATCTTCTCCAGAAATACCTTCAAATTTGGGGATGTTAGAAGGGAGCTTGGTTGGTATAGTAGGCCAACCAGGATCATGGTGAATGGTCATTGATCAACTGGTTAAATTGGGAAGACTGAGGCCTAATATATAAAGGAGAAAGGGAGCATCCAAGATAGTTCCTGTTGCGGTCCTACTAGTAGTATTCCCATAATTAAGGCTGGGGCTACTGCTACACTAAAACTTGTCACCATGACATTTAGTTATTCGTATGGGTCTACCAACACCTATATCATGCTCTCTTAGAAGCAAAAAACCCTAAAGTTCCTAAACCAAGTCTTGGATTTGGAGAAAAGCTCATAAAAATTATAAAAATCCTAGTTCTGCACTTTTCCTAACCATTAATTGCAGTACCGCACCTTTTGTAAAGAAAAACTGTAGTGCCTATCGCACGTTCTGTTCATTAAAACTTTGGACCCTTGTAAAAGGTAAAATGAGTGAAAAAGTAAGTTCTAGAAGCCCAGCTGGTCAAATATTCTCCTAGTTGGAAGCTTCAAGAAGGCGTTATCTAGTCGAAGTTTCACTCCCTCCATTCATGAACATTCATCCCTTCATTAAAGGAGCCTATTCCTTGGTATTTGGAGCTTAATCCCTTTATGAGAGGAATTATACCTTCCTTTTTGGAACTAAAACCACTTCCATTCTGCTATAAATTGAAGCCATGGTTCAGTCTCAAGGGTAGATACTGATATGTAAAAAAGTACTTGCTTTGTACTTCATACTACATTAGAGAAGCGAATTACTGAAGAAACATACTCTTTTTTCTAGCCATTATCCATGCGAGAGCGATTACACACTTGTATTTTGGTTGGTTCAAAGAGTGGAAGGGCTTGTTAGACCAAAGGAAAATTCTTGTTCCGAACCCTAGAATGACCTGTATGACATCAAGGTGAATGCAGTTGTAAGACTCCTTCTTTTATTTAAAGATAATACAAATGGATCCCGTTTTCTCAATAAGTTATTTATGTGTTTACTTGAATGACTTATTTCATAAATTCCTTGGTCATTAAGATAGATTTATGATTTATGAATTAGTATATTGTGTAGGTGCTTTTGATTCTCTTCCATGTCTTTGCTTTCAGGTCTGAAGAGGTGACTTATTTGGAGCAACGGAAAGGAAGAATATAACTAGCACTGGATCATAGGTAGGTCCTTTCTTCATCATAGAAAACTCTAAATCATACATAATCTAGAGAAAGTAGTTTACATTTGTCCTATTTGTTTCTATCTATCCTTGTGATACTAGGGAGATCCTTCTTGTCCACAAGAACGATTTATCTGCCTAACAAAATGGCGACTCCACTGGGGAACTTTCTTGAACTTAGTTTTCTTTTTATCTTTGAGTTTGAATTTTGAAATAGTTTTTCTAATTTTGATTAGTCTACAGTGGGTTGGGTAAATTATCTATTAGAATCCCTAAAAAGTAGATCAGAATTTTATTTTTCTATATGTTTTTTGGCCTCTGCACTTTTTCTTTCAAAACAGTGTGGTAACCTCCGTAGTTTTTATATAAAAATAGTGCAGTACCGCACCTTTTTTTATTAAAACCTGCAGACTTAAGGAAATTTTTTGAAAAAACTAGAAATTCTCTTTTATGGAACCAGATTACATGATTCTATCTATTTACCCAAACTTGTTTTGACAGTCAAAAGCCTTGTGTGAATTTCTTTCAGCAGCTCTTACAATCTCATTAGTCTCTATTAAGTTAATTGGGTGTTTTGACTATTCTTTTTGAGAAATTCTTAATTTCATTTCTTTTGGTCATTACTTTGAGGTTTGTCTCAGTATCTTAACAATTTTTCATCTTTTTGCTTTTGTTTTTGTGTCTGAGTGTTAATCGCCTTTGAGTGTTTTTATTTTTTGATATTTGGAAATCTCACCCAATTTCCTTTAATTACACTTGATTGGTTCCTAGATTACATTAGAATAATCTTGTGTTTGAGAATTATCTTGCATAGATCACATTTGCATAATTAGAATTCACATTTTCAGAATATGAATGAAAAATGTGCATAGATTACATTTGCATATTTTTCATGTCAATTGTGCATAGATTACAACTGCATAGTTTACATTCTCGAAAAATCAATCGTAGATTTAGATCAGTTTCTTTGATTTGAAATTACATGTTTTTATGCTTGTTTTAAAAACATAAAAATAAAAATTGGAATTGATTAGCATTAGTTT
The DNA here is from genome assembly GCA_034641835.2 of Pinus albicaulis. NCBI lineage: Eukaryota > Viridiplantae > Streptophyta > Pinopsida > Pinales > Pinaceae > Pinus > Pinus albicaulis. The sequence goes on along the minus strand of CM076574.1, from coordinate 450,838,882 downwards.
TTCTTGCTGAAATTAGTGCATTAGAGAATTTGCTATATTTTCTCTATTTATCAATTTTTGCATTGTTGGAAGTGAATGGAAACTCTCTCCTTACTTTAGTTAGGATTCATCGAATTGAAAATATTACATTATCATATTCGATTGCATTTAGTTTTGGGTCAGGTCATAACAAAATTGGTTTCATATCCATTTACCCTTTGAGTAATGACAACCCAAATAACACAACGCTTAATAAAGCTCATCTAGTAATTTTTACATTTTTAGGGCTCTTTCCACCAATCTAGCTCAGGATTAGTTCTTTGGAATAGGTTATAGTTAACTTTCCAAAGCAACTAAACAAACAGTAGCATCTTGCGGTAGGAAAAATTCCAATCGTTTCATGTATGATATGAGAAGCTCCTCCTAAAGGAGTCAAGCATGAGATCATATCTGAACCAGTGAGGTAATCATACCTATCTCATTGGGAACAATAGAAGATGTGCACGTATTAAAAATGATAAACCTTGGATATACCATTATCGAGGAGCCTGGGGTCACTTTTCGGTAAACCTTGGATTATGTCAAGGAGCCTTCAAGGGGATTGAGCTTGATACTCTGACCTTGCGTGTATATCGGATCATAGACTATTCTCCCAGGTATATTTGTTCCCATTGGTGACCTTAGTGGCTATATACTTGAGGATTCTTCCCCAAGGTGATGGTGGAGGGAAGGTCCCACTGTACCTGGAGTAGACGTCGACTAGAATCACTTGGACTCTCCGAAGGGTTCTCTTCACTTGAGATGGAATAGTGGAGAAACTTGCACCGGTCTGTTTCATTAAGCAGGTTGTCAAGGTAACTGTTCCAACCACCATTTCTCCATTAAAATTCTACGATGTTGGATTTCATCACCAACTAGTGTTTTTAGTGCGGGAATCTACTGTTTGTGTGTGGTTTGACTCCTAGATTTGATAGCGCGTGTTCATGTGTTTGTTTACTTTTTAGATACCATAGGTGTGAATTGTGAATTTTAATTGTTAGGAGTGAATTGTGAATTGCTAAATTTTATTTTTGAATTGTTAATAAAATTAACTGAAGTTGAATCTAATGGCAACTGTTCCGGAATTTACCAACCAATGAACCCCTCTTAATGAAAATTCTAGTACTTTTCCTTGCTTTGGAAATGTTGGTTCTCCTTATATGGCTACATTGTCATTACCTGGATTTACAATAGGTTTACCGATATGGTTATTTTCAAATTCATTGGCCCCGAATACTCCAATTATTCCACCTCAACTGGATGCTTCACCTCAACAGAGTTTACCATCTCAACATCACCAACCTCATGTTGACCCTTTACCTTGTTTGCCCAATATGTCTTCCTCCATTTCTTCCTCTTCGCTTGGTAAAATCCTTAACGCTAGTAACCAGGTGGCTAAGAAGAAGAAGGAAGGGCAGTAGAAGAAGAAGCAAAATAAGAAAGAAGTCAAAAAACCAACCATTGCTGTAAGTGTTAGTAGTGTTGAGGAAACCTTCAACATGCATCATAAACCCAAATTCCCTTGCAAAATTTGTAGGGGTGACCACTTCCTTATCAATTTTCCTGGTATTCCTAAGGTCTTGGAAGTATGGTTAGAAAAATCGCATCAATTCACTATTGATAAATCAACTAGTGATAGTCAGGTTCTAGGGAAAAAGGGTAAAGTTAGGTTTCCTTGTAGGTTATGCAAAGGTAGTCATCAAACTCACATTTTCCCTCACATGGATGAAGCCTCAAAATTGTTGGAAAACCTTACTGTTCCACAGCAAAAACTTCCAACCGGTTACCATCAAATTTCTCCCAAACTACCATCAACTGACAGAGTAATTGATCTAATTCCAAGTACAATCAATCCCACTCTTACATTGGAGAGTGAAACTGATATCACTTAGGTTGACGATCCATTAATTGATTAAGTGGTTGACTAAATTTCACATTTGATTAATCCCATTCTCCCTGTAGAGAGTGAACTTCATACCGCTCAATTTCTTCTTGTTACATCAGATTATTCTACGCCAGGGGGAATTTCACCTATTTCTACAGAACCCCCTCCAAGTACAAAGGTCTTTTCCTTTGATTGGAATAGACTGACAGAACCTCGTCTTCCTTCCTCCATCCCTTTCCAAATGATTTTGAAGGCTTGTGGTAAGAATGTATGCCACACACATGTAGATGAAGGTGCTTTTGTTGGTATTTTATCCTCAACTACTTGGAAAGCTTTGGGTTCCCCTCAGTTTGTGCCTATTACACAAAATCTGTCAGCTTTTAACGGAACCGTTAGTGAACCTTTAGGGATCCTTCCTAAGTTTCCTATTACCTTGGAAGGTAAAACTGTCTGTATGGATCTTATTGTTGTGTAACCAGCTCCAATAATAGAAGAAAAGAGAGATCAACACCTTAGAAATAAGCCACTTCGAGGGGGAAACCTCCAATACATTACATAAATGAAAAATTCTTGGATGATCCAATTTACAAAACCTCCTTTCTATATATAGGAGTCCATGGGGCCATAATGTAATGCTAGTGGGCCACAATGTAATCCTAGCCGACCTAAAAATAATAATTTAAGGGCACAATAATAACAAAATGGGGGTTACAAGGGTACAATAATAACAATAAGGGGGTTACACTAACAATAATAAAGGACTATACTAGTAATATAGGGACCTAACATGCCCCTCTCCTTCAAAAAAAGTGTTGTCCTCAACGCTTGAGTAGCTCTGGGTGCTTTTGTATAAAAATCTCATCCTCCCATGTAGAATCTTCAGTGGGTAAGTTCTTCCACTTGATGAGATACTCTGAAATTGATCGATTCCGTAGTTGTCGAGTTCTTGTTTCCATGACCGCTTCTGGTTCCAATATGATTTTTCCCTCCTCATCAAGTTCTGGCAATATTGTTTGAACTGGAAGATTTTCTCCTATAACCTTCTTTAAGCATGAAACATGGAAAACTGGATGTACTCGCGAAGAAGCAGGAAGCTCCAATTTGTATGCCATAGTACCAATCTTTTGCAACACCTTGTAAGGATCATAGTACTTTGGCGATAATTTATTATCCTTCTTTGCTTGCTTGAGGGACATTTGTTTGTATGGTTGTAGCCGTAAAAATACCCAATCTCCTACATCAAAAATTCTCTCGCTGCGATGTTGATCTGCCTGTTGTTTCATTCGATTTTGTGCCAAATTCAGGTTATCCTTTAAGAGTTGGAGAACTTCTTGCTGATGCTCGATGTGATCTTCCACTGCTTGAAGCTTTGAATTTTCCCTTAAAGATGATGTGATGGATGGTGGATGATATCCATAAAGTGCCATAAATGGGGTCATTTTTGCTGCAGTATGGAAGGAAGTGTTATACCACCATTCAGCAAGAGGTAACCACATGACCCATTGTGTTTGTTTATCAGATACAAAACAACGAAGATATCCTTCCAAACATTTATTTACTATCTCAGTTTGACCATCAGATTGAGGATGATAAGATGAGCTATGAGCTAATTGAGTACCCAAACAAGAAAAGAACTCTGTCCAAAAATTTCCAGTAAAAATGGGATCTCTGTCGCTCACAATAACCCTTGGGCTTCCATGTAGCTTTTGAATTCTGTCCATAAATGTAGTAGCAACTGTACTTGCTTTAAATGGATGAGATAAAGCACAAAAGTGTGCATACTTAGTAAGTCTATCAACTACCACCATGATGACACTCTTTCCTTCGGACTTAGGTAAACCTGTGATAAAATCCATTGAAATCTCCTCCCAACGTTGACTTGGAATGGATAAAGGTTGCAGAAGTCCTGGGGTCTTAATTGTTTCCACTTTATTCTGCTGGCAAACCAAACATTCCGCCACAAACTTTCGAATATCAGATTTAAGGCCATCCCAAAAAAATTCTTTCTTCACCCTGTGGTAAGTTTTTAAAAATCCTGAGTGTCCTCCTAAAGGAGAAGTGTGCAATTCCAGAAGAATATTTTATTTTAGTTGGGAATTCTTACAAAGATATAAGCGATCTTTGTACCATAAGGAATCATTTTTCCAACTAAATGTATCAGATGTACTAGGATCTTGCTGCAACTTTTGAATGAGTATCCATACATCTTTGTCCTTCCTCCATTCATCTCTTGCTTCAGTTATCCAATCTGGTTGGATAATAGAAATGGCACAAAGCAATGCTTCCACCTCTTCATTCTTTCTTGAGAGTGCATCCGCAACAACATTAAGCTTTCCTTTTTTGTAGATTATTTCAAAGTCATAACCCAACATCTTTGTGACCCATTTTTGCTGCTCTTCTGAAGATAGTCTTTGTTCCAAAAAGTGTTTAAGACTATCATGATCAGTTTTTACCTTGAAGTGTCTTCCCATTAGGTAATTTCACCATTTCTTTAGTGCATGCAGTATTGCTAACATTTCCTTCTCATAAATAGGTTTTTGTAAATACTTTCCTTTGATTGGACGACTTTCAAAAGCAATGGGTCTTCCTTCCCGCATTAAAACTGCACCAATTCCATTTCCTGAGGCATCACATTCCACAATAAAGGTTTTTGTGAAGTCTGGCGTAGCTAAGACCGGGGCTAGGCACATTGCCTCTTTAAGATGTTCAAAGGCCTTAGTTGCTTCAAGAGTCCATGAAAATGCATCTTTCTTCAATAATGTTGTTAGAGGTGCTGCTATTCTCCCATAATTCTTAACAAACTTGCAATAATACCCTGTTAACCCAAGAAATCCTCGCAACTGCTTTATGGTTGTGGGGAATTTCCATTCCTTAATGAATTTAATTTTGTTAGGGTCTACTTTAACACCCTCGTGAGATACAATATGACCCAGATATTCCACCTCTTGTACTCCAAAGAAACACTTGGATTTTTTTGCATATAATTTTTTCTCCTGCAATAGTTTTAGCACCCTATCAACATGTTCAACATGATCCTTCCAAGAACTGATGTAGATTAGTATATCATCAAAAAATACTAGCACAAATTTTCTAAGGAAGGGTTTGAAAATGGAATTCATCAACCCTTGAAATGTAGAAGGTGCATTGGTAAGGCCAAAAGGCATGACCAAAAATTCATAATGACCCTCATGAGTTCGAAATGTTTTTTTTGGAATATCTTTAGTCTTCATTCTAATTTGATGATATCCTGAATGAAGATCCAACTTGGTAAAATAAATTGCTCCATGTAATTCATCCAATAATTCATCAATCACAGGAATGGGAAATTTATCTTTAATGGTGAGCTTATCGAGCTCCCTATAATCCGGACACATTCGCCATGATCCATCCTTCTTGTGTACCAATACTACAGGAGCAGAGAAAGAACTTTGACTAGGTTGAATTATACCCGCTTCTAACATTTCTGCAATCATACGTTCAATTTCGCTCTTTTGGAAGTAAGGATATCTATAAGGCCTGATGTTTGGAGGAACACTTCCTTGAATCAAATGAATAGCATGATCATGATCACGAATAGGTGGGAGTCCTTTGGGAGTTTCAAACACCTTGGAATGATTGTCCAAGACTTGTTGGATATCTGCAGAAATAGATGATTTTGATGTCGAAACTTCTAGTGAGCATAATTGTGCAATTACGCCTCGTTGTTGTTTCTTTAGAAGCTTTGTCATGACATTAGAGCTTATTATCCTTCCTAGCTTCCCTTCAATACCCCGTAATTCAACTTCCTTTCCTTCTGAAAAAAATTTCAAGAAAAGTTCTTGAAAATTAAAAGCCACCGTCCCCAAAGATTGTAACCATTGTACTCCTAGTACAACATCAGCACCTCCCATAGCAATGGAAAGCATTCGACTAGTAAATACATATTCCCCCATGGTTAGTTTGATATTATGGCATTTTACAGAGCAATTTATAGTTCCTCCATTTGCAACCATCACTTGACATTCTGGTGCTGGGTATAGGAAACAATTTAATTCCTTGGCTACCTTACAATGAATAAAATTATGGGTGCTACCTCAATCAATCAACACTATTACCTTTTTCTTCTTGATTTGTCCTTCTATCTTGAGAGTTTGAGGAGTGGTAATTCCTGCCAGTGCATTACATGATATGGTCGGATTCATTTCTTCCTCTTCTAGGGCTAGTTCCTGGTGTATATCCTCTTCTTGTTAATTTTCTTCTTCCTCTTCACAATCTATGTAAAATAATTTCTTCTCAGCACACTTATGACCTTTAGTGTATTTGCTATCACAACTGTAGCAAAGCCCTTTTGCTCTTTTTTCTTCCAATTGTTGTGGTGTGAACCTTGTAGGTTGTGGAAATTTAGGCGTAGCAACACTTCCTTCTTTATAGAATTGAGTGGTAGGCTTCCTTGTCGCCATAATTTTACATTCAACTTTTCTTGCCAACCTGAATGCCTTCTCCAATGAATCAGGTTCCAAAACGCGAACTTCATGTTGGATGTTATCTTTTAAAGTGCCTATGAAGAGATCAATCATGTGTTCCTCTGGAATATCAGTTACCCTTATATTCAATTTTTGGAAGTCCTCAATGTGCTGCCCCACTAAACCCTTTTGTTTGAGATTTATCACTTGGCTAAAGAAGGTGTTTCTCTTTGTATCCTCATAATGTGCTATCATTTCCTCCGTAAAAATTGACCAAGTGACAATTTTTTTACGGGAGCAAAGCCATCGATATCATACAAATGTATTTTGTTCTAAATGTAAAGTTGCAATGCGTACCTTTTGTGTGTTTTGCACATTATGGAGATCAAAATATTGCTCCATCTGTAGTATCCATGTTATAGGATCCTTCCCATCAAACTTCCTCATATCCATTTTTGGAATATGGTGGTTCTTCTCGCCAACATTAGAGTTTATGAAATCACGATTAACATTTATTTTGTTCTCATCATGAGGTTCTTCTACTATCTTTTCAACATTAGGAAACATTTCTTGTATCAACTTGGTCAAACCTTCGATGTCTACTTTTAGATCATTCTTCATGTTTTCCATGTTGTCTTTCATGTCATCCATCTTAGCTTCCAAGCCAGCTTCCATGCCATCCATCTTAGCTTCTGTTATCACTCAGGTTTTCCTTGAAGTTGTGGAAAAGGAAAGTATACCCGAGGTAACCACAAACCAACCTTCAGATGCAGAATCTAGCCAATCTGCATCCAGAGAGGGCTCTCTCTTTATAATTTATCTTTGTTCTTAGAAGGTTTTAGGCTAGTTTTAGATCCAAGAGTTTGTTTGAAAATGGTGGAATCTGCCAACAAAGGGCAAGGTTGAAGATTTTTAGTCCATTGGGCTATGGAGTCAAAGGATGGCTTTACTGGACTTCTATTCTACACACAAGATGGCTTTGCAGGGCAAGATAGCCAAACAGAGAACAATCCTTAAAATTTAAAGTGGATGGAATGGGTTTGAAGGGATGAAAGGCAGTTAAGAATCTTTCATCATGTTCAAAAGAAAGAAATGAAATGATTACAAATAAAGAGCAGTGAAGAATTCTTTACTATAGTAATCAAAATGTTTAAATTAGCGAAGCAAGAGCAATTAAGAATTCGTTGCTTATAACCAATTTAGAGGAAAACATTAAGAATAATCATAACTGAAATCAGAGTACAATTAAGTAAATTCTGATTTATTCTTTTATGTCAATTATTCAGAAATGGACACAATGATATTATAAACAGATATAGAACTTAAGACATAGGATAGAAAGACTTATTGAACTGCAATCCGACACATGAATCCTGCAAAAAGTCTTGAGCTTCAAATTGTCATCCAGCAAGCCACAAATATATTTCTCCAAAAAACTTTTATTCCAAAAACACCAATGTCACAGTGAAGTAGTAGAATCCACCCAAAATACTTCCAAGAGTGAAGTATTTATACAAATTCTAAACTAAAATATCTTGAAAAAATATCAAGATTAGTTCACAAATCTCTCCAACTATTTTACATAAATAGAACTTAAGTAAATGAAACTCAAACTAATGCATCTATTTGGAACTATTTTTTATGGATAGGTGATGACAAAGAGGATAATTCAAATTTGATCCAACTCTTAGTTGATGATGAGGCATCCAAGTCACTAACTGCTTCCTTTCTTTGTGCAATTCTGCTCCAACAATTCTGCAAATTTGCGGTCCAATGATACCTTTATATTTCTTAATCCGTAATAGATATGTAAAAATTGAAAGAGGTTATTGTAGATAAATATTTTGGTGAGATAAACCTCTTTCACTTTCCTAAAATTCCTCTCCAGCTGTGCACAATAGGCTCTGAAAAACGATATGTAAAACAGAGTTTTACAGAGTCTGAAAAATAGCCTCTAAATATGTGCATGTATCTCTCCGCCTGAAATCACTGTGGAAAAATTGAAATAGGTTTTTTTATATGTGTATCTTATAAACAAAAAAGTCCTTCAGTTTTTTAAAATGTATTTCTAATTGGCCACAATATTCTCTGCAAAATGATGACTTAACAGCAATTTTCTGCAAAAAGTGCTTTCCAACATTGTTTAATATTTCCAAAACCATAATAGCTGTTAGAAAAGTGAGAGAGGTTTTTGTAGATGGTCCTCTTAAGAACATAAACCTTCTTAATTTTTTCAAAATTCATCTTGGATTGATCACAATAGGTTCTTCAAAACAATGACTAAAACATTAAATTTCTGCAAAAATGTTCCTTCTTGTTGTGTTTTTCATCTTTTCACTTTTTTGTTCTTTTAACTATTTTACTTTCACTTTAGATAAACTTCAATGTTGGTGAAAGTATTTTCATCTCCTCTTTTTACCATTTTACTACCTCTGTAATTACTTTTACTGTTTACCTTTGACTGCTCTGTAACTTCTTTTTAACTTTCATTCTAACTTTTACCTGATACACTTTAACCACTGATACTCTTTCACTGTTATTTACTGTGTCCATTTACCTTCAATGTGTAGTTTAGGTTTTTACTGTATGTTTTATCTTCCATCAATGTTTGAATAGATTTGATAACGCTCTTGGAGTAAACAAGTCTTATGACTAGTATTAAGACTATTTATCCAAGGATGTGGTCTTCTGATCACCTGTAAAACAAAACAAATTATTAAGAAAGCATTGGTTTGCAGAGGAGGTCAAAAAGGTTTCATTTGATTTTGAGAGGTCTATGGAGTGAATCTAGAATGATTTTTGGAAGGTAAACCATGCTCGAATAGGTTAACAGAGGCTTTAGGTGGAGCAGCTAGGCTACAAAGGGTTTTTATGGGAGAAACAGGTATAATTTCTAGTTTAGAATTGTAGTTACAGTTCTCAGTTTGAAGGGATGAACTAACGATCGATTTTGACGCTGTTTCTTTGAAAGGAAAATGGAAACCAAGTTTTACAGAGTTCAGAGGGAGTTTCTAGGGTAAATACCTATTTTTCTGTTGGATGACTGTGATTGGGATGTGCATCGATGGACTACTGATGGACGCGAATACTGGAAGAAAAGGGGTCTTCATGAAATTCATAATGGTAGTTTAACAATCGATTAAATTTTCAAAGGTGGAGGGCGAATCGTCAATGGGTATTTACGGATAGAAATACGCGAATCTGCTTTTTATTTGCAGTGCTCGTAGGGAATTTTTTATTTGCTTTAAAATGACGCCATCGGGCAGACGGAGGACACGTCTTCTGGATTGGGCGGTAAGCGGTAATTTCCGCACCGCTTTCGGGGGGTGGCGGTTTTTTTTGGAATGGGAGCGATTCCATTTGGAGATCAACACGTGGCGGGTGCACTGTTTCGAAACCACCATGATCCCGCGCGTTAACAATCGGACGATGGATGGCTAGCGGAATTACAGTGGGCCGTTGATCCGGGAATGGGCAATCGGATGGGTGATATGACGTGAAGAAGGTAGGGAATTTAACACGCGGGCCCAAAGTAATTAATGTTAATTTAACTATTCCGGGCGGCGTCTTATTGGCTGGGAATGCTTGGTTATTACTTAATCCGAGTGATTAATTAATCCCACTGGTTTAATGAGAGTTGGTTATGGGCGGCTTCGTTTTATTTGTTTTTTCCGCGAAATGAGAAACATATGTTTAAAACCTTTTCAATATTGTTATTATGTGTAATAAATTAATGTAATTTATTATGTATGGGATAGATTATAAAGATATGTTTTTAGCCAAAGGGTGTATAATGTGGGAATTTGATTTTATTATATGGGTTTTAAATACTTTGACTAAAAATCTATAGTAAGAGGGTTTTGGGGATATTACATAGGAGGAGTTATACATATAGGGAAAGGTAATTTATATAAGGATTTAATATTTAAATATAAATGTTAATATGACAAAGGAACAAGGTAAACTCAAAATACTTTACACAACTAGGAAAGTGAATATCTCTGAAGTAAATTGTATTATCTCAACTTCAACACTTAAACATAGAATAGAAAGTAATTTTGAGGGATTATTATGGAAATTTGCATGATTTTCCTAAGTAAAATAGAATTTTACTTAGGAAAAGATTAAAAGGGAATGATTATAATGATAAATAACTTGAAGTACTTAGGTCTTTTTGATCATTAGGCCGAGGGTCCGGTCCCTCCAAAAGTCAAGGAAATGCCTTGAGCCCCTTTAATCTCCAAATTCCTTAGCACTTTAGGGAAATTAGTAAAACTCTTAGGGAGAAAGTGATGTGGGAAGTTAATGATTTTGACTTTGCTTTCTATGAATTTTCCAATGTATTTTCTGCTTCAGTACTTTCCTTTGCAATTTGTGATGAAAGCAGAAGATTAAACACATTTAACATCATCATTCATCACATGAAACTTTGCAACACCATCTACCTACCCTATCTACTTTACACTACCATTTTTTCTTCTTTATTAGGGTGCACTTAGACTGGCAAACCCTTATCAATCTTCCTTTTCTTTTACATGGCAAATCTATCTAATTCTAACCTTATTACATCTAAGGGCTCAGATTAAACTGTTGAGCACCTTTTATTAACTCTACCTATCTACTTATCTACCAAGATTAAACTGTTTGGTCAGATATTTATTCTCTAATCTACAACATGAAATTGAAAATAAATGAGTCAAGTTTATATAAATTAGCTTGACTCTTCATAAATTTTGGCAAAAGTTGACAAACCGCACACAATTGCTTTATTACAAAAATGACATAGTAGTGGCATTTTGATTTGCACACTTTCCTTGGTCTATTTTTTGTTTGGGGTTCATTTCTTTCATTTTCTTGACCAATTTATTTTTCTTACCCTTTGATTTTTATTTTAGGGTATACCCTCTTTACATTTTTTAAATTTTTTGATTTTTTGGTTTTTCAAGAATATGGAACACCTTTGCTCAAGAAAAATGTTTGAGCATATTCAATAGTTTAATCAAGACAATCATGAAAATGACACCTATTGGTATAGGAGTCTAACACTGGCTCCACTTGGGGATGGCTTTTCCTTGTGAAAAGTCAAGAACAGCAGGTCAGTTGCCTTAAAATGCCTTCAAACTAAACCATGTAATCTCCTTCTTCTGGTAGCTTTATTGTATATATGATAGTGAAAATTTTGAAGCTTAGGGCCTTCACTTTGGGCTTCAACTTCAAGAAGTCACCATCCAATCAAACCTGCTCTAGCTTGGAAATCTTGAATTGAATATAATCCTTTTTTTGCAACCTGAAATTTGATCTGAAACTAAAACAACACATAAAAATTTTCAAACCAACTTAATGAAAAACTAGCTGAAAATTGACAACTAAAAAAAAAAATGCTCAAAATTATGAGCGTATTGACACTCATCTATCTACTCAATCTATTAAAAATCTTATTGAATCTAGTAATACAAAAATGCTAATGCAGCCAATCAAGTAGATGTAAAAATAAATGGATAACTTGATTGCTTGTGATCAAAATTGGAAGTATGTTATGATCATGTGCCTTTATAATAAATGATATGATGTGTAAAGGCCACTTTTGATGTATTTTATCTTTATAGAGAAAACATGTTTGCATATTTGGGCTCAAAAGATTCTCCATATAATCTGATATAGGATCAATAAAAGCATGGTGTATGTTATTTACTTCTAGGCCTTCAATGACCAATTGTTCAATTGAATTATGAATATTAGACCATAAACTCATTTTTGCAGTCTTGTGTTTGAAAGAATAATCATCCTCAATATGCAAGTCAAAAGATAGTACAATTTCCTCTTGCTTAGGAGAAGGAAGATTTTCAAAGAATTCTTTAGGATTTTGGAAATTGTATGACTGAATTTGAGAATGCAAAAGTTTGATTTCATTTTCATAATTTTTAAAAATTATATCAAGAAGCCATTTTTTAACTTGAGGAGAACATTTTCTTGATTTAAAAATAAAAAAGAAAGCTCTTAGAAAATCCTCATCAAACAGTTTTGATAACTCATCCTCAATTCATTTAAAATTTATCAAACTAGTGACTTCCACAAACCCCACATCCAAAAGATCACTATTAATGCTTTGGAATATGGATTATTTGGTTGTGGAATTGCTCAAACTTGAAACTCGGATCTCTCGATCAGTTGTCTTGATTGAAAATGATATCAAAAGAGTCAGAAGAATGATGCTCAAATGTGCATGGAGATTTTATATTTACAATTTTCAAAAGAGATAAATTAAAAACTACTCTAAAATATTCTCTAAAATACAATATACATTGGAAAATTCTATCAATTTAGAAAGAACATAATGTCTTGGATTAAGATCCAAGTTGAAAGCCTGATCTTTCCATATTGTCCTTTGAGGTTCATTCCTCTAGTGGAGTCTTGATTCTGAAATTGATTTGGAGTCGCCAGGTGGATGATTTTAACTTTTGTGTGTCTGATCCCTATCCACCATCATAGATCAGATCTAAACTTGTAAAACAATTCTGAAGAAAAATTTAGTTCTTCAAGAAACCAAATTTTGAATATTTTATGATTATTTTATTTTTTTATGAATTTTTCAAAACAACTTCTATGATTTCTTTAAGAAATTTAAGATTTTTAATTAAAATTTTCTCAAAGATTTATAGAACTAGAGAGTTTGATTGAATATTTTGAATCCAAAGTTTAGTTTATAAGCTAAACCAGAGATAGACTGAAGCAGCATTTGTTTACTATGCAGTTGCAGAGCAAAAGCATTTCAAAGGCTACCTGGCTGATCTTCAGACTCTGTCTATAGCTTATAAATCAAACAATAGTATCAATAAAATGATTCAGATCCCCAGTATGGTCACCACTATGTTATCACTCAGGTTTTCCTTGAAGTTGCAGAAAAGGAAAGTATACCCGAGGTAACCACAAACCAACCTTCAGATGCAGAATCTAGCCAATCTGCATCCAAAGAGGGCTCTCTCTTTATAATTTATCTTTGTTCTTAGAATGTTTTAGGCTAGTTATAAATCCAAGAGTTTGTTTGGAAATGGTGGAATCCGTAAACTAAGGGCAAGGTTGAAGATTTTCAGTCCATTGGGCTATGGGTTCAAAGGATGGCTTTACTGGATTTCTTTTCTACACCCAAGATGGCTTTGCAGGGCAAGATAGCCAGACAGAGAACAATCCTTAAAATTTAAAGTGGATGGGATGATTTTGAAGGGATGAAAGGCAGCTAAGAATCTTTCACCATGTTCAAAAGAAAGAAATGAGATGACTACAAACAAAGAGCAATGAAGAATTCTTTATTATAGTAATCAAGAATGTTTGAATTAGCTGGCAAGAGCATTATGGAATTCGTGCTTATAACCAATTTAGAGAAAAACATTAAGAATAATCACATCAAAATGAAATTACAATTAAGTAATTGATTTAGTCCTTTATGAAATTATTGGAAAATGGACATAATGATATTATAAGCAGAGATATGAACTAAAGACATAGAATGAAAGACTTATTGAGCTGAGTCCAACACCCAGATGCCAAAGTCCACCTGAGCTTCAAATCGTCATCCGTTAAGCCACACGAATAAAATTCTCGAAATGATTTTATTAAAGAAAATCTCAATGTTACGACAAAGTAATAGAATCTTAATGCTTAAGAGTGAAATGTTACATACAAGTCCTAAACTAAAATATCATAGAAAAAGCCATCAAGATTAGTTCACAAATCTCTCCAACTATTTTACATAAATAGAAGACTTAGTAAAGGACACTCAAACTCAATTCATCTATTTGGCACTATTTTTTATGGATAGGTGATGAAAAAGAGGAGAATTCGAATTTGATCCAACTCTTAGTTGATGATGAGGCATCCAAGTCACTAACTGCTTCCTTTCTTTGTGCAATTTTGCTCCAACAATTCTGCAAATTTGGGGTCCAATGATACCTTTATATTTCTCAATCCGTAATAGATATGTCAAAAGTGAAAGAGGTTATTGTAGATTAATATGCTGGTGAGATAAACCTCTTTCACTTTCCTAAAATTACTCTCCAGCTGTGCACAATAGGTTCTGTAACAAGATGTGTAAAACAGATTTTTACAGAGTCTGAAAACTAGCCTCTAACGATGTGCATGTATCTCTCAGCCTGAAATCACTGTGGAAAAATTGAGATATGTTTGTGTAGATGGCTTTCTTAGGAACAAAAACCTCCTTGAGTTTTGTAAAATGTATTTCTAATTGGCCACAATATTCTCTGCAAAATGATGACTTGATAGGAATTTTCTGCAAAAAGTGCTTTCCAACATTGTTTAATATTTCCAAAACCATAATAGCTGTTCCAAAAGTGAGAGAGGTTTTTGTATATGGTCCTCTTAAGAACATAAACCTCCTTCAGTTTTTCAAAATTCGTCTTGTATTGATCACAATAGGTTCTGAAAAACAATGACTAAAACATTAAATTTCTACAAAAATGTTCCTTCTTGTTGTGTTTTTCATCTTTTCACTTTTTTGTTCTTTTAACTGTTTTACTTTCACTTTAGATAAACTTCAATGTTGGTGAAAGTATTTTCATCTCCTCTTTTTACCATTTTATTGCCTCTATAATTACTTTTACTGTTTACCTTTGACTTCTCTGTAACTTCTTTTTAACATTCATTCTAACTTTTACCTGATACACTTTAACCACTGATACTCTTTCACTGTTCTTTACTGTGTCCGTTTACCTTCAATGTGTATTTTAGGTTTTTACTGTATGTTTTATCTTCCATCAATGTTTGAATAGATTTGATAACACTCTTGGAGTAAACAAGTCTTATGACTAGTATTAAGACTATTTATCCAAGGATGTGGTCTTCTGATCACCTGTAAAACAAAACAAATTATTAAGAAAGCATTGATTTGCAGAGGAGGTCAAAAAGGTTTCATTTTATTTTGAGAGGTCTATGGAGTGGATCTAGAATGATTTTTGGAAGGTAAACCATTCTCGAATAGGTTAACAGAGGCTTTAGGTGGAGCAGCTGGGCTACAAAGGGTTTTTATGGGAGAAACAGGTATAATTTCTGGTTTAGAAACGTAATTACAGTTCTCAGTTTTAAGGGATGAACTAACAATCGATTTTGACTCTATTTCAATGAAAGGAAAATGGAAACCAAGTTTTACAAAGTTCAGAGGGAGTTTCTAGGGTAAATACCTATTTTTCTAATGATGACGGTGATTTTGGACAGGTACTGATGGACGACGGATGGACGCTTGAATACTGGAATGATGGGGGTCTTCAGTAAATTCTGTTAATGGCAATTTAACAATCGATTTTCAAATTTTTAGTGTGGAGGGCGCAATCGCTTTCAACAGACAGAATGATAGAAAATACGCAGAATCTTGTTTTATCTGCAAAGTCAGCGCGAATTTTTTATTGTTTTCGAAAATGACGTCATCAGTGTAAGGGAGGACACGTCACCGGGGTCGGGCGGTAAGCGGTAAATTCCGCACTGATGTCGGGAGTTGGCGGTATTTTGTGGAATGGGAGCGATTCCATTCGGAGATCAACACGTGGCAGGTGCACTGTTTCAAAACCACCGTGATCCCGCGCGCTAACGATCGGACGATGGATGGCTAGCGGAATTACAGCGGGCCTTTGATCCTGGAATGGGCGATCGGACGGGTGATATGACGATAAGATGGTGGGGGATTTAACACGCGGGCCCAAAGTAATTAATTTTAATTTAACTATTCCAGGCGGCGTCTTATTGGCTAAGGGATTGGTTATTAATTAATTCGGGTGATTAATTAATCCCATGGTTTAATGAGAGTTGGGGTTGCGGCGGGCTTTGGTTTTATTTGTTTTTTCCGTTTAAAACATAAAAAATATGTTTAAAACCTTTTCAATATTGTTATTATATGGTAATAAATTAATGTAATTTATTATCCATAGGGGCGGGGATAGATTATAAAGATATATTTCTAACCAAAGGGTATTGTAATGAGGGATTTTATGTCAAATATATGGAATTAAATACTTTGGCTAAAAATCTGTAATAAGAGGGTTTTGGGGATATTACATAGGAGGAGTTATACGTATAGGGAAAGGTAATTTATATAAGGATTTAATATGTAAAGTTAAATGTTAATATGACAAAGGGACAATGGAAACTCAAAATACTTTACACAACTAGGAAAGTGGAGATTTCTGAAGTAAATTGTATCCTTTCAATTTCAACACTTAGATTCAGAACAGTAAGTAATTTTGAGGGGATTTTATGAAATATTACATGATTTTCCTAAGTAAAATGGGATTTTACTTAGGAAAAGATTAAAAGTGAATGAGTGCAATGATGGATAACTTCAAGTACTAGGGGCCTTTCAATTATTAGGCCGAGGGTCCGGTCCCTCCAAAAGTCAAGGAAATGCCTTGAGTCCCTTTAATCTTCAAACTCCTTAGCACTTTGGGGAAATTAGTAAAAATCTTAGGGAGAAAGTGATGTGGGAAGTTAATGATTTTGACTTTGCTTTTTGTGAATTTTCCAATGTATTTTTTGCTTCAGTACTTGTGATGAAAGTAAAGGATTAAACACATTTAGCAGCATCATTCATCACATGAAACTTTGCAACACCATCTACCTACCCTATCTACTTTACACTACCATTTTCTCTTCTTTATTAGGGTGCACTTAGACTGGCAAATCCTTATCAATCTTCTTTTCTTTTACAAGGCAAATCTATCTAATTCTACCCTTATTACATCCAAGGGCTTAGATTAAACTGTTGAGCACCTTTTATTAACTCTACCTATCTTCTTATCTGCCAAGATTAAACTGTTTGGTCAGATATTTATTCTCTATTCTACAACATGAAATTGAAAAATGAATGAGTCAAGTTTAAACAGTTTGACTCTTCATAAATTGTGGCAAAAGTTTGACAAACTGCACACAATTGCTTTATTACAGAAATGAAATAGTAGTGGCATTTGGATTTGCACACTTTCCTTGGTCTATTTTTTGCTTGGGGTTCATTTCTTTCATTTTCTTGACCAATTTATTTTTCTTACCCTTTGATTTTCTTTTAGGGTATACCCTCTTTACATTTTTTAAATTTTTTGATTTTTTGGTTTTTCAAGAATATGGAACACCTTTGCTCAAGAAAAAGGTTTGAACATATTCCATAGTTCAATCAAGACAATCATGAAAAATGACACCTATTGGTATAGGAGTCTAACAGCTTCCACGCCTTTCTTCAAACCATCCATCTTCTCTTCCATGCCTTTCTTCAAAACTTCCATTTCATTTTTTGTTGCTCTTTGCGAGAGTGAAATTTGTTGCACTTGCTCTTGTAATTTTGATAGATCATGTTGCAATTCTTCATCCTCATGAGTCATAGTAGACCCTTCTGAAAGCTTAATGGGTGTTGAATTATTTCTATGGGGCATCTTTTAGAACCAAATACTGATATCTATTCTACAATATGCCCTTGGAATCAATTCAAATTGATTCTTCAAATAAGACTTATGCAATTCGGAAAAAAATACACACCTTTTTCTTGCTTTTGAGGAGCTCGATATTGAAATTTGATTATCTCCGGGATTGAAGCACTTCAATATATTAATTTTGGTACTGATGTATCCCTCTGAATTATATTTTGAATGCTACACGTCTGACCTGATTTGGATTCTCCAAGACAAAGTTGTGTCCAATCTCCCACAATGACCTAGTTATGGACTGATTCAGTAGAGAGAAATTGTACGACTTGTCACGTGTCACTGTTTCATCCTTTGTCTCTAAAATTGATAGCCAAGAAACAAAATTATGTGTACTTGCGACCAATTTTTACGGCACTCCAATCCGATGCCGAGAGAGATATTTATTGAACTTTTCTCACGATCACCTCTTTGAGATGAAATTCAGGAGCCTGAAAAAGCACTACCTTCCACTGATCATATCTCCAAAAATATTGCGAACCAAGCTCTGAAATTTTTTGATGAATTTCCTCAGGACTTCAGCTTCGTACCATAAGAATTTCAGATTCTGAACCTTCATAGAAAACAATTTATAGAGAAAATGCCACGATGACCTATTTAGGATCCTGAAAAAAGACCTAACTTCCACAGATCATATCTCCGAAAATATTGCGAACCAAGCTCTGAAATTTTTAGAAAATATTCCTCTGGATTTCTGCTTCGTGCCCTAAAAATTTTGGCTTCTGAAACTTCGTAGAAAAAACATTATACCGAAAATTCCACGGTGACCTGTTTGGAGCAGCGAAACCCTAGAATCCAAAGCTCTGATACCAAATGTTGTGTAACCAGCTCCAAGAATAGAAGAAATGAGATATCAACGCCTTAGAAATAAGCCACTTCGAGGGGGCAACCTCAAATACATTACATAAATGAACAATTCTTGGATGATCCAATTTACAAAACCTCCTTTCTATATATAGGAGTCCATGGGGCCATAATGTAATCCTAGTGGGCCACAATGTAATCATAGCCGACCTAACAATAATAATTTAAGGGCACAATAATAATAAAATGGGGGTTACAAAGGTACGATAATAACAATAAGGGGGTTAAACTAACAACAATAAGGGACTATACTAGTAATATAGGGACCTAACACTTATGTTAGTTCGAGGCCCCTTGGATTTCAATTTACACCATGGGCGAGACTATGTCTATGTAATGAAAGCTGTTGTATCGACACTCTTTCACATGATGTCTTTCCCTCAAAATGGAAACATTGTGACTGTACACCAGCTTTCATTCGTTAGTCTTGATTCGACTACCAATAATCGGATACCCATAAATTTCCCTTATATAGAAGTGGTATCTACCCTGCCACAGGTTAATTATGTGGCAACCAGTCCCATGTTTTCAATTACCAATGCAAGCAAGAATTTCACTGTTTGCTTGACTTCCTTTGACTTAGATCTGGTAATTGACATGGAAAAATATATGGGATTATTTGGACATGGTTTTCCTATCCCTTTTAAGTCCCTTGACATGTGTTCCTTCCAGAGAATTGTTCTTCCATCTAATGAAGTAGAAGAAGAAGCAAAATAAGAAAGAAGTCAAAAAACCAACCATGGCTGTAAGTGTTATCAGTGTTGAGGAAACCTTCAAAATGCATCGTAAACCAAAATTCCCTTGCAATATTTGTAGGGGTAACCACTTCATTATCAATTGTCCTGGTATTCCTAAGGTCTTGGAAGTATGGTTAGAAAATCCCATCAATTCACTGTTGATAAATCAACCAGTGATAGTCAGGTTCTGGGGAAAAGGGTAAAGTTAGGTTTCCTTGTAGGTTATGAAAAGGGAGTCATCAAACTCATATTTTCCCTCACATGGATGAAGCCTCAAAATTGTTGGAAAACCTTACTATTCCACAGAAAAAAAATCCAACCGGTTACCGTCAATTTTCTCCCAACCTACCGTCAGCTAACAGAGTAATTGATCTAATTCCAAGTACAATCAATACCACTCTTCCATTGAAGAGTGAAACTAATATCACTCAGGTTGATAATCCATTAGTTGATTAAGTGGTTGACTCAATTTCACATTTTATCAATCCCATTCTCCCTGTAGAGAGTGAACTTCATACCGCTCATGTTCTTCTTGTTACATCAGATTATTCTACACCAGGGGGCATTTCACATGTTTCTACAGAACCCCCTCCAAGTACAGAGGTATTTTCCTTTGATTGGAATAGACTGACAGAACCTAGTCTTCCTTCCTCCATCCCTTTCCAAATGATTTTTAAGGCTTGTGGTAAGAATGTATGCCACACACATGTAGATGAAGGTGCTTATGTTGGTATTTTTTCCTCAACTTCTTGGCAAGCTTTCGGTTCCCCTCAGCTTGTGCCTGTTACGCAGAATCTGTCAGCTTTTAAGGGAACCATTAGTGAACCTTTAGGGATCCTTCCTAAGTTTCCTATTACCTTGGAAGGTAAAACTGTCTATATGGATCTTATGGTAGTTCAAGGCCCCTTGGATTTCAATTTACTCCATGGGCAAGACTATGTCTATGTAATGAAAGCTGTCGTATAGACACTCTTTCATGTGATGTCTTTCCCTCAGAATGGAAACATTGTGACTGTAGACCAGCTTTCATTCGTTAGTCTTGATTCGACTACCAATAATTGGATACCCATAAATTTCCCTTATATAGAAGTGGTATCTACCCTGCCACGGGTTAATTATGTGGCAACCAGTCCCATGTTTTCAATTACTGATGCAAGCAAGCATTTCATTGTTTGCTCGAATACCTTTGACTTAGATCCGGTAATTGACATGGAAAAATATATGGGATTATTTGGACGTGATGTTCCTATCCCTTTTGATTCCCTTGACATGTGTTCCTTCCAGAGAATTGTTCTTCCATCTAATGAAGACCTTTTGGAAGCCATGATCTAGGAGTGCCCCTTGACATGTCTTTCTTCTAGTTGGAGGCCATGACAAGGTCATTAAGAGGAAATTTCCTTTTACTATGTCAACCTCATTAAAAAATGAATCAGTTCATAATGAGGATATTTCCTTTTACTGTGTCAACCTCGTTAAAAAATGAATCAGTTGGTAAGAGGAAAGTTCCTTTTACTGTGTCAACCTCGTTAAAAAATGAATCAATGGTTAAAGAGGAAAGTTCCTTTTACTGTGCCAACCTCATTAAAAAGCGAATCAGTCATTAAAGAGGAAAGTTCTTTTTACTGTTTCAACCTTGTTAAAAAATGAAACATGTCTTAGATATGAGGACAGTTCTTTTACTGTGTCAACCTCGTTAAAAAATGAAACAGACCCACGAGGACAGTTCTTTTCCTATTTCAACCTCATTAAAAAATGAATTAGTAGGTTATGTAGGTAGATTGTAGAGAGTAGATTGATAGATTCCATGAGGTGTTGGCAATATGATGCTGAGTGTTGTCCTTGATGGCAACCCACTTGATGAAGATGATGGAAACCTACTTGATGAAGTTGTCCCAGATGGAATATTTCTTGATGAACTTGTTAAATGATGTAAATCTGATGTATATACAATGAGTACAGAAGTTAATGATGGAAGGAATGTCAGTATGTGCTAGAACATGATGAAAAGAGTATGTCTCAAGGCATACGCGGATTTGTCTAGACAAAGTAGCGTATGCACGCGGGAAATAATGTACCAAGTCGCGTATGGGAAAAAACGCTCTAAATATGTAAAACTAGGGGTAACCACCATGGTATTGACCCATTGTATTGAGTAATGATTCGTCTATGTGACCCCATCCAGGAATACCATCGAAAGTAATGTGGTTTTGGCTCATGGTATTGATAAAGGGTAAACCTATATAAGGAGAAGAAATTCATTATGCAAATGGGGGCAAGAAGTTTGAGCTTGAATGAACACTTCTCTCTGAAGCGTATCTGAATGGAAAGGGTTACAGTTGAATGAAAGATATGAATGTATGATGCACCAATGAAGAAATGATGAAGAAGGGAATCTAGATCTGGAATGTATTTGTATCTGCTAGATCTGTTTATGGAATGATTAGATCTGAGATGAGGCGAACATTTGTCTGAAGTAAAGGGTAAAATCTGAGTGATGTATCTGTTCTGAAGAATTGCAATGACCTAAATGTCTGAAGAACTATACGCTAGTTCGCCACAGAGTAAGCGCGTATATACGCAGGTTTGCTGAAGAGAAAGGCGCAGAGGCATTAAAATTAGCTCAAAATATGTACGCGTAAGTATACGGTTTTGTATGGTCGAAGGCATGTATATACGCAGGATCAGTGAAAGGAAAGCGCGTATGAAGATTAGGGTTTGCTGAAGTATGAAGTATCAAATGTCTGATCTGTTCTGCTGTGTTACTGTTATCTGTTGATGATGTATGATTGAGCTCAAATGTATGGAGTGGGTCCAGTCTGAAAATATGATGAAACGTGGCCTGCAAGTTGTGTTCTAAAGGAATCTTTGGATGCAGTGTGAAAATTGATGAAACGTGGTCCGTGGTGGTGCTGAGGGTTGTAGCCTTCAATCAAGGGGTTGTAGCTCCCTTCCAGGAGAGGCTGGTAAACGAGAGCAGGGGGTCGTAGCTCCCTTCCAGGAGAGGCTGGTAAACGAGCGCAGGTGGGTGCCTGCGTGCTGGTAGGAGGCTGCGCCAGCACATATGTTGTAAAATGTTTTCTCTATAATAAAATATTGAAGCCTGAGACAACGCCAGCGGTGGTTTTCTCCCGACTTGGGTTTCCACCTAAAATCCTGGATTTCATGTGTGTTGCTTATGTGTGATGATTTATTCTATTCTTACTGCACATGTTTACAGTTTATTGAACATCTAATGAATGAATGATGGAATGATATAAGTGAAGAATTAATGGCATAACAAGATCTCTGTGTATACGCGAGTTTTATGAAGGATATCCGCGTGTATACGCTAGTTAGCTTCAGCAAAGTAGCGTATGGGTTTTAGTGAATGGAAAAGTAAAAAAAAATTATTAGGTCCTAAATACTGATTCACCCCCCCCCCCTCTTAGTATTTTTCCCAACAATTGGTATCAGAGGAGGTCCTTCTGCAGAAGCTTGATCGCTTGAAGGAGATCCGTCGCAATGGGAAGTCATGAAGGGATAATGTCTATAAGGCCACCTCTATTCAATGGAAATAATCTGTTGTTCTGGAAGATACGAACAAAAGCATATCTGCAAAGTCTTGGTGTAGAAGTATGGGCAATCGTGGAAGGAGGTTATCAGTATCCGACAAGTATTCCTACTGATGCAGTAGAAAGGAAGAAATATGAAATCAATGCCAAAGCCGTCAATGTCTTATTAGGAAGCATGTATGAACCAGAATTTGCTAAAGTGATGCAGCTAAATTCAGCAAAAGAAATATGGGACAAAATCATTCTGAGCTATGAAGGAGATACAAAGGTAAAAAGTGCAAAACTCAAAACTCTCCGAATTGAATATGAAAATTTAAGGATGCATAGTGATGAGAGTATTGCTAGTTTCTTTTTACGTCTAGATGATATTGTAAATCGTATGAGAAGTTTGGGTGAAACCATAACCGATACTACTATGGTGGAAAAAGTCTTAAGATCTTTAACTTCAAAATTTGAGTCAAAAGTGTCAGCTATTGAAGAAAGGCAAGATCTGCAAACTCTTACTATTGTTCAACTACATGGTATTCTGACTGCTTATGAAATGAGAAAATGAGGTCCCTTTCAAATCAAAGAAGTTGCTTTTAAGGCATGTGCAAAAGGAAAAGAAAAGGAAGTTGTCAAGGAATCAAGTTATATATCAGAAGAAGAAGAAGCAAATTTTGTAAGGAGAATCCAACTAGGTACTGGAAGATTCAAAGGTAAGCTACCCTTCAAATGTTTTGATTGTGGAAGAGTGGGTCATTATGCTGCTAAATGTCCTTATAAACAATTTCAAAAGGGAAAGAGTTATTATGCAAATGAAGATAATAATGAAATGTCAAGTGAAGATGAAGAAGATTCTGACCAAGATCTGCTAGTGCTCATGGAAAAGAAGCAAAAGAAGAAGGCTACTCAAGAAAAGAAGATATCTCAGAAAACATGTGCAGCAGAAAATGAAGAAGAAGAAACATGTATTGATTGTTGTTCTTGTAATCCACTCACTTGTGCATGCAATGATGAAGATAGTGAAAGTAACAGTATAAGTCTAGAAGCAAATCTCAAGATCAATGATGAAAGTAATTTTTGGGATCAATTTAAAAGGAGGGAATCTATCCTCAAGGATGTAATCTCTAGATTGAATGAACAGATAGAAAAAATGAAGGGACATATAGAAATGTATCAAAGACTGTAGGACAAAGTAACCAATCACAGTGAAGGACTTGAAGCAGAAATCATCTCTCTGAAAGCAGACCTTGAAGCATCAAATAAGAAGAATGAAGAACTTCTACAATCATTTGAAAAGGAAGGACGTGAAGTAGAAATCATCTCTCTCAAAACAGATCTCGAAAAATCAAATAAGAAGAATGAAGAACTTTTACAAATCTTTGAAGAGCAAGAAAATGGGTTGAAAGAAGAGATCTTAAATTTGAATGATCAAGTAGAATAAGGAAAAAGGGTTGAAGAAAGCATGATGAAGCAATGCCAAAAATTGGAGGTTGAGGTAAACATTCTCAAAGGTAAATTAGAAGAAAAGGATAAACTCTTGAGGTTTCAAGATAGTACTAAGATTCTCGACAATATTCTTAGTAGTCAAAGGTCTCCTTCTGTTAAACTTGGTCTTGGTTTTCATGAAACTGTTAAAGGAGAATCTAGTTCACAAGGAAGTGCTAAAGATTCAAAGGATATCAATGCAAATCCTGAAGTGTTGAAAGAAGCAAAAGGTCAACTGAAAATCATGAATTCTCAAAGGAAATCATTCAATAATGTTGAATTCTTTAAATTTCATAGTCATGGACATGTTGCAGCCAATTGCAGAAGCAGATTGTTTCAGCCACAAACAAACAGATCCTACATAGAAAGGTACTCTGGTTTCTTCAAGGGATATTGTTTTTCATGTAACAAGTATGGACATAAAGTAGCTGATTGCAAAAGAAGGAATATTAGAAATACTCATTATGATTCTTATGCTTATTTCTCTGGACACATGAGATGTTATTCTTGTAACAAGTATGGACATGTAGAAAAAGAATGCAGGTTGAACAGATCTGAGAAAGTGGACAATTTTCAGCACACAATTAGAAAGTTCAAGCAAATTTGGAAAAAGAAGGAGGACCATTCAGAAACGTAGGGAATATTGACCCTAATGCAGTCATCAGCTTCTGAAGCTTACTTCTCTTAATGACTTCATAAGTGATGTGAGATACATTATGGAGCTTAGTAATGTATCGTCACAGGGGGAGCAATGTATGATGATTCTCATGGTTGATTTGGCAAATCTGGTTATGATTATTGTTGATAGAGCATCTGGCATGAAGAATACATGTACAGTAAGGACAAATTCAGGGGGAGATGGAGGAATGTGAAATTTTCTATAATTCACTTTCCATACGCGAGTTCAGTGAACTAAAGCCATGTATATACGTGAGTTCCAGCAGACACAGTCGCGTATGCATTGATGATAAGAGAATTGGGATGACATCTGAAGATCAGGAGCAGAGGTTCAGGGGGAGCATCAGTCTGACTGCTAATGATTGTATTGTTAGCATTATTCTGGTTATACTCATGCTAATGAAATGATACATAGTTTCTTATGTTGAAGATTATGGATGGGACCGGATTGCTTATTTGATGAAGAATATCTTTTGGATATGATGGAAGTCTTATGATTCGGAGATCTGGATAGATCATGCAGAGATTGTTGCTGATGACTTGCTGTTAAAAGTATTCAGATTGCACAAGCTAAGGAGGAGCCTTGGACATATGGAAAGGATGTTTGGATGCACATTTTCAGGGGGAGCACTAGTCTTGATGAGTATAATGCATTGTTGGCATTATGATGATTCTGAAATATGATCTCTCTCTTGAGGTATTTCTGGTATTGGTCATAAAAATTCATACTTGTAATTTGATAAAAAGGTCTTGTTGAGACCCATGATGTAAAATTGTAATATTCATTCATGTAAGGACTTGTCAAAATTTGTAAACCCACTTGGTTGGGTAGTTGAGTTGAGATGTGTAAACCCACTTGGTTGGGTATTTGAGTCTCATATGTAAATCCACTTGGATGGATCTTTGATGTAAGTATGAGTAATTGGTGATAGGAAGGTCATAGAGTCATGTACTTCATTGAAAAATATGTTTGTAGGTTCAGCATGAAATCAGCGGGAGCATGGTCACTTTAGTGTACATCAGATCTGCAGAACGCTTCCTTCTACAAGAGGAGAAAAAACCTTGTGTTGGTTTTGGTCCGCCCTTTGCCCTTGATGTCAAAGGGGGAGAGTGACATGGTGTTTGAATAAAGAGAAAAAATGGTTTGAATAAAGAGAAAAAATGGTGTCAAGAGTGACATGGTGTCATTGTATTCTTAATGTATCTATTTGTTCTGGTGATCAAACACCATCGTGGTTGCCATCAAGTCCAAAGGGGGAGATTGTTGGCAATATGATGTTGAGTGTTGTCCTTAATGGCAACCCACTTGATGAAGATGATGGCAACCTACTTGATGAAGTTGTCCCTGATGGAATATGTCTTGATGAACTTGTTAAATGATGTAAATATGATGTATATACAATGAGTACAAAAGGTAACGATGGAAGGAATGTCAGTATGTGCTAGAACATGATGAAAAGAGTATGTCTCAAGGCATACGCTACTTTGTATAGACAAAGTAGCGTATGCACGTGGGAGATAACGTGCCAAGTCACGTATGGGAAAAAGCGCTCTAAATATGTAAAACCAGGGGTAACCACCATGGTATTGACCCATTGTATTGAGTAATGATTCGTCTATGTGACCCCATCTAGGAATACCATCGAAAGTAATGTGGTTTTGGCTCATGGTATTGATAAAGAGTAAACCTATATAAGGAGAAGAAATTCATTATGCAAATGGGGGCAAGAAGTTTGAGCTTGAATGAATACTTCTCTCTGAAGTGTATCTGAATGGAAAGGGTTACAGTTGAATGAAATATCTGAATGTATGATGCACCAATGAAGAAATGATGAAGAAGGGAATCTAGATCTGGAATGTATTTGTATCTGCTAGATCTGTTTATGGAATGATTAGTTCTGAGATGAGGCGAACATCTCTCTGAAGTAAAGGGTAAAATATGAGTGATGTATCTGTTCTGAAGAATTGCAATGACCTAAATGTCTGAAGAACTATACACTAGTTCGCCGCAGAGTAAGCGCGTATATACGCGGGTTTACTGAAGAGAAAGCGCGTATGGGCAGTAAAATTAGCTCTTTAATATGTACAGAAGTATACACGGATTTGTATGGTCAAAGGCACGTATATACGCAGGATCAGTGAAAGGAAAGCGCGTATGAAGATTAGGGTTTGCTGAAGTATGAAGTATCAAATGTCTGATCTGTTCTGCTGTGTTACTGCTATCTGTTGATGATGTATGATTGAGCTCAAATGAATGGAGTGGGTCCAGTCTGAAAATATGATGAAACGTGGCTTGCAAGTTGTGTTCTAAAGGAAGCTTTGGATCCAGTGTGAAAATTGATGAAACGTGGTCCATGGTGGTGCTGAGGGTTGTAGCCTTCAGTTAGGGGGTTGTAGTTCCCTTCCAGGAGAGGTTGGTAAACGAGAGCAGGGGGTCGTAGCTCCCTTCCAGGAGAGGCTGGTAAACGAGTGCAGGTGGGTGCCTGCGTGCTGGTAGGAGGCTGCACCAGCACATATGTTGTAAATTTTTTTCTCTATAATAAAATATTAAAGGCTGAGACAATGCCAACGGTGGTTTTCTCCCGACTTGGGTTTCCACCTAAAATCCTGGTTTTCATGTGTGTTGCTTATGTGTGATGATTTATTTTATTCTTACTGCACATGTTTACAGTTTATTGAACATCTAATGAATGAATGATGGAATGATATAAGTGAAGAATTAATGGCATAACAAGATCTCTGTGTATACGCGAGTTTTATGAAGGATATTCGCGTGTATACGCTAGTTAGCTTCAGCAAAGTAGCGTATGGGTTTTAGTGAATGGAAAAGTAAAAAGTTTTGATTAAGTCCTAAATACTGATTCACCCCCCCCCCCCCCTCTCAGTATTTTTCCCAACATGAGGATGGTTCTTCTCCTATGTCAACCTCGTTAAAAAATGAAACAAATACCAAGAGGAAAGTTCATTTTACTGTGTCAACCTCGTTAAAAAAAATGAATCAGTGGGATATGAAGAGAGTTCCTTTTACTGTGTCAACCTCGTTAAAAGATGAAACATGTCTATGAGGATAGTTCCTTTTACTGTGTCAACCTCATTAAAAAATGAAACAAGCCCTTGTGAGGATAGTTCCTTTTACTATGTCAACCTCGTTAAAAAATGAAACAAGTCCATGAGCATAGCTCCTTTTCTTGTGTTAAGCTCGTTCAAAAATGAAACAAGGTTCCATGAGAATAGTTCTTTTCCTGTGTCAAGCTCGTTAAAAAATGAAACAAATCCTCTCCTATTCAAGTCGAGTCTTTCATCTGATCTCGTAAATTAACCTTCATTCCATCCAGCTTTTAGTAACCAGTAGTCTACTTAGTTGAATGAAATGAAGCTTGTGCTCTAGCAAGTTACGCTTGGGGGGCATTGAAACTTATCTCAAACATGATTTTTCCTTTGTTTTAAGCTTGTGTAAAAATGAAACAAACCATTCTCAAGAAAAATTTTCTACGTTTCAAGGTTGTATTAAAATGAAACCTATCTCCAGCAAAGTTTTCTTTGTTTCAAGCTTGTGTAAAAATGAAACCTATCTCGAGTCCATTTCGGTGATTATTTTCAATACTCGTTAAACTCATGAAAATCCCAAGAATATTTTTCTATCTTTCACACATTGAAATGATGAGTTCTTTCCATATTTTCCTACTCGTAAAATAAATTTAAATTCGGCCATATGAGTACATTTTTATGCCTTTTTCGAACTCGTTAAAACTTACGAAAAAGCGAAAATGCTGAGTACACTTTTATCAATTTTTCGGGCTCTTGAAAATTACGAAAAAGTGAAACCCTGGAGTTCTCTTTTAACCCCTTTTGATACTCTCTAAACATGAAAATATTGCCGAGTACTTGACTATTTGAACTCGTTAAAGGAAATGAACATTCGTCCCTTTAGTATAAGTTTACCCCTTTTCTAGACTAAAACGGACTATTTATGAAAAAGGTATACGTTGACTAATCATGGTCAATAGAGTTCTCTCCTATATTATTTTATCCTTTTTCAGGCTTTAGAGACTAAATTTACGAAAAATTACACCCACGGATTTTTCTTAAGTTTTTATTCTAACTCTCTAAAATTAAAAAAACACCGAGTTTCTCCTATACTGGACTCGTTAAAATTTAACAGTAAAGGACCAGTCGATTACAAATAGGAACGAACCACTCCTTCTTAGGGTTCGATTTTATACTAAGTTGTACTCATCCAAAGGATGAGCTTACATAACAAGCAAATGGTATCCTCCTCAAGCTTGTCAAAAATAAAGAGGTACTTGCCAGAAATCGTGGGGGAAAAGATTGAAAATGGATCCAATTGTTACACTTTATTTAAAATAAGTATACCACTCTTGAAAACAACACTTTTTGTCACACTTCTACCTGGGTTGGGAAAATCCTTTACCTATTAGTTAATCAAACCACATTGAAAGTCTTCAGCTGGTTTCTGGGTATTAGCTTTAGGTCAATTGTCACCAAACCATCTACAGTGTCGTTATGTGTTCAAGAGGAAAATTCAAATAAACCATTCATTTGCAAACATTTGTCTCCATTCGTGTTGACCATCCCCGAGTCAGTCCTTGCAAAATATATCTACAAAACTTGATCTAATGGTTTCGTGTCATGGGCTTTCCTACGACGGGTCACTTTCTATCGACGACAGCGTATCATCTAGGAATTTGAACTAGAATCCTTCAGTACCTTGGAATCTGCATGCCTTAATGGAATTTTTCTCGCTTTCAACGGTAGATTACATCATTGATCTTCAATCGAATGATTCCGTGAAGTGTTCGACTTCAAATCATTTATTAATACTTCATATTTTGTACTAATACTTTGAGAGCTATTGTTATTATTGGTGGTGTCTCTCACACTTGTTAATAGTTCACATCATTGACTAGTAATCAAGTGGTTTCTACCATGTTCGACTTCAACACAATCAATCGCATGGATAGAATCGTACTAGTTCAGGTAGCGGAAATCAAGACCCTGGATCTATTTTCCACCATCCAGGCTACGAGGAGTTTTATTATTCATTATGCAATAGACTATTCAAGACAGATGGTTGTGTCCATACTGTGTCTACTATCGATGTAATTTTATAATCATTTCTATATCAGAACATTTTAGTTAGTTTTGATCTGAGTATGGGAATGTCTACCTCAACTATTATATATATATATATATATATATATATATATATATATATATATATATATCTGTGTGTGTGTGTGTGTGTGTGTGTGTGTGTGTGCATTGAATGTTTTTATAGGCCTCAACCAGTGTGTCCACGAGCCGATCCTCGGAATTATAAAGCACTTAACTCTTCGAATTATCTCAGACTTCGCGCTTTAGGGGGCAATCTATTACAATAAAATTTGTCACCATGACATTTAACTATTCATATGGGTCTATCAACACCTATATCATGCTCTCTTAGAAGTCAAAAACCCTAAAGTTCCTAAACCAAGTCTTGGATTTGGAGAAAATATCATAAAAATTATAAAAATCTTAGTTCCACACTTTTCCTAGCCATTACCTGCAGTACCGCACCTTTTGTAAAGAAAAACTACGGTACCTACCGCACTTTCTGTTAATTAAAACTGTGGACCCATGTCAAAGGTAAAATGAGTGAAAAAGTAAGTTCCAGAAGCCCAGCTGGTTGAATATTCTCCTAGATGGAAGCTTCTAGAAGACGTTATTTAGTCAAAGCTTCACTCCCTCCATTCATGAACATTCATCCCTTCATTAAAAGAGCCTATTCCTTAGTATTTGGAGCTTAATCCCTTTATGAGAGGAATTATCCCTTCCTTTTTGGAACTAAAACCACTTCCCTTCTGCTATAAATTGAAGCCATGGTTCAGTCTCAAGGGTAGATACTGATATGTAAAAAAGTACTTGCTTTGTACTTCATACTACATTAGAGAAGAGAATTGCTGAAGAAACATACTCTTTTTTCTAGCCATTTTCCATGTGAGAACGATTACACACTCATATTTAAGCTGGTTCAAAGAGTGGATGGCCTTGTCAGACCAAAGGAAAATGCTTGTTTCGGACCCCGAAAGGACCTGTACGACATCAAGGCGAACGCGGTTGTAAGACTCCTTCTTTTATTTAAATATAATACAAATGGATCCTATTTTCTCAATAAGTTGTTTATGTGTTTACTTGAACGACTTATTTCTTAAATTCCTTGATCATTAAGGTATATTTATGATTTATGAATTAGTATATTGTGAAGGTGCTTTTGATTATCTTCCATGTCTTTGATTGTAGGTCTTAAGAGGTGAATTCTTTGGAGTGATGGAAAGGAAGAATACAACTAGCACTAGATCACAGGTAGGTCCTTTATTCATCATAGAAAATTCTAAATCATACATAATCTAGAGAAAGTAGTTTACATTTGTCGTGTTTTTTTCTAGCTATCCTTGTGATACTAGGGAGATCCTTCTTGTCCGCAAGAACAATTTATCCGCCTAAAAGCTACCACCAACGTTAGGTCCTGAACCAGACATGGTGAAGGTGACAGGGGGAGAGCCGGGGATAGAACCTGAAGGGGAACCCAATGAACCAGAAGCAGGGTCAGAATGGGGACTTGGTGGATGACTAACTTGAATCCTACACGGAGGAGTAAGTCTTCCTAACAAAAACTGAGGATGAAGGCCAAGAAGTCTCTGGGATAAATGCCTTGGGAGCACAATGATGGAAGCACAAAAATGGATCACAAAAGGAAGAGAGACCAACAAGGGCAAGGAGGTGTAGGATCAAATGATTACGATGTTGAAACAAAAGCAGAGAGGTGCAGTATCGAATGATTAAAATGTTATAGTATTTTCCTGGAAGTGTAAACCAGGTGCTCTTCACTTACGGTGTGTGTGTTAAGTGTGTTAATTTTAATTTTTAAACCCAGACGTGTGTAGAGAAAAAGAAAAAGAAAAAGTGTGTTGTATAGTTGTAAATAAATCTGCAAATAACAGTAAAGTAAACTGAATATAATAGAAAATAAATAGCTAAAGATGCATCAATCTAAACCCAAGGAGGCGGGCTTTCCAATAACTAGTCAATGGGTGCGCAAAAATCTAGTCAAAATGCACCAAAATAGCCAATGGATCTAAAGTCAGGAGGGACAATGATATAAAGGTCAAATCTACTAGAAATAGGTGCAGACAGCAAAAAAAACCAGAGGGAAAAGTGCTGCAAATGAGGTGCTGGAATGCTACAACCTGAAGGGAAATGGAGGGGACCCTAGAGGAGGACCAAAAAAAACTGAAAAGAGGTGTTTGGAATGGATGAATAATCAATCTAAAAGGGATTTTAAGGTATAGGATCAGATCTGAAAAAATGTTGAACACACTAAAATTTCAGACGACCTGCTTCAGTTAAACTCCTCCTAGAAAGGTGGAAGCGTACTGAAGCCCTAGGGGTATAGGTTCCTAATTTGACGAGTAAAAAAGATAAAGCATGGGTCCAAAACAGGGGGAGAAGAAGGTTATAAAACTCTGAATAGTAGCTCAGATAAACCCAAAAAAATCTCAGAAATTTTCCGCAAAAAGTAGAGGTTGTAGTTTCTGACCTGATTTTTGCAGAGGTCGTAGGTTTGAGGCTGTTTTTTGCGTCTTGAAGGTTGAGGTCATATGTTTTGGACCAGAAAGTGTGACATACACCTCCAGCACTCTCAGGAGTAGGTTTCAGCGAAAAGTGACGTCTCAGCTGCGGCCGATGCTTGTCACCTGCGTAATAGGTCTGGAAACACACAGAAGTTAGAATTTTCACTGTTTTAGGGTTTTATAGGTTTAAAAAAACATCAAGAAAAGCAAAAAAAGAAGCTGAAGAAAAATCCTAGGGTTTGAAGTAGCTGGTCATGCAGGGATCTAAAAAACGACAAAGGTCGTAATCATAAACCCTTATGGAGTCACCAGTTGTTACTGAGAATTCTAATTCCAAGCTTACGAAAGCAACTCACTTTAGCTATGCATAAAAAACAACCCTAACATCAAATATGGCTACCAATTTATTTGGATCTGTAGTTATTTAACCAAGATAAATGCTACAAAATCCAAATCTATGCAGTAAAAGGCATTAAGCAATAAATAAAAGCAAGAGTTTCTCCATGCATCCAATAGAAGAGAAAAGAATTTTTTTAAAGAATTTTTTTATTCATGACACTTGGGAAGGGAACATAGAAAGATGTTACCAGTCCCCCTCAATGGGATGGGTTCTTGTATGTCCTCAGCACTTCAGATCTAAGGTCTCTCTCTCTTGATGGTGTAGAAAACCCAAACAAAAAATGGAACTCAAGGGGAGTTCACAAGCAAAAAGATAGAAAAATATGAGAATGATGGAGGATCAAATTCAGACCAAAAGTATAGATCGAGAGTGATCTTTAGGCAACAAAAGGTAGTGAGTGAGTGGAAAAACCCTTCTATTTATAACAAAATATTGAGTTAGTCTAGATATTGGTGCAGAATTAAAATATTATTAACCAAATCTAGATCCAACTTTTCTGGAATATTTTATTATATTTGTTGGAGGGAAAAAGAATTTCAATTTGGTCAAATCCCTTTATTTGTAAATAATAAATAAATAAATGATTTATTTATTATTTTGAGGGTGTAGTTGAGTAATAATTAAATAAATAGTGATTTATTGAATTATTTATAAATGATTTAGTCAAATTTAACAGGGAATATTACTTAAATAATGTTTAAATAATTATTCCTGGAAAATAATAAGATAAATAGATATTTCTCTAATTAATTTTCCTGTTTTGGGTTAAATGTGACTAGGAATATTAATTAAAATGTTGTTTAACTAATTATTTCTTGAGGAAAATCAAACAAATATGGATTTATTCAATATTTCCTCATGGGGTTTCCTGTTTAGACCATAAACAACTTAATAAATTATGGATTACCAAGTTTTTTCCATAGTGAAAGAAATTTTACTTAGGGTAAAATTGGTCTTACATGGTGTACTTTGGTCCATCTAATAGTAACAGCTTAGATGACCAAAAATTGGTGTAACAAAAGGAATGGTTGATGATGTATCTCTATGAGAAGGTGAAATGACAGCTAAAGCAAAAGCCTGATGCTCATATTGGAAATAACCTTTGTCTAAAGTTTCTTGAAACTTATCCACCAAGCCTTTGAGTTTGTGAAAATTAGACCAAACTTCACTATCTAGTTCAAAATGAAAAGACTCAAAAAATTGTTTAAAAGTCTCAAAATCAAAAGGATCAAAACTGGTTTCTGAAAGAAAAGTTTCAGACTTAGTTCTAAACAAAGATCTTTCAAATTTTGAACTATAAAACAAATCTTCTGAAAAAAATCTTATAGAAAATTAATTTGACCTTACAAGTGGAGGAATAGTGCTTCCAACCTTCTGAGACTTGGTTTTGTGATTTCTAAAAATACTCTCAGGATCATACAAAATTTGTGAGGGATTTAGGTCTGGATTTGACTTGGTATGTCTTTTAGTTGCTAGCTTAAAATAGGAATTTTGGACTTTGGCTCAGATTTTAGAATTCATCCTATTTTGAATGTTAGAGCTTGTCACCTACAAGTATAACTTTCAGAGGATTAAATAAATATTCCTAGGTAATATTTATCAATCACTCCCCGGTAGCGGCGCAAAAAATGTTATCACCCTCCCCAACTTCCCAAGGATGAAAATAGGATTGGGGAAAGGTAGCCACAGACCAAGCTTTAGGTCAGGTAGCTAGCCTTACCAGGACCATAGAGGGCTCTCTCATTGTCGCTTTTGCAATCAAAGGAATGAATGAGTATCTAATGACCTTAGGCTAGGTATGTAAGCTCAATAAATAGGATTTGTTTGATGTATTTAGTGTTGGATAGGAAAGTGAGTGAGTAGACTATTTATAAGGTTTTTGGATCTGAACTCCAAGGAGGATTTGTAGAGAATATGTGAGGAAATATAGTTATTTT
This sequence comes from Pinus albicaulis, assembly GCA_034641835.2. Taxonomy (NCBI): domain Eukaryota; kingdom Viridiplantae; phylum Streptophyta; class Pinopsida; order Pinales; family Pinaceae; genus Pinus; species Pinus albicaulis. The sequence goes on along the minus strand of CM076574.1, from coordinate 450,803,795 downwards.
GAAATAATTTAAATAGGTAATTGAGTATAGGATTAAGTATAAGAGATTTTGAATGAGCACTGAGGTGAATTCATTCAGTTTAGAAGCAAATAAGCATATCACTGTAAACCTTTTCTTAAATAGATCATGTATAAATATGATTTCTGCTCATAAACCTACAAGATAAACATATATGAAGAATAAGACATGGTATTAAGCATGAAATGATAAACATACATAAGAAAAAAAGATGCTCTAATGCATACCACAAGTATCTCAACACAATTCGTGCAAATTTTTCTCTGATTTCATTCCAAATTTTTTACTACAAACGCTCCACTGCAATATGAGACTATCCCACCCAAAAAAAGACTAAAGAGAGTCTATTTATAGAAATTATGGACTATGAAACCTCATCAAGTAGAAATACCATCCAAAATGTATCATAAATACACAATATGAGTCATTTCCTATATTCTAGGGAGGTTAGAAATCATTCCCTGAATTTCAGCTGTGAATTACGAGTGTTTGTCCCTTACATTAAATTACATATTCCCTCATGATAGGAGGTAACAGCCAATTCAATAACTCTAATTCAAACTCATAGGAAAACAAAACCTCTAATCTGTGACATTTTCTGAGCTTGAAAAGTATCTCGAGGAATCTAATCCTGATTTGTGACATTTCTGACAGAAGGGTAACAGAAATTTGCAGAAGTGTAATACGCATTTGTAGGCACTTTTGAGGCACTTTTAGGAGTCTGAATCCACTTCTGAATGAGCAGTGAACTAGCCATGTGTGTCTAGTTTCCATAACATCTTGATTTTTTCAAAACGACCCACAGAAAAGCCTCCCAAAAATCCATTATGCCACAGTTACTCCAAAAGTGTAATAGAGGCTCCAAAAAGGTGGCAGAAACATGAAAAATGAGTGGTTTTTGGGATTTTTCTCCAAAATTAAAGATTTTCATGCCAAGGGGGTTCCCGATCTATAATTTAGTCATCAAAATGCATCCATCCATGTAAATAAATCATCATTTGGATGCCTCCAAAATAATCGTAACAAAATTTTGTTGCTCTTCTGTGAGGAGGAATGTCTAGAATTATGCAAAAATTTGAAAAAATACCCAAATTGATAAAAAAATTCTCAAAATTGGATCTATGGCACTATGAGATATGGGATAGATAAAAAAATAATCTTTAGCCAATAATTCCAAGTTATTCTTCTCTTTAAGCTTCATTTGTGCCTCTTTTAGCCTTTCTTCAATTGTTTCAGCCTTATTTGAGAAATGGTGTTCCTGGTGCGATAGTGGTTTTCCATGTGTCTTTGCAGCTTATTGTCCCTCTTATCCCTCTTCAAGAGCTTCTCCAAATTCTAATTTACTCTTGACAACCAAATCTCTCTATCTCCATTAATCTCCATGGAAATAAGCTCATCAAAGGTCAACTCTTCACGTGTATGAGTTGAATGTCTTTCTCGCTCCAATGCCCTTTTGATTCCTCTTGTTTTTTTTTTAGCCTCCATATCCTAAATTTGGTCAAAAAAAATAACCTCCTTACCTTTACCTTTGTTTTCCTATGAGTTTGACTTGGGCTTGATTTGTAGGAATTTATTCACTTTCAATTGAAAATTGTCTTGTTGAAGGAAAGTGATTTGAGATTTGGCAATGGAGAAGATCTCTTTCAAATCTTCTATTTCCTTATCTTTGTATCTGATGATCTCTTCTATTTATCTGACCTCCAACTCATATGCTACCTCAACCTCCAATGGCGTTGATTCACTATGATGATGCAAAAGCAGCTGCTCCTATATCTCACTATGTTCCACAATGGTGTCAAGAGTAAGAACATTCTTGGCAAACTTAGGTGCAAATACTTGTCTCTTCCCCTTCTCATATATGTGATTAAACTCAATAACCCTAGGAGCATCTGAAAAAGGAGTTGGCATGCTAGGATATCCAACCTCCATTGGTTATGTTGATTATGTAACAGGCAAGATAGAAGGGATAATGATAAGCGTTACTCGCAATCTTTCGAAGAAATTTTGCCAAGTCATGTTGAAGGAGGACAAGTGATGCAATAAAATGAGTTTGATCAGACCATGAATAAAAATACTGGTGTGATGATGTCCTCTTCTACTCTGATCTTTCTCGGTCATCTTAATCAAACTCCTCTACAAATAATATTGGAAATCAAGTTTTTTGGCAGAGGTGAAATGCATCAAAAGCCTGATATGATACCTATCCAACCTGGAGAATATTTCTTCACATGTGAAGTAATTCATTATGAACATCATCAAAGGAGCATAATTTTTGTTGAGGTGTCTGACAAGAAACAGGTAGTATGGCTCCTCTCTAGCATGAGTCTTGAGAAATTGTTTGTAGTTTTCAATGTCTAAATCCATGCCTTTGAACCACTGCTCTCCATGAGAAGGGATACCTGTTGCTGAAGAAATTAGGTCTGATGATAGGATTATCTCCATAATTTTAATAGCGAAATTTACCATGTTATAGCTTGTTGCAAATAGGCTAGTCAATTGAAGATGATACCCCTCTTCCATGAGCTTTTCACAAAATCTCAAACACTGAGCTCTCTCAAATCATCTTCTCGCTAATGGAAAGGCATTAATTCCATGAATTGTGAAGGCTTATAGCCTAAGGTGGCACCCTCCCTTGAAGCTCTTCTTGTCACTTTCCATTTTTTTTTCACTGGAATGATGAAAACCCTAGAGTGTTAATGAAATGGGTGAATGTATGGAAATCTAGAAAAACATAGTGTAGGAAAATGTGATTTTAGAAGATCAGATGAAGGGTTATGAAGTTGAGAGAAATTATAGAAAAAATTGAGAGGGTTGAGTTGTTTTTTAGCTCCAAGTTTTGGGTGGAATGAGGGAAAATGAGTGTGAGGAAGGTGCCAAAATGATGAAAACATAGAAAACTCCCACTGTTGATTGTGAGAATAGCTAGTGTAGAAGTTATGTAGATTAATAAGGTGAAATGATGGCCATGGAGCTAAGAAAAGAATTCAAAGAAAAATTCAGTGGATAAAGTAGCATCTTATCTCAATATTTAAATTGGAATGAAGAGGAATGGATGAGTGTAGGGTGGCTAAATCTAGCAAACACATGAAACTCTGAATATTTTCACTATGAAAAAGCTAGAATTTAGGGTTTTCTCAAATTTGACATGTTAGGGGTAGTGTATATGATAGAAATGTATAAATAAGTTGTATAAGAAGTGTGGATTAGGGTTTTAGATTCTAGTGTTAGGGCTTAGGTAGGTGGGGTAGGTTAGGGTTTATCAAATTTAAAAAAAAAAAATTATACACCATGGACAAGTGACAATGTGAAGAAAATAAAATGACCATGAAAATATGTTAACACTAAAAAATTCAACCACAAGAGAGCATAAGAGATGATATCTTACCTTGTATCAGGGTTAGACAAGGTAATGGTGCCAAACTTGAGCTGTTTTATAGGTTTTTCAAGTAAAAAACTTGAAACTGATTCTCCTACATAAGCGTAACAATCACCTACAAAAGCATAACAATGGTGGAGGAAAGCGTAACAATGTGGGTAAAAGTGTAACAACTGTGTTGTGCAATGCTTGGGAAGCACCTGCATAGCGCTCATAAACATAACACTACTACGTATCACCCTCCAAAAGAGTAACAACAGCTATTTGAAGGGTATTAAATGGGTTTTTAATTGAATTTGAGCCTTGGATTTTGGAGTTGGAACACCATTGGAGGGCAAGTGAGATTGAGAGTTTCTCTCACACACTTCAAAGGGAAAAAACGAGTGGAAATTATTTTCCCTTTCATAAGCTTGAGATGACATTTTTCCTTTGACATTTGAAAATGGGTTTTTGAACGTTTTGCATTTGGAAATGACCTGTTTAAGACCAAAAAAGTTCTCTTTGACATTTGGAGATAGCCCTTTTTTGTTATTGAATGAGATGATAATTCAAAATTGAGCTCTTTGAAGCTTTAATACTTGATTTGACTTTTTTTCTCCTTTTAATAAGAAAATGAGACATAATTGACCTTTTAATGAGACATTGAGACAGAATTGAGTTGCTTGAGATTTTCTTAAAACTTGAACCATATGAAAAAAGACAAGTGGTATCTATTTCATCTCCTAAACATGCTAGCTCATTCTTTAGGGTTTTGTGAGTGAAATGAAGTTTTAAAGCCTTCTTTAGGTTGACAATTTGAACATTTTTCAAAGGTAGAGATGACCCTAGACAATGACCTATATGAGGTGGAGTGACATAACCCTATACCTTTTAAATGGTGAGGATGAAGAGGACCTTGAAAATGATGGTGGCGATGAATGAGATGAAGGAGAAGCATACCTAACCTAGACTTCTTCAGTGACCAAAATTATTTTCTGAGAAATTAGGGTAATTTTGAGGCCTAAAATGGGCCTCCTATGAAATATGTACAACCAAAATAAACTGTATAAGAACCAATAGGATTCAATATGATGATCTCAACCATGGGGGATGATTCACCATTTTTTAAGTAAAAGGCTAGAAATATTAAAAAAATAATAAAATAATAAAACTACTTTTTCCACTCCTATTTTCAACTTATCTCCCAAAGCTTTTACTCAAATTTCTAGTGGGAGTACTCGTTGGATGAAAATTTTAATTCCTCATCCAAGGAGTACCGCAGTTGCATACATTTGATGGACCCTGCTACATGAAAAAATAGAAATACATGAAAAAACGTTATTGCAATTACGTTTTTCATGTATTTATCATTTTCATGTAACATGACCCATCGAAAGTATGCAACATGGGTACTCCTTGGATGAGGAATTAAATTTTTCATCTAACGAGTATGCCTGCTCGTCAAAATTTAAGTAACAACTTTGGGAAATAAGTTGAAAATACGAGTTGAAAAAGTAGTTTTTTCTTTTTTCCCTCTAAAATTTGATGATGTAATCAAATATTATTTTATTATTTCCACTATTATTTTATAATATCCTTAGGAGGCCCATTTTAGACCTCAAAATTCCCCTAATTACTTTCTTGAAAAAGTCAAAAAATTTGACCTATGAATTTATGGAAAACCATTGAAAGAGTTATTTTTTATCAATGACATACCTGAGCTAACAATGGGGATCACTGGTGACTAATTTTTGGCTATGGAAATTTGAAAAGGATTTGGAAAGGCAAAGTGGCATTATTTGTCATTTTTTTATGAGAATAATGGAAAATATGAAAAAGGAAGTTGAAAGGTCATAGAATTGCATGTGAGGAAAATTGAAGGAAAAATAGGTGAAAATGAAGAAAATAGAGGCCTCAATGATAAAAAGCCTTATCAGGATTAATTCACAACCTTTTGTCAGTTTTAACTTTGATCTCTCTTCTATTATCTCTCTCTCTCTCTCTCTCTCTTACTCTCTCACTCACTCACTATTACACACTTACAAAAATATTTGAGCGTTCTTGGAGCACATTGGATTTTGAGAAAGAATGTAAAAGAAAGCAGGAAAGAATAAGGGGACAATGGGATCGAGAACTACAACTGGATTTCTTTGTAGGTACCGAGTTTCATGTATGTTTTACATGTTATTTTTCGAATGCATGGTGTATGCATGGGGTTATTTTATTATGATATATCATTGGCATGGAGGATTTCCATGATTCACAGTGGTTTTGCCTAAGCCTTGTCATTTCCTCGATAGCCATGGTGTTGTGGGTTTTCCCTTTTCTTTCTTATTGGTGCTCATGTTCCTCATGGTTGTGGTTTTAGTTATTTTTTCATGGAGCCTTGGTTGGATAAACACTTTAGAAGCCCTGGAACAACTTTGGTTGAGTTGCTAGTCCTGGAAGCCTTAGTTGGGAAAATTCTTTGGAGCCCTTCGATGGTTGAGTTTCTAGTCCTAGAGCCTTGGTTGGAAAAATTCTCTGGAGCCCTACGACAATTTTTGTTTGAGTTACTGGTCCTGGAGCCAAGTTGAAACAAATTCTCTAGAGCCCTCTAAAACTTGGGTAGACACTGATCCATTAATGTTAGTTATGTGCGACCCTGAGGTGGAATACATGGTTGAGGCAGTTTAACCTCTAGAAGCCTTGGTTTGGTTTTTCTTTGTTTATTCCACGAGATCCCACATACATGCTTGAAATATGACACAGGGGTGACTAGTTGAAAGAGATATTTTTTTTAGTCAATCTATGGTCGGGTGGTACGTGGAAGTGCCTGGCTTGGTTGAAGTTTTCATATGTTAATAAGATATTTTTTCTTCTTGTATTTTATGAGTACATGTGCTTGTTATGATGTGGCTTTGATGGTTGTTATATCAGTGTTAATATTTTGGTTATATGTTGGCTATAAGCATGGTTTCATGATATATTTTGGTTATGGCTCTCATCATATTTGATTGGTAAATTAATGGATATTGAATTCATTACCTAAAATATGTTATTGCATATATTATAAGAATGCATTCGACCTTATTCATGATTTATAGATAAGTATGAGACACCTATGTTCAACTATGCATTTATAACATGCATATTACATGTTCTCAATGTGTTCGACGAAATGTTTTTAATGGTTAGGCCTTTCTAGGTATAATTCCTTTTAAATTTTTGTATTAAATATTTTATCCTTGTGGTATTTAATGTTATGGAAAATCTCATCAAGTTCAGGGAAGTGGTCTCAAGACTAGCCCTAAAAAAGTGGCTCAGATCTTGCGGTCGCACATATAGAGGTGGGTAAAAAAGACTTCATTCACTCCCTTGTAGGCTTAATCATGTAAATGGAGAGTTCCGGTCGAATTCAAGAAGTGTTGTGCCAACTTCTGGGAGTGTAAGTCACTTAAAAGGAATTTCAACTCAAGGTCTGGGCACCTAGAAGGGTGGTTTAGCTCTTGGGGGTCATGTAGCACCTGAGGAAAGTCAATAAATTTTTTCATGTGTCGATTCCACTTCGTTAACCACACCTAGGAGGTCGATTCATATCATAGTAACTCCTCGTCACATATTTACCCTAGTGGACAGGTGAACATGGGTAAGTGTGGGAGGAGGGTGGTTACATCGTCAATTCTATTTAAACAGAGATCATGGACCAATTAGGTATCAAGGCACACATCAATATCCATAAATATTGAACAGAATATGAGTCGTCAGATAACTCTATGTCTAGAACATATCATCACTATGGAATTATGATGCAACTAATGCATACTAAAGAAGCACACTTTTACTTAATGGATACAATATACCAAGTTAAGCTTAACTAATTCTTGAGCGTCTAAATATATTAATGCTCACAATATAATATTTGGATGGATTTTTGATATGGGATCATTTTAAAATTTGAAAATAATCCAATAATGGCATCCCATAAAGACAAAATAATGTGAGTTTGAAATTATTCATTTGAGGTCAAATTTTTCCCAATTGCATGCCTACAAGACTGACGAGAAATTTAATTTCTTAAATTGGTGTACATTAAATTATATATGGGGAGTTCATAAACTAATGATTTTTTGGTAAATTATATGCAGAATAAGACTCAATTGGTAAATCAAAAAATACTAAGTAAAATCACATTGTACTGAAAATAATAGACCAAAACAAAACCATTGGAGAGCTACCAATCTGAGTCCTATGGTATCCTGCAATTTATGGTGGATCCCTAGGTTGTTAACTCTCCAAGCAGGGCCCTAAAATTCACTCCACATAAAAATACAAAAATCTAGAAAAGTGAAGAAATTAACTACTGGATCAAAATAAAAAATAAAAAATAGGAATGAAAAGTTATGGAAATAGAAAGTAAAAGTAATTGAATATAATCAAAATATTAAAAAAATAAATTAAATAAAATATACTACAACTATCTAGTTTTCAAGTTCATCCTAGGCAGGGGGCCTTCCTAGATTGGATCACTACAATATTATACAACATAGAGACTCATTAGTAGCAGAAAAATTTCATTGATAAACCATAAATTATATATTGCAGGTTCATACTTTCTTCCAGAACATTGTCGCTATAACAAAATCAATATCCTTCTTTCCCTTTTAACTAAATTTCGAATGTCACTTCAGTTTAATTATATAAAAATTATTCTTGGACATATCTAAGATCTTTGATCATAAAATCATGGATCTTCTAGCTAACTATTTCTACCTAAATAGATTACAACGTTACAAAAATATTATCTGATGTAGAAATGGAAGATTTAAAACCTGTTTGGAATTATACTAAAGAATCACAACATCATGACTAATAGCTATGCTCTATAAAATGGTAAATTGCATGTTTTGTTTGGGCCTAAAATCGATGTGGATAAGAAAGGATCCATAATTTTTAAACATATTTCTTGATTTGTGTTGACTTGGCACATAGATATCTAAACTAAGAGTCGCACTAATGACACGAACCTATAGGTGTATAGCTACTTGAATGGTGTATCTACTGGAATAATGTGTCCTGACTTCTAGTAACTTGATTGCTTCTAGTAGTTCAGTTGGATCAACATAGCATGTGCGCTTTCGGTAACTCGACCATTCTACACTTCCAGTACTTGGATTGTTTTGTGATTATGTTAATTATAGTGACACATGATAACCTTGATATTGCATAGAAATAATGGGAACCTAGCTAGGAAAACCATGATTAGTAATAAATCAAACACTTTCCTTATTTATTCATTTAAAATAAAGAAAAATGACAATAATTAACTACTACGGAATTCTTGGATTTATTATGACATATTTATGGAGAATCCTAATAAGGAGGGCAATGAATGGGTGACAATGTGTTGTAAAATGACTGATAAGGAGTACGTTAAATGGCATAAATAATGGAAAATCAACATTTTACATCTTACCCATGCTTGCATCTTTGTGTTTCCTAATGCAAACAGATTGATTATTGATCCTTCTCCCTATGTTTGGTCCCTTTCATTGAAGAATATTGTTCACCACTTGCTACAATCCTCTATTTTGTAAAAACAGCAACACTTTCATAAAATTTAGATCTCGAGATTGTAATCCTTTAGTCTAGAAAAAAATATAGAAATGTATCTTTCCTGAAATAAATTCCTTGTTGTGTAATTTTAATTACTTATTATCATTCCAACTTTAATCTAAGACATCATGCACTATTTTAAAGACATGCATTAGTACTAGTATTGATGATGTCTCGTAGATGTTTGAGAAGATTCCTTTTCCTCCATTAAGATGATAATAATAGTTAACAGTTTTTGAATGTACATCCTCATGAATACAATACTCTATCAAGCATACTAATTATGTGTGCATATTCCTTATTTATACTTGCTAGTGTCTAGCTTTTCAGTGATAAAATATTCTCTATAAGGTTTATTTGGTAGTGGTCCCTGGTCAAAATTTCACGTTTTCAAGCACTGAATGTTGTCTATGTCTGAATGCTACTCCCTTCACTTATTTATGGTCATTATAAAAGTCAATTTCATGTGATTAATCATCACCTATGGTCATAGATCAGTCAACATACCATCATCTAGGTCATGGTCTAAGGTCTCTTTTGTTTCGCCACCACCATGTACAATCATGTCATGAAAGAAAGGCAAAAAAAAATCATTTTCACCATACAAATAACCTTCATTGGAAGTTAGAAAACATAGGTAATAAAACAAAGGTAACCTTTCCTTTTTCAAGATGTATGCTACATGGTCAAAATAACCCCTCTCTCATGCTCAAAACTCTCCACAACCATCCAAAGATTGGCATTTTTCTACATTTTTTTCTTTCAAGCTCCAAGAAACATTTAGAAGGGTCAGTTCATCATTGAACAAGTTTTAAAGGCTTCCAATTCAATAAGTGATCATCCCTAACCTTTCATTCAGCTCAATTTCTTCAATAAAGGGTGGATTCCCTCTTCTAGGGTTTTCAACTACTTTTTTGGGTTTCATTGATGTTTGGCTTGATACAGTTGGAAAACCCCTAGTTTAATCACCTAATAACCTTAAAATATCACTCATATACCTTACCAAATCACTACATATCACTCATACCTCTCATAACTATCATTTCCACTAAAACCCTAGTTCCCACTATGCTTTTACAGAGATACTAGGTCAACTCTGTGTTTAGGCCCTTTTGCCCTCGTTCCCTTATAAATTTCCAAAAATTTCACCGATGTTTTCTTCCTAACACACTACCCTATCTCCCCTAATGTTTTCATATTTTTTCCTAACTCCTATCGCCTCCATTTCCCTCCCTAAACTTGCTACCCCATTTTCCCCTATTTTCCTAGTTTTGGCCCTTCCTTTTCTTCATATCAAGCTAGGATTTCTTTTTGCTGAAAAAAGTCATGGAAGGTGAGAAGAGAACGACCCATAATGGAGTTCATCATTCTATTTTTGATCCAACTCAGACTAATGGCATCATTTTTAGAGTTTTGTGATCAAAACTAGGGTTTACATTACACGCAGGGACCGTCCTAATTAAAATTTTCTTTCTGAAGTAATAAGGATGAATTTGACAAAAGTGAAAGAGTTTGTTGTTAGTAATAGACCAAAGAGAAAAAATTTCCTTCATTTTATGCACAGGTGTTATGATTTTAGAGAAATGCCCAAAATACAGTTTCTCTAGGTCATTTTCTGCACTTTTGGACATGTTATCCTCAAGTCAGTTTTTCAGGGGCTTGGAGAAGGGGTTTGTAGTGCTTGATGAATCCATTGTGTAGCAGACATCCTATAAATTTTAAGCATACCACTTTTAGCCCAAAAATTCTCTAGGAAGGCCTGGGAAGTGTGATGCTTCTACTGAGAGCACGCTACGCTTCTGCAAATTTTAGTGACCAACTTAAAATTTGGATTAGGAACACATGGGAAAGTATTTTTGAACACTAAAGGAGCTTTTTTTTCATAGAATACCAAAGAACAACACCCTCTCTTTGTTTTTCATAAAATTTTATGGTTAGCGATATATTGATCCATTTTTAAGCCCTATTTTTGCATAAAATTTTGGAAAATTTTGCACAATGTAAACTTTGAAACAGGAATGGAAACGAGTACCCACTTTTTCTAGGTAGCAAAAAATGGTCTGATTTTCAAAAGTATTGATTCATAATACTCTTAATTTTTTTTAGCATGTTTTTTACACATTAAATTTTCTTATGTACCAAGTATAGACACTACTTTTAAAATGTTAGTGTTTTTTATGTTGATTTTGAAAAGTGTTGATGTGAGCATCATCCCCTTTTTTTATAAGACTTATTTATGACTTAAAATTTTCTAATCTCTTAAATGATAATAATTATTTTATAAATTTAAAATTTTTTGAGGTATTCGTCCTCTTCCTCGTCAAATACATATTTTTTTAAAATAATTTTAAGGTATTTGTTTTTTTTCTTTTCTTTTAATTTTTTTTTTTGTAGTGAGATATTTGATTTTTAGCAGTGTAAAAAAAAAACAAAAAAGGCAAGAATTTTAAAGTGTCAATATTCTATCTAATTATATATTTTTAAATAATATTTCACTATACATGAAATAATTGTCACTAAAAAAGAAATAATTTTTAACAATTTACATAAAAAACACATTTTGAATATAGAAATAACTGAAAAAATACACATTTTGAGTCGTTTTTGCTAAAAGTGACATGTCAAATAAACCATTTTTATAGGAAAAATTAACAAAAAAAGTATAAAAACTAGCAATTTTTGTGAATTCTATGTCAAAAGTTAATAATAATTACAATTCTTTTCAAAACTTACATGATTCACATAAAAATGAAGTGAGAATCACATTATAGAAATACTAAACATGTAATAACAACAAATGAATATTTATTTCTTCTCATAAAATGTCAAATTCAAAACATTACATGTATAACTTATTAATAGTTACAAAAAAATAGCTTCATTTGGAAGCCTAACTTAATCAACAACCAATAATATCATGTAACCCAACCTCTTCACCTTCAAGAGTTTCATTATTGTCCTCTTCTAGAATATTTTCATTATTGGCTTGAGTTTCATCATTTTCCTCTTCAGATGGATCTTTGATTTCTGTGAATGTCCCAAAGTATGCCTTTCCAATCATTGCATCTAATGGTGGTTGAGGTTCCTTTGATTTTTTTTCGACACGGGATTCATTAAAATACCCTTTTCTCAAACCAACTTATTGCATTGCATCTAGAAGAAATTTAAGAGCATTGATTCTTTACTGAATAAACTTGCATTGTACTGGGTCTTTTTCAATGGAAATGAAATTTCTTCCTTTTTGTAAGAAACATGATATTGTTGTACCTAATCATCAAGTACAAAATAATTTTTTTTGTAAATTAGTATAAACACAAAAAAAATAAAAAAATAACATAGTGAAATTCATTCTTATATAATAAAACATACCTGAGCCTAAAAATAAATCCAAAACCCAATCTCCCTCATTTGAACATAAATCTAAAAGATAGTTAATAAATGACTATGGTTTTTGATAAATGTTAACTATATCTCCTTTTTCTTCTTTATTTTCATATGTTAGCTTTTTTACAACAGCATCATGGACCAATACTTGGCTATGATTCTTTCCATCTACTTGATTGAAAAGAATAGGCTTATAGCTATCATCCTTTGTCAAAATTTCAACATGAATGAACTCACAGTCACTTATAATTGGTTGATTTCCACCACAAATAAGATTTGGCTTTTGATTCTAACATGAAATAGTAAAAGTTCATGTAACTTGTACATAAATTATTTTTTTAACATTAATCTAACATACAATTTCGATGTCTTACCATGTAAGCTGCATCCTTGACTTTCCTTTTACCTTGAAGCTTGATAATAACAACCCTAATTGTCTATCTGAATGAAATTTCACAAATATCCAAAATGGTGATGTTGTGACTTATAGAAATCCCGCAACCACTTTACTAAATTCTTGATAAGTATAAGGGTCACTATCATATTCAATGTTTGGGATATTTAAACCATGAGGAACATCTGCAATAACTAGGGAATAATCCCTTTTAGGTATGAGTTTTGAAATGTCTTCAATATTCAAACAAATCGTATAAAATATTGCATAGAAGATTTTACACTTATCTGTTTTGTGTTATTCAAACTATATCATTGTATTTTTAATAACTTAGTTAATACTGACATATTATATTTTGTTTTACAGGATTTTCCTGAGGGAATTTCAATTATGTTAGGGGAATTTATTATATAAAATGAGATATTATGAATTTTGTCTCCATTGTCCATGAACATGAAGAAGAAGATATTGGAAAGAAGAAAACATAAATACTTCATGATGCTACAAGATTGTATCAAAGGGATCAATATAGTAAAGATAGACATGCTACATTTTAAAATGAGGAAGTTAAAGTTGAAGCTGAAGATGAAGAATGTGTTTCCATATCTAAGGATCAGATTAGAACCGATCTTAGAAAGGGGAAGAGTAATAAAGAAACAAAAACAAAAATTTCCAATAATGTCTCCCTTATATTTGACGATGAGGAGATTGTTTCAGTTGAATAAAATATCATAACCAATAGGAGGAGCAAACAAAAAATTTCTCATTCTGAAAAATCATGGACAATAGTGAAGGGCTTAGTGAAAAATCAAAAGCAAGTAGGGAAATAATTACACCAAGAGCTTATTTAGAGGATGACGTTATGAAAAAAAACAAAATTCCATTCAAAATCATTTGGCGAAGACAAATTTAATTGGGGGTGGTTGGTCATTTCAGCTTAATGTCATTTAAGTCTACAAGCCAAATGAGGGACATTTCAAATATCAAATTAGAAAGCCACACGACTTCCATGTACAAAATTTGAAAACATTGATGAGGTACAACCCTTTTGCACATGTGGTTGATTATTTTCTTCTTGTTGATCCAAGTCAGGTGCCTAACAAAGAATCATTTGACAAGTCAAAATGTTTTGAGTACAAATATATGTCCTTGGTGGCAACCATTCTGTAGAAGCTCAAAGGTAATTGATGGAGGAATATCCCAATAACTCACATTTTGAAACAATGAAATGTATCATTAATGTTGGTTTAACAAATACAAAAGAAAATTTATTGGCATGGAATCATAATTCAGATAATGAGTATAGGATTTCTATGACTTTCATCCAAAGGTTCATATTTATTCATAGTGAATTTGAGAAAAAATATGTGGTGATATGATAAAGGTTGATCATGCATTCTGGAAAGAATGTTTTATGGAAATTAGTTATCAAATAGAAGAAAAAATAAGTTCAAAGGTCGCAAAGTAAATTATGAAATATTCAAAGGTATGGATAACATTTTCCAGTTGGCATTTAGAACTGGAGAGTTATGGGAATTGATTGATTAGATTTTTGAGTTGTGGGAGAACATTGGCATCAAAAGTCAGAAGGTCAAAATGATTAAACCATTGATATGTATCAACAGTAAATCAGGTACTGAAATGAAGGTACTTCCAGAATATATGACTATCACACCTTTGAGATTAATGCAAGGAGTGAAGGATGCAAAGCTTGTCAAAAAAATATGATCTTGTGTAAATTCAAGAGAATTATCAATGGAGGAAATGTCCCAGGAATTTCTAAAGTAAGTTTGTTATTTTTAATTATTTTTGGATTATAAGTTTTTGTTAAGTATAATATATTGTTTTTGGTAATATTTCTTATACATATTTTTTTAAAAATGAATTATTTTTACATTTTTACCCCAACATAAATTTTAAAACATCTTTTTATTTTTTTATATGTCTTATCCCCAACCCCCCTAAAAATAATTTTTATTTATTTCTATAATTTGGAGATCGATTCTCAGAATCTCCCCCCTAAATTTAAAAACATTTCCTTTAAAAAAATTGAATTTTTTAATATTCTCCCCGACCCCACTAAAAAAAATAAAAATAAAAATTATATGCCTAAGGGGTCGATTTTCAAAATCAACCCCTTGGGCATATGCCTAATGGGCTGATTCTGAGAATCGGCCCCTTGCACATATAAAATAAATAAATAATGGTTTTATGCCCAAGGGGACGTTTCTCAGATTCGACCTCTTGGGCATATAAAAAACCCAAAGTGTTGATTCTAAGAATCGGAGCCGATTTCCATAGGCATATAAAAAAATAATAAAAAAATTATGCCCAAGGGGCCGATTCTCATAATCGGCCTCGCAACCTTGGACTTGGGCACCCTCAAGCTTCGGCGGACACTACCCCACAGGCACATCTGCCCGACACCGAGGGCGCTGTGGGGCCGATTCTTAGAATCAGCCCCTTGCTAGACAGGGGGGTTGACTCCTTGGGCTCGGTCAGACATCACCCCATGGGCACGTCTACCCACAGCACCACACCCACGACAACCGTTTTTTGGGCAGACGTCATCCCGTGGGTGCGTCCGCCCACAGCACGGGTGCCCTAGCCCAATTGGGCACCAGTGGGCACTCCCAGATGGGCCATAATGGCCATGTGGTTTCCCAGGCAAGGCCACCCACAATGTGCATGCTAAATTTTCTTAAATTTTATATTAAAAAAAATTATTTCGCTTTTCTACAAAAAAAAAATAATGGTAAAAGCTGGGAAATTTTTAAGGGTTTAAAATATTTACTGTTGGGGCTTTGAACTTGACTTTCATTAATTTTAACAATTTACTAATTTTCAGAATAATAGAAACAAAACTAACCTTTCAAAAGCGAGAATCTCATGTTGACAATGTTGCTACTCTAGAAATTCGTTCCAGGCTTTTAAATAAACCTCAAGAAATATTGAAATGATGTGTGGAATAGTGAAAATGAAATTTCTCATAAAGCGGAAATAACGGAATTCCTTTTTAGTGGGTTAAATGTGGGATAAAAAACTATGATGAATATTAGAAAAGTAAAATCTATAATGAAGTAAAAGTTATGTAATTTAATTAGAATTATTTTACATTGAAAATAAATATTAAAATAAAATGTTTTGGGAATTTAATTTGAAATTAGTGTCCATATTAAGAGAAAATTTTAGTAAATAATTTTCAAATAAATCATATAACTAAAATTTGGAGGGACATACTTCAAGAAAAAAATTTCGGCAAAAAATTTAGGAGGGAATTTTTGGAGGGAATTTTTCATTGTTTGAGCTATATATTGTCATTGGGAGAGATATCATTTGCATCATTCAACATTTCGTGTTTCAGTGTTATGGATTCTAATTCTTAAGTTTCGTTTTATGAAGCATCAACATCTTCGTCATGTAACAACTCTATTCATATTGAGAGAAGTAGTGACAAAATAAAAGATGAAGATTTTCAAATGAATAGACAGTCTAATTATCCACTTATTCCTAATCCTATGGCCTATGAGATCAAAAATGACGAATGGAAATATGAATAATTTCCAAAAACTAGAGACTCACAATTTCCACTTAGTCCTAATCCTAAGGAATTTGAGAGAAATACTGAAGAATGGCAGGATGTAAAATTTTTAGTGGATGGAGAGTCACATTTGCCACTTAGTCCTAATTCTAAGGACTGTGAGAGCAATAGTGATAAATGGTTAGATGAAAAATTTTCAATGGATAGAGAGTCACTTTTTTCACTTAGACCTAATCCTAAAGACTATGATAGCAATAGTGATGAATGGTAGGATGAAAAATTTTCAGTGGATAGCGAGTCACATTTTCCACTTACTCCTAATCCTAAGGATTATGAGAGAAATAGTGATGAATGGAAAGATGAAAAAATTTCAGTAAATAAAGCATCACATTTTACAGTTACTCCTAACCCTATGGAATTTGAGAGAAGTAGTGCTAAAGGGAAGGGTGAAGAATTTCCAATAAATCAAGAGTCTCAATTTCCACTTGTTCCTAATCATATGGACTATGGGAGCAGCACTGACGAAGGTCAGGATGAAGAATTTACAATAAATTGAGAGTTACAATTTCCACATACTGCTAATCCTATGGACTATGAGAGCAACAGTGATGAAGGGAAATATAAATATGGTGAAGAATGTCCTCCAGTTTAGTATTTCAAAAGCACAGATGATGTATTGAAAATTTTCATGCCACCGAAGATGGTAATGAATATTTTTGAAACAATGTTGGTGGTGAATTTCCTAACTATATTGAAAATGATCATAGTAAGAATAGTACTCTTCCTAATGATCATGGAAATTCGTCTTCCTAGAATGATGAAATGATAGAGATGTTGTGAGAAAATATTGTTTCTAGGAGTAGGAGTATACCTTTTTGTATCAATCCAAGATGTTCTGGTTATACAAGGGGTAGAGTAGTATATCTCATGAGAATAAGTTCTATCAATGATCTCATTTTAAGTGATTGTTGTATAAAGGATTGCTTGAAACATATGGATTTCAAATTTTCTATAGAGAAAAGGAAGAACTATTTGTTAATGAATAATAGCATGCAAAAATGATATTTAGTGGGGTGCATGCAATCTACACAAGAAGGTTATGATTATCATATTGGGTCTTTAATGCTCTCTAGAAAGGCTTTCAAAATCATTCATTCAATTAGCAATTTCTGTCTATCAAGAATCCAAGATAATTTGGAAAAGGATCGTACATATTATTCAGAAGTTCATCATGAACGAGAGTTTGGGCCACTAGCAAACACTGCAATGTCATGGTTACAAGACTTCTTTTCAAAACATGGAGAGTTTATTCCAAATACATACACAATAAATATTCCAGATAATTTCTAAATATGATAAATATACAACTTATACAAGGAATATGAAGAAGGTGTTAAAGGAAATGGTCATTTTATTACATCAATATTTAGTGCAGATATGGAGGAGAGAATACAACAATGTTAATATTCCTAAGAAGACAAGGATGGGGGTCTGCAATACATGTGCTTCTCTAAAATGAAAAAGGGATAAATTTCAAGTAGCAGAAAGAGGTAAGCATTAATAACATTATTTTTTTAAATTTTATAGTGATCGACTATGAAAATTTATTTATTAATAAGTTTATTTTATTTTATATGTAGATTCCATTGTTAAAGCCCTTCAAGAGGATTGCGAACAACAAACAAGTGAAAGGAAAAAGTTGTACAATCATCGAAAGAAGTGTTATGATAATCCAAATAAATATTTGGGTTTGATAATTGATGGTATGGAGTAGAATAAAACACTTCTACCACATTTTGTTCACACACCCATAAATTTGCAGGAGGAAAATTTTATCGAGTTTCACTTAGACAGTTTTATGGTCTTCAATGGGAAAATGTCACCAAGAGTTTACTTAGAAACTCCAAATATTCATAATGATGGAAATCTAACAATAACCATGATTCATGATGTGATTTCTCCTTGGGGTGGTAATCTTCCGGAAATTTTTGAGCCGAGAGGCTCATTCTACAATCCAGTATGAGGGAGATGTGTAAGTATGTCACATCCTCAAAAAAAAAGTAATGGGCCAAGTTACTTTTAGTGACGGTCAAAAAATGTTCGTCATCATTGATCATTAAAAACCGTCACTGTAAGTGTATATAGTGATGTTCCTTTATGGTCCGTCACCAAAGACATTTTCAATGACACTTTTGGTGAGGGTCGTTAAAGGCCCATCACTAATTCTCTCTTTGGTGACACTTCTAGTGACGAAATTTTAATGAACCTCACCAATACTCTTTTTGTTACTTTTGGTGACGGTCAAAAAATATTCATCATCATTGATCATTCCAATGAGTTTTGATAACGCTATGTGTCTGTTAATATAGTTTTTGTCAAAAAGTAACAATTTAATACCATTATTTTGGAGTATTTTTTATAATATGTCCAAGGCCATAGTGGTTAGGTTCAGTCAATTTTTTAAGAAGTAATTAGTGTGTATCATTTCCCTCAAGTAATGACTATTCGAATAGAGATTTCCTATGAGTCAACACATGCTTCATATCTATTAAGTTTATTATCTAGCAAATCCCCTTTAGATAAAGTTCCACTATTGTGTTTAGGAAATATATTATTTAATACCTAACCAATTAGCTCTAAAAAATCTATTAATGAGAAATACCTAACAATCCTCAATAATCTAGGTATACCTTAAATTAATGCTTTGGCACACACTAACATTTCTTAGCACCCCACATGTCTTGGAACATCTTTGTACCTAGATCAGCTTGTGATGACACTGACACCCAAGCACATGGTGGCATGCGCTAGCACAACATGGAGCTCTCCTAGCATCTATTATCATGTTGCATATAATACTTAGCATGCCCTGGAACACCTTGGTCGAATGCATTGACATACATTAGCACTTGGCACATAATGCCAGTTGGCATGTATTGGGACCTATTATTAGTGTGCCTAGCATGCCCCTTTTCAAAAAGATAAAGTCCTAACTTATTAACCCTCTTATTGGTTCTTCCTTTTGTTGCCTTGATGTTGAGATTGCAACAAGATGATGAGGTTAGTGGAAAGAAGTCGCCTTCACTAAGTGGGCCCGCAGGCTATTTTTGGCGCAAAGCCTATTTTTACACTATGTCTATTTTTAGACATATGGATCATGTTCGATAAGTTGCATGATGCTATTTGTGGATGGTTGGTCAAGTCGGAAAAAAATAGATGGACTTCCATTTTTAGACATATTGGGCGGAATCTATTTTTAGATTGCCAGTCTAAAAATAGATATGTCGAATATTATTAGCTCTTAATAATATTTGGACTCTAAACATTATCTTATTCTCTTAGAGCACTTCAGTTAAGTGCACAGATGTGGGACAGGAGATGACAGAAGGAATAACGCTATTCCTAAGGGTTATGTGGAGCTATTGCATGAAGACTTTAGTTAGAACTCATGTGACAGAGTTTGGTGGAGTTGATTGAGGAAGTTAGTGGAGTTGTATTCAGTTTAACTAATCTAAACATAGTTGAGCTATTTGTATTCAGTTTAACTAATTGATACAATTAGTGAGAGTGGTGTGAATTAATTATTAATTAACTCACTAATTATAAACTCATAAATCAACTAAAGAATGCATCAGTTAACTTCAGTGCATGGACAGTTTCAGTGGAGACCAGTGCAGAAATAGGTGAAAGAGCAGGTTAACTATCAGTTGTGACTATACAGTTTCTATTTGCAACACACAGATAGGTGGAGAAGCCCATGAGGATTGCGCAGTACAAGCCAGGTGGTTTATCTATTTAATGAAGCCATCCCATAGCATTGAAAATGCAATAGAGGCTGGCTATCAAGTGGCAAAAGATTGGAGCATGTGTTTTTGCTAGATCTAGCTTGATAGTGTGTAGCAATTGAGGGTGTGCATGAGAGCTTGTGAGGAGCTTTTGTACTATGATTGTTACATGATCTCCATGACATATAATATACATATAGTTGGGGTTTTCAGCTTTAATATTTCCCATTAAATATTGTGTTCATATGTGTGATTGTTTGTGGTTTTAATGTATGCATGCAATTGATTTTATTTCCGCATGTGATGATCAATGGTAGAAGAGATTATGTATTATGCATGAAGCTAAAATAGTGTGTGATCGGGAGAATCTCGGTGAATAATATCTCAGTTATTCAAATTTATACATGGTATCGGAGCGATATTGATCATTGGAGCAATTGCAAAACATTAAAGCGGTTGAGTTTTGTGCTGGTGGAATTCAAATTTGCAGCAGTGTTTTCTTGGTGTCAAGAAATTGGGGATATGCTTTCAATGGATTGTGATTGGGTATGCCCTGAGGGCGAGGTCAGAATATATTGCATGGAAGAACGGGATGGAAGCGGTGATGGATGACAATGCAACAATGGGTTAAACAGGTTGTCATAGATGAGAAATTCCAAAACCTACTTCATCAAATCTTCCATACTTGGCGCATGGCGAAAACTGACAGAAGTGTGAGGATTACATTGGAGGTGTGAAGGGATCCATAGTGTCAGGCAGCTAGCAGGTAAATCTTCTCCATAACGATGTGGAGAGCTTTGTGGTTATTCCAAGCAAGAGTGGTGAGGAAGTTGGCGCTCAAGGATAAACTCAGAAACATAAAAATGGAGAAAGGCGACAGTATGCCAAAGTACCTCACGAAGTTCATCCAATGCAGGGATGAGCTGGGAAGTGTGGGGGTTACTGTTGATGACGAGGACTTGGTGAGCTTGGCTCTCCTAGGGCTTCCGAAGAGTTGGCACTCCTATCAGGACTCTGTCAATGGTCGGGAGAAATTTCCAAGATGGGAGCGACTTTGGTCGGATCTTGTGCAAGAGGAGATAAGGCGAAGTACCAGGGACAGATCTTCATCAAAGAACTCTGATGAAGAGAATTACGCTTTGGCTGCCAAAGAAAAGAAAGGGAAGAGCAAGAAAGCTTCTCAATCCAGTGCGAAAGGCAAGAAGCAGGACATGTCCAAGGTGAAGTGCTTTCACTGTCACCAACACGGACATTATGCCACCCTAGTGTCCATAGAAAGAAAAAGCGGTGACGGGACTGCGAGTGGAAGGCATAGCCTCACACCCAGAGTTTGAGCTAGATTTTGTTGATCACATGCTTGATTCAACTATGATGGGATCAATGGTTTCTTGTGGTGGTGCATCCATTCACGTGATACGAGGAGATCGGGAGATTTGTTCTTGATGTCTTGGATGAGAAAGATCTTCGTCACATCGAGATGGAAATGATGGTAAGGTACGGTTCGACACATTATCGGTACCATTTCCTTTGAGAGGGAGTCTAGTAAACCCTTCGTATTGAAGGAAGTGATGCATGTTCCAGGATTGAAGAAGAATCTGATCTCTGTGGCGATGTTAGAAGACAAGGGATATGATATTGTCTTTAGCGAGGGAAAGGCTTTCCTGCGCAGTAAGGCAACTGGTGAGACTCGGAAGATAGGGGTTCGAGTTAAGAACCTTTATCAATTGCAGGTAGATGGCTGCGCAGCAATGGCAGGCAAGGCAGAAGGAGTGGTGAGCCGGGATGATGGCGAGTTGTGGCACCAGAGATTGGGCCACCTTCACCATGGAGCTTTGAAGATACTGCAATAGATTTCTACTGGGCTTCCTAAGGGTACTCTTGCACAGTTAGATCAGTGCAAGGGATGTACCTTGGGAAAATTTTTGAAAGCCACCTTTCACAAGAAGGATAGTCACGCCACGACGATCCTTGTTAGAATTCACACATACGTGTGTGGACCTTTCTCAGCAGCTTCGACATCAAAGCACAGGTATTATGTGATATTTGTTGATGATTTTTCTCATAAGTGTTGGATCTTATTCATGCAGAAGAATAGCGAGACATACTCAAAGTTCTGTGAGTTCAAGGCACTAGTTGAGAAAAAATCGGGGAAGCAAGTGAAGGCTCTAAGGAGCGACAATGGTGGTGAATTCATCTCTGGCGAATTCAAGGAATTTTGCAGCGCAGAAGGAATTCGAAGAGAGCTCATAGCACCTCATAACCCACAGAAGAATGGGGTTGTTGAGCGGAAGAACAGAACGATCGTGGGTGTTGCACAGGCGATGTTGCATGATCAGGGCCTACCCATACACTTGTGGGCTGAGGCATGCAATGCTGCAGTATATGTGCAGAACCGTTGTCCTCACAGGATACTTGGCATGAGTACACCCGAGGAGGCATTTTCTGGTAAGGAGCCTGATATTTCCCATTTGAGGATTTTTGGTTCACCTATTTACATTCATGTGACGAAGGATGCCAGGAAGAAGCTAGAGCCGACTGCAGAGGTTGGGATATTTTTGGGGTACATTGATACGCCCCACAACTATCGTGTGTATTTTCCAGACAGTCGCAAGACTATTGTGTGACGGGATATAAAATTTCATGAGGAGAAAGCCATGAAGTGTTTGCTTGAGAGGGAGCCACACTTGCATGCAGATGAGGAGCTAGTAGTTCCTAAGGATGAGCTTTAGTATGTGGATCAGCCACATGTAGGGTTTAACCACTGAACATAAATATCTACACGATTCTTATAATAGAAAATAAATAATAGCAAGAGCATAAAACATAAAACAGATAAACACAGAGATTTTCCCCTGGATCCCAAATCGGGACGACCAGCTTGATTTTTCATTATATTCCTTTTAGTGTTACAACACATATATATACATGCCGAAACATACATAAACCCCAATCCATTAACCCTGGATTAGAACATAACCGTAGTTCCCTTGACCGGATCTACAAAATACCAGGGGCCGAAAACCATCGAACCCCAAAACCATGTGCAAAACCATGCACAAAACCATGGGCGGATCCGCCTATGAGTGGGTTCGCACAAAAACCAATTTTGGCTGGGGCGCTGCCCCGGACCCCAACGGTGGGGACTGCTTCGCCCCTCGTGACCCCCCAGCTACGCCCGATGCAACATACATCGCGTGGGGCTAATCGTGGAAAGAATATAACACATACCCAACATTCTCCCACTTGTTGTTTTCTTTCCACAGGGGGCCACAGGAGAGCTTAGTCATTGGGCCAATTCTTCAAAACCCATTGTTTCTCTACACCAAGAGAACTTCTGAGTGCTCACAGACTTCGTCAATGCATCTGCAACATTCTTCAAAGTGTCCACCTTTACCAGCAGCACCCTTTTAGCCTCAACCATATCTCTAACAAAGTGATATTGAACATCAATGTGCTTTGTCTTTGAATGATAAGCAGGGTTCTTAGCCAAGGAAATTGCACTTTGGCTATCACAGTCTATCCTTATAGCTTGTTGTACCAACCCCATACTTGAACACAATCTCTGCAACCAAACTGCTTCCTTGCTTGCATGAGTGGCTGCTATGTATTCTTCCTCTGTAGTTGAAAGAGCCACTACAGACTGTCTTTTACTCATCCAACTGACTGCGCCTCCAAATAGGCTAAAAACATACCCACTTGTAGATCTTCTTTGGTCCAGATCTCCAGCCCAGTCTGCATCAACAAAACCACGAATGTCCAACATTCTTTCCAATCCTGGTCTTCACTGGTAGCACAAGCCATAATCACTAGTGCCACGTAAATATCTGAAAACCCGCTTCACTGTTGTCCAATGCTCCTTCCCTGGGTTTGACATAAACCTGCTCAATACTCCCATTGCATGTGCAATGTCTGGTCTAGTACAGACCATTGCATACATCAAGCTACCCACTGCACTTGCATATGGAACACGGGACATATACTCCTCTTCTTCTTGTGTTTTGGGACACTGTTCAGCAGACAACTTTACACCTACAGGAATAGGAACCTTCACCGGTTTACTATCCTGCATATTGAACCTCTGCAATATAGTCTCGACATACTTCCTCTGGTTTAACCAGAGCTTCCTCTTTGCCCGATCTCTCTTAATTTCCATGCCAAAATATAGTTTGCAGCACCAAGATCCTTCATGTCGAATTTGGAGAACAGTTGGGTCTTCAAATATTGGATAATTTCTTTGTCATTTCCAATCAACAACATATCATCCACATACAAGACCAAATAAATAACACGGTCACCAATTAATTTAAAATAAACAAAGTGATTCT